>JACATO010002123.1:1200000-1800000 GCA_018389105.1 Nautilus pompilius
ATGCTAGTCATGGAACATGCACGCGCACACACACACACACACACACATTTTTATATATGTACAGCAAATACTTCTATGTGAATAAATAATATATAAAAATAAATATCATTACAACATGCCTGCAATATACTTTCTGTAATATTTTGTATAGAATAGTTCCAGTCTTGGAATTAATGTGTGTTCACAGTAATTTTTGTCCATTTTTATCTCTTGAACAAAACAGTCCTTCAGTGTGTATGCAATGAAAAAAAACACTGATTTCTTGGCAACAAACATTTGCCCCTGCACTTGTGCATAGTAAGAATGTCTTCTTCAGTTCAAATTTTTCTTTCACTTGTTCCAAGAGAGGAAAGTCTTTCCCAGGACTTACCTTCTCATTGCGCCCAGCATAGGGACATTTAACCTCTTCCACCGCATTGTTGCCAATAACTCCATCAGAAGAAGCACCAAGGAAGGGGTACTCCTCACTAACAAAAAGCCCACAAGGCTCCACCTGGCAGTTGTGCAATGTGGCAAATGTGTCTGAGCTATTTTTTCATACATCTTGCCATGAACAATAGGTGGGGATACACAAACTTTTATTAAAGTCATACAATGAGCTGCAAAGCTTCTTCATACACCTGCTTGTTGTATTAATGTCGTCCTCAAATCTGGAAGCTGTAAGCTGCCATTTCCTTTCCTGAAACCAGTTCATTCCACTTCCTTGAATCCTGGACTTTTCTATTCATATTACATCCTGTGGGGTGACCTACAAAATATAGGACATAAGAGGATTAGATAAGGATAAATTTAAACACTGAATGTAAACACTGAATAGTTCCTTACAGATTTTATTTTGGTATCTGTTTGTTTGTGTGTGCAATTATATATATTACATACCTTGTTTGCTTGATCCACCCAATGCTCTGTCCATGGGATCTTTGTGTAATCATGGTCAAGAACTGCTGGCTTGTACAGATAGCGTATAGCTAAATCTTTACCAGCTGCAGCACAATAATTTACCATTTTGTTGTGTACTGAACTTGGATAGCTAGCACAATTGCACCTGTACATGGTGTGTGGAGCATCATTCCGAGACTCTTTGATGTTGCTACCAAGGTTGTCTGACTTAATGGGAGACCCTTTAATAAGAAAAAAACAAAAAAAAAAACTGCATTAATCAACAGTTACATGTGATTTTGCATCACTCTGAATAATGTCACTCCTAATCACAATGAGGAATAAAGTAGATGTGCTATGCCAAAATAACCAGTGTCAAGCATGAATGCCTGTGTAGTTGTTTCAGGGCCTATGGAAGGTCTGTAACTGATCAGTACAGCTACCTTTTATCTGCAAGGTACTACTTGATTAAAATTTTTCCACCATCAGCAGGACTGCAGCAACATGTTTGCAGGTCCCATGTGGTCCTTTTCCACTGGGGCAGTCACAGTCACTATTCTAGATCTGGCCACTTGCAGAAACTATGGCTTTGACACTGTAGGTAACCTGCAGGTAAAATGAAAAAAAGAAAAAAAAATTCATTATAAAGGAAATGTTAGGAAAATAAAAATGTGCTGAAATAACATCACATATTTCTTATCTCCCATTTAGCACAATTAACAGTTGGGCAAGCTCTGATGTGACCAAAAATAAATTTAAAACTCTTGAATTTAATTATAACACAAATATAAAGTAAAAGTAAAGAAAATTGGCAATATGCATGTACCTTTTTCTTCATTGCAGCATGCACTATTGCAGTGAAGCACACACAACTCGTTTGTGTCATCTAGCTGCAAGTTTCAACTCTGCTGGCATCCAGCAACCTTTGGCACTTTTTCCAAGGACTTTGTGTCATTTGTACTTTCTGCATCCTCTGCATGACGGCATTTTAAATATCCGTCAATATAACTCTTGTATATATCCGTGGTACCTCTATTCTGTGGGCTGCTTTTAGCTGTTTGAACCCTAGGCAGGCCAGTCTGGCAGACTTGCAGGGGGAAGAGTGACACTGACAATGTTACCTCTGAAATCCTGGTTTCTGTCATATGCTTCAAGTGTGTAAACAAATGAAATTTCACTATAAAATTCTTCTCTGTTCTTCTAAAATAAAATTAATGAAATCAGCATTATCTATTATGCATCAAAACACCGAAGATCTATTTAAAAATGACTGCAAGTATGACGGTATTAGAGGCATGACAGCAGCCGGTATGTTATCATTGGTTAACCTTAAGTTTAGCGTCGGAAATTATTTTTGCTATTTTCGCAAAGTGCGATATCTTTCCCTTATTGAACCAAATGCTAAAAGAAAGAGGGAGAAAAAAGAAATTACAAAGAAAAAAATGTTTACCATATTACACAACAAAAATGACAAATACATTAATCACCCCGCTGAACTTGTTGGCATCAACTCTCGGCAGTGTACGATCTCTACACAATGCGTCGCTGGCACCGGGGCTGACGACGACTCAACAACTTCTTCCTGGCCCGACATCCACGTGTTCTCAGGATGATTTCCGACGCCAGACTTGGAAAATATCGAGCCCTATAGTAACAACAATAACAATGTCCACTCAGTCAGGCCTACAAAAACAATAGCTAACGATAAAACGCCGAAACAACAGTTTCTTTTTCGTTTTTGAGGCTTTTTTAGCACCTGGTACAACTCGGGAGTGATGTGAAATCTCCGGAAACCATGCGCGAAAATACTAAATAATAATGTCCGGTGTTAAGGTTAATTAACCAGTTGTCATATTATCCCCTGCATGGGGATGGGGGGGGTGCTTAATCTGCTGCGAGTTAAAACTTTATCAGGACTTACCTCTCTACCAGATCTGCCTTTCGCCCTGTTGTTACAGCACCTCGCTCCGCCAATTTAATCTTCAACGCTGAAACTGACAGGGTGTCGAACCTCCGAGCTGGGGTAGGGGTAGCCATGGTTGACCGTATTCCTCATTATTACACCAGCGCCACCTATCGGTGGTAGTTCGGGGGCGACCAACCCCGATTGAATTATCGCCCGGCCTCTTGATATTGTTTAGTTTGAGTGTTAGCGTTATATTGCTAACCGGTGAAAAATTGCATCAGCCTTGATATAAAGCTGTCACCCACCATGCTCTCTCCAGATAGCATTAGACAGACTTTGACCTAGCAGAAGTGGGAACGGCGAGCGATGGCTGTGCAAATGTCGGTACACCTGTCTCGGAACATTTTGCGAAGAACGCTGACTCAGGTATTATCACGGATTTAAAAACTACTTTACATACTGACTTTTAGAAAACAACCCACCCGTTTTGTCGGTCTATGTTTGGAATATAGTACATAGACTACCAGGTTACTGGAGTTTTAGTCCGGTCTCCACAAAGATGTGTGTGTGTTTACTGTTATGGTGATTGAGTCTCTCTCTCTCTCTCTGGCTGTTCAATGGAAGAGCAGGATGCTCACACACTACTCGACAAAGCCCTGCTGTAGGCGGGAGAAATGTAATCTAGAAAGTGGCTCGGACTCTAATGAGTTCTGTCTTTTTTAATGCTTAAACAGTAAAGTGTTGTATTTTCTGATTCTTGGGAGGGGAGGAACTGCAGAAGTCAGAAGTTGTTAGCTTCGCTAATGGTAAACCGTGATTTAAGAAAAGGGGGGGATAACTCATAACACGAATGAAGACCTAAGTTGTATTAAAGATGACTTCAGGGTTATTATCATGATGACAGCACTGTGGCAGTGAGTTGGTGTACTTTTTGAAGGTACGAGAAAATATGGAATATCTGAGGCGAATAAACTTGTATTTAGCATCAGAAGTAAACAGTTTAAAAAAATTCTTTTTAAATTTTTGGAAAACCAAGGGTTTATTCTTTTCATATTAGTGTACAACAGATAGACTTTTTTGAAAGAATGTAAAGTTACTAGGTTAAAAATTTCTTTGTGAAAATGAAAGGTAAAAAGTACAAAGTGGTGAACGAACGTCTCAGATTAGTTTTGTTTAACAGTTGTGGTGTTTTATTTGCTGTTGGTTGAGATTTCCTGGCTCTCTTTCAGGATGCTGTCCGGCTCGGATTTGCAGGCATGGTTGGTCGGTAAGTGAAAGTGGGCGGTCACATTCCTGTGGTTTTTGTGTCGGTTTTTACCACTTCTGCTGCTGAAGCTTTTGTAGCTTTTCCCCTGTAATAATCAGATGGAATTACAGGTAGGAAGCCTTTCAACTTAAATGGCTTATAACTTAGGACTACCAGTACTAACAAATAGAACTGCTTTAAAAGAATATGTAATAGTAAGTAAGATTTCAATGAGATTAAGATATCAGAACAGTGTATATGTATTTTAAAATTTCTGTTTTAATGCAAATTTAGTTTTCTCTCATGACATTCTGACATTTCTGTTATTTCTCCAAGTACCTTCTCATATGGGTTTTTTTACCTTGATTTCATTAGAAATTTTTGTTTTGAAGAAAGTTTGTGACATAGACTTCGTAATGCTTTGTTTATTTTCTTGTGTTAGATCTGTGTTGAAAAAAAAAAGGCATCATAAAGTTTTTCAGTATAGTGATTATTTTAAATGTTGCACTTTCAGATGGCATAAGCTTTGATTTTGTTTTTTTTTATATCTGTTTATATGTAAATTTTAGTAAATTTCTATAGATTCTCTTTCCTTTAAATGCTATACATTTCGAGGGTATCTTCCTTTTTTCAGGTACTTAACCAATCAGCTTTTATTTGATTATTTTGCCTTGTGGCTATTTATTAACCAATTGACTTTTTGTTAATATGCAAGAGTACTACCCTAGTAGGTCAGGTGCGTTTGATGGTTGTGAAGTTTGTTTTTCTTTCTTTTTTGATAAGAAGATATGCTTTATTTATTTATTTATTTATTTTAATGGGTGTGGAAGATTTCTCTCTGTTAATTGTTTGTTTATCTTGGTATGTGAAAAATGTACCTATGGTGATTATAAAAGCCTGCTGACATCTAGGTCACTTGAGAGATACCAGGAAACATTAAGTCACCAATAACAGTAATAGTATGGCTACAGCATGCTCCCAAAAGTGAAAGGATGCCAAACAATTCTTTAATTACAACTGTCATGTACTTTAAATTCCAGGTGAAGGTTTTTTTTTTTTTTTTCCTAAAATTAGGTATTTTAAATCTGGAGGAATTCATTTCTTACATGAAGAATATTTGATGAAAAGACCAAAAGTTCACATCTTTTATTTATCTCCCCCTTATAATAATAATCCATTAAATTTATTTTTAGAAACAACAAAAAAGAAAATAATAATTTAGTTCCTGCTACAAGGCAGGAAGCTGTTTTAATTTATACAAGGTCCTCAAAACAAAAAGGAAAATACCCATGAATTTAAATTTTAAGGCGGTTTACGTTGTCACTATTAACAAACTACTGTCGGTAGCTTATCTTTTTATTTACATCTTTATTACCAAAAGATTTTGCTGATACTTTATCTACTGTAAAGTTATGACTTCCAATTCCTAAAACATCAGAACAATAATATAAATATTTGTAATTATTAGTATAATGTAAATATATATATATTTCAATTTTTTTTTCTTTGAAAGTGTGCAATACTAAGTACAAAACTGAAAATAGCAATACTGATAAATATGAAAGCATATTTTTTGTTTTTTTTCATTTCCTTCTGTTATTGGTATGTACAGTATCTAAATAAATAATGAGAATGAAATAAATTTTGGGAATATGCATTCAAATTTAAATTGTTTTGGTATCTATTTTAAATTAATTATCAAATGCTGCATTATTATTTAAAATTGTTGTCCTGAATTTGCTGTTATTTAGTTTACAGCTGGTTTTGTATGCATATACACACATCTGTGAATTTAAAAACATTTTTAAGATGTTAATACATTCTATTACAAAAGAAAAAAATTATTCTGCTCCTTGGACCCTGTTGACACTTTGTTATATTGTAGGACCCCTTTGGTAAGACTGAACAAGCTTAGTGAAGAAACAGGTATGTTTTGTTTGGTGTGAAAATTTAAAAAAAAAAATTTTGTGATATTTTACTCTGCAATCTTCAGTAATAAGACTGTTAGGATTATAGCCTTGCCAGTTAAATAAATATTTTACACTGAAATATAAAAATATTGCTCCCAATTTTAATTAATTTCATTTATTTTAGTTGAAGTTAAAAGATATCTATTTTCAGGGTTAAAAAAATCTTATTTTTGAATAAAAATTTAATACTTTAAAATTTGCACTATACACATTTTTAAACTGATGTGCACTACTTTTATTTTTAACAGTTCTCTATTTTGTTGGAAATAAATTCTATTTCAAACTAGAATTCAATCATGAGCGATCTCAAGATTTCACTAAATATATTTCATGTAATATATACATTTCTAAAACTGTGACTTAATATTTTATTTTTCCAATGGAGAGTTATCTGAAAAATGCAGATGCTTTCATTAACATTGTTTTTTCTTTAAAAGCCATCCTTTGATAAAGATTGAAGTGATATTTCTAATAAGAAATTCCTAACAGAATTTATTAGATTTTTCTCTTATTGTTTTATGACACTGGTGAATTATTTTGTGATGCTTGATGATGGCTGAGACTGCTACAGTCAGCAAAACTTCTTGCTTGACTGGTACACTAATGGCAAAAATGGCCAAACTAATGTTACTTGAATACAATTAACTGTTTGATTTTCATTTTCTAGTTCCTTTTTTGCCATATATGATTTTATTAATTTAAAAGCTTAAATGGATAGTTATAAATTTCTGGAAACTCTTATTTTATTTAACAGTTGCAGTTTTTTTTTATATTAAGAATAGTGTTTACAGCAGCAGTAGTATTAGAGAAAGTTATTATTTTATGAAATACCTTGTACTTTTGTATAATGTTATTCTGTTTGGTAACTTTACCAAATAAAAATTTTGTAGAAACAGATATGTAAACATAAAAAAATGAAAGATAACTTGTTTCAACACACCATACAAACCAGGTAATGTGCATGGAATGTCTAGAAAATGACAGCAGATTTTTCTAAAGGCAAAGTGGATTTTCAAGATGATTTTGAGGAGAGTGAGTTGAGACAGCATTTTAGATTGTTAAATAGCACTAAAGTTTTTTTGGAGGTTGGTTTTGGCTCAGTTTCCAATTGGAACAGCAGGGTGCACAGTTGTTTATTTCAGTGGCATCCAGGTGATGGCTGAAAAGTTACCATAAGAGAAGAAAAAGAAGTTAGCTAAGCTTGAATTTTTCAGGAACGTGTAATATGTTCAAATGTTTTCAAATTTTGAAGTTTAGCCACATGAGAATAGAAAGTCTTCAGAAATTAAGCAAAACATTACTGAAATGCCATTGTTTTTTTTGTTGTTGTTTTCTTTATCAGTGACCTGGCCAACGATGTCTGCATAGATATTCCAAGCAAGAGATTAAGGAAAAAAAGACACATTAGAAGTGCTTCATAACTCAGTCACATTCTTGTTATGATGTTATGAAACATGGAATTTTTGTGATTTGAGTTGTAGCAATAAAACTTGGTTGGGCTTGGTGCATTGTTTATGGGTGGTTAGGTTTTTTAACTACTTAGGCTGAGAATTTGTTTGGTTACAGAGAAGCAGAAAATCTCTCAATTTAGATTAGATCACTTCTTTTACCAAAACACCTGTTCAAGATAATTTTAAATACTTTGATTGTATCAGACCTAAACAACTTTGTCAGGCAACATTTCTATGCAGCTTTATAAGATTATTATAAGATCTCTGTATTTCTTTTAATACATGAGACTAAGATGTTCAGAATTATGCCACTTTAATCTATCATGTTTCAACACATTCAATGAGATCTTCAACATTTCAATTTCTTTAGGGTGTGAAATTCTGGTCAAAGCAGAGTTCTGCAATGGTGGAGGCTCTGTAAAAGACCGTGCTGCTCTCTACCTCATCAAGGATGCTGAAAGCAAAGGTGAGTAATTAACTTTAATAGTAACACCACTTTGGTATGAAAGATGACTATTACAACTTTTGTGTTAAGTTACATGGATACATAGTTTTTGCAAAATTTAGAAAGCAGTCATAGATTTTTGGAAATTTATTGTAAGACATGATCACATTTTTTATAAATGAATGCTGGAAAAACTTGCATGTTTATTAAAATTGTTTTCAGTGTGCTCAAAGAATGTAAAAACCATTAAAATGTCAGGCTTTAAAATTGTTCACCATTAAAATGTTTTTTTTTATTTAAAAAATTTGTACTCCATATTAAATAATTCTCTATTCTCTAAACTTTGTAAATTGTATCTCATTTTATCCAACAATTTTAATTCTTGTTTAACATTTGAGATACTGTACTTTACTGTTATTATCTTTATTTATAAATTTATCATTTGATACCAGGTGAAAATACAATCTTTGTAATGGATTTAGTTTACCCTGATAAGAGTATTAACCATTTTGTAAACAATGATATAGCAAATTGCTTTAACAGGTGACTTGTTTCCGCTAACTATGGACTACTTTTTTAATGGTTCCCCCTAATCTCTTCCTGATAAATAGTTAAATATCTTACAGATGATGTTATACAGGAGATGTAATGATAGCTGAACAAATTGGTATATAGCACTACTGTATAAAAATCTAATTCTCTGAAATTTTATACATAATTTCAAAGTATTCATACAGATATATTTTGCTGTTTCAGGGCAGATAAAAGCAGGAGGAACTATAGTAGAGGGCACTGCAGGAAACACTGGGATTGGTCTGGCTCATATGTGCCTGGGCCTTGGCTACAAGTGTGTCATCTACATGCCAGATAACCAATCTCAGGTGAGTTGTTTTTATAGAATACCACCTTTCTACTTAACTCTCCATGAAGTTATTTCTAATCTGATTGGATCTCATTCTATTTATTATTTATTGCAGCATGAAGATTTCTGTCAGATGAATATTTATTCATTTGTTTAAACTTGCAGGATATTACAATTTAAGGTTTTTTATGGTTAAAAAAAAGAAATAAATTTACACCATGGATCCATGACACAACCTCTGATTTTAAATGCATGTGATGTCTTCTGTGGAATACTAATATTTATGCTTCTATAATTGCTTTCAGAGTGTTAATATTTAGTGTGACCAGCTACCTTTAATATTTAATAATAACTTTTAAATATTCTGGCATGGAGGAAAGTAAATATCTACAATATTCAGTAGAGTTTTTTGTTTTCATTCTTTGACAGTGGTAGTTAATAATTCTGTGAAATAAGTCTTCTCAATTTTACTCCTTTGCATAGTTTGAGGTGTACATGGAATCATGTCTTACTGGAGAGATATAATCTTTCCAAGCAGTTTCTTCTACTTGCCGATGGTAACATTTCTTTCCAATGTGCTCTTATATGTGCATGATTCCTATCAACTCCTTTTGAATTATACAACTCCAGAACAGCATTTGATTACTACTTTCAAAAGTGGACACTATATGCTTTTCATGAAACTTTATCCTAAAATTCTGAAATCTTTTCATGTGCTCTTTTGTAAGCTGTAGTCATTTTGTTTTTTTACTGATGAATGGATTTTTTTTTTGTCTACTTCTTTTTAAAATGTAGTCCACTATCTTGCAGTTTGTTTTTTTACTGTTTGGGGACCAATAATAGTTCTTCACTTTCCTGTAATCTGTGTAGCTTTTTTCTTATCATTCTCCTTGTCTTTCTACCTATTCCTATCTTTCTTTGAAAAATATTTTGAGGCTTATCAGTGAAACTTTCAGTTGCAGTGAACTCCACAATCCTACCATGGACTGTTGATATGGGTAAGAACAATCTTGCACTCACTTTTCTCCAAAAATTCTTTGTTCTTCAGATCTATTTCTCTCTCTCTCTCTCTCTCTGATCATCACTGTGCTTCTTGGTTTTCATATTGAAAAGTAAATAAGCCACACTGAGCTTTTATGCACATGAGATTATTTGCATGCATTTTTAAAATAAAAGTACACCTGGTGTAGGTATCTTTTTTTTTTCAGTAATATTAAAATCCAGTTGAATATTTATATTGCAGAAGTTTTCATGTCACAATAAATAACATATGAAATTGGAGATATTCACAACACTTCTTTTCCTATTGTATTTGCTGTGCTGGAAAACATAAAGTGATATAATTTTCAGCTTTGTAAACATATTTCAGTAACCATCTTTGCCAAAAATTGATTACTCTGAAGTGGCTGAATACATTTTATTCACTGCAGTTTAGAAGTTTTACAAGTATAATCATTATTTATTATAGTTCATTAACCTCTTGTCCAATAAAAATTGTTAAAGCAACCTATCCATATTGTATTTGTTGAATCTTTAAAAAAAATTAATCAGATCACAAAAAATAAAATATGCATTTACTTAGTTGTATTTTTAAAATGGTTTAACTCAAAAAGAGTGTGACTGGTTTAAATTTTCTTAAGTTATTTGTTTGTATATCTAGAAGTGAGCTCTGTAGCCACATTATGTTCTCCCTCACCTAGAGGCTGATAATGGGATGATTGGTTGCCATTCTTAGTTTTTTTTTTAAAGGTAGGCCTATTAGACATTAGTGTAACTTATTACAAGATAAAGAAATAATTTAATTTTTATGACATGCAAATTTTTGTTTTTTGTTTTTTTTTTTCATATATATTTATATTAACAGGAAAAAATAGACATGTTACAACTTTTGGGAGCCAAAGTAATTGCTGTACCAGTTGTGCCATTTACAGATTCTGACAACTACAATCACCAGGTGAGTAAGTTATGCTGGTAAATTCATGTTTTCAGAGTTCTCTTGGAGCTAGAAATCTGCACAAGGCTCAGTTTAGTTTTTGGTCGGTGCTTAACAAATAAAATGAGGAGAGGAGATTAATTAATTTTTTTTGGTTACAGTGATGAGGATGATTGGAGTAAAAGCAGGAACTATCAGATGATGTATTCATTAATTCAACAAGAACCAACCTAACACACTCTTGCATTTTGCTCAACTAAACACACCATTTTTAAGAAATCTTAGACACATACACAACTTAGGCCAAAAGACAAAAATTATGCTACGAATAACATAGATAGATCTGGAGAAATTTTTAAAATATGTATAAATATTTTACTATTTTTATTTTAAGTATGAAAAAATAAAGGATAGAAAATAATGACTTGAATAGACATTTGGAACTAAGACGAGTAAATGTGTTGTTTTTATTTGAATATTTGTTTTCTAAATCATTGCTGAAGTTTATTAACCCAACATTATCGTTAAGAACCATAGAGAAAATATTCACTCTCCACTTAAATTATTAGTTTTACCCAATACGTTGCTTTTAACAACAACTATTTACATTTTTAACTGAAAGGGGAGATAACACATTTTACAAATATTATGTGGATTTTCAATATTATTATTTTCTCTTTTTTCTATTGGAAACTAATGAAATCTGACTTGTTTTTCATTTGTAAATTCAGTTTAATCAAGCAATTAAATGGATGTTTTGGTTGGGACAGGAGTTTAAATATATTTTCATCTAGTTACATGAT
This sequence comes from Nautilus pompilius, assembly GCA_018389105.1. Taxonomy (NCBI): domain Eukaryota; kingdom Metazoa; phylum Mollusca; class Cephalopoda; order Nautilida; family Nautilidae; genus Nautilus; species Nautilus pompilius. The sequence goes on from JACATO010002123.1 coordinate 1,211,496, forward strand.
TTATTGATTATATTTTTTAATGTGTGAAATAATCTCTGCAACAGCAAGGCACAGCAGAGTAACTAAGAAACAGAGCAGAAAAAGAAGTTAGTTGGTTGATAATTTATTTACTCGTTTGTACTCATATTTAATATATAAATTCATAGTAGTTGAATTAGTTTTGTCTGTTTTGTAGCATTTATAAGAGCAGCCATATTTTCTTGATTACAGTGTTTTTCAGCAAATAAGCTCAGGACAAGGAGCTACTAGCAAAGAGGATAAGTCTAAAAAGAAAGAGATAATAGATAAGGGGATAGATTCATTTTCCAGTCCCAACCTAATTCAGATTGGAATTCTTTGGATGCTGATTATGACTGAATATTGGCATCTTGCTATTTGTGAGGAATTGTTTAACTCAGTTAAAGAAACAATATAAAAGTTATAAGGGAGATAACATATTCATGGTCTGTACATAATTACTTTCTTGGTATAAATTAAAAAAACTAATCTTTGTCAAAACTTAAAAATACAGAAACTTCTAGAAAAAAAACGATCTAGAGCAGCTGACTTAGTTGAGAAAATGCCATGGATAAGTGTTTTCATCTTGACTAGGCCAGAAGATTTGCTGAAAGTATTGAGAATGCTGTGTGGACTAACCAGTTTGACAACCGGGCTAACAGGCTGGCACACATAGAGACAACAGGACCTGAAATATGGCAAGACACCAGTATGTCATTCTCTTTTTCTGAATTTATGTTAACAGAATCGTAGATGCTAGAATGAGTTACACTAACTAAATAGATGCTATCCGTTCATCTAAAAGATAATGTGAAATAGTATGATTATTGAGAAGACAAAGGATGATTGTTAAGGGGAAAGCGAAGAATGATGATAAATGATTTCTTTTTTTTAAATAAAATAAAATAAAGAATAGTCAAACAGATATAAATTTTAAAGATCAGCTATAGATAAAGGATGAAATAAATAAAATGTCAGATTATTTAAAATTGTAGTGAAAAATATTTCAATTTGACTGTACAAATGATAAAACAAAAGGTAGAACTTTTATGATCCACTATATCTCATTTTGTTTTTTTGTTTTTTAAAGTTATGTACTTTTAGCTTAATGTAAAAAATTTAGAAAATTATATCAAATATTTTCTGTTATTGTAATGAATTTGTAAGAGTAATTTCTCTTACAGTATTTTATAGCATCAATAAGATTAGAAATGCAAACACTAAACAAGACCAATAATTTATTTTAAAATAAAACTGCAAAAAAAAATTATTTATTTTAAATTGCATTTTAATTTGAGAGATTTTGAAAACCAGTATGGAAATGTAAAAAAAAAAAAAAAAAATTCTAATCATTAGGACATTTTGAGAAAAGTTGATTTTTATGAGATATTTGAAGTTAATCAAGAATGCTTTTTGTTTTGTTTTTTTAAATAATTTCTTTTCAAGATTAGTGTTAAAAGAATTTTACTAAATTTTTCAAACATTGTTAACATAATGCTCTTCTGTCAAAAGACTGCAAAAAAAATTCTGTATGCATCATTTGTGTATGGGTTCTAATGCCACTACTTCTTTCATTTCAAATCACACCAGATGATGGTCTCTGAAATGTATGAAAATATACTGAGGCATATTAGAAATGCACCAAATAGATTTTACATCAGATGTACATACATAAAACAGAGGAAAGTCAGTTCAGAATATTTTAGTAAGGAGCTTCTGAAAGGTATTGTTGGGTATAGCCACAATATGTAAAACGTGGTTGTCTTTTTGATCTAATAAAATTTTGAATGAAGATATGGTATCCTCTGCCACTCTCGACAAATTTCAGGTTCAAGCTGGATCAGGTTTTGCATTAGTACACGACATTGCAATCATCATCCAATCTCATCTCTCAGATGTTCGGTTGGTGCAAGATCAGGAGACAGGCAGCCATAGGAGCACAGGGTTGGGCTATTGTTGGAGATAGTATTGACCTGCTATGACAGTATGAGGATGCATGTTTTGCTGAAACATTGAGTTCTTGGTGACATTTTAGGAAAGGAATGCTGCTTGCCAAAATGTCATTTAGATGTGTTTACCCATCCACACAATCCTTAAAGACACAGAAAAATGTCTTCAGGTGAAAATTAAAGCTACCCAAAATCATCATGTTTCCCTCTCTCTTCATCTGTTAGTCTGTAGAACACACTCATCATGATGCCACACTTTCATTTGTCCATTGGTGTTCATTGAGTGTCTGTAGTTGTTGGCCCGTTGTAATGATGTTTGATGAGTATTTGTCCAGTGTGTGGGGGTCTTGCTGGAAGTCCAGCAGCATGTAAACATTTGATTTTAATACCACTGATATTTCCTCTTCAACCCTGCACTACTTGAGCTGTTTTAAAGGTTGCAAACAGTAGGTCTAAAGGTTATCACTCCAAACTTGACAGTCTTTTCTACACATGGTAAATCAAGGTTGACCTGATGTTGAGTGATTTCTAGTGGTGCCAGTCTCCTGCAATTATTGCATTAATATCACTACAGTACTTTGTTGACAATTCAATTGTATGCAACAGTTTTTTTTTTTTTTTGTTATGATAGCTTGATTTATACCCACTCCCCCCCCCCCATTGTTTTGCTGTCAATCTCAGCATGGACCTTTTACCCATCAACCTTTATACAGTTCAGGACATATAACCTTAATTTTACAACAATAAATTTATTTCCTTGATCATGCAAAATGTCACATTTTTAGCATAAACATATCTCTATGGTGCCAAACAATTTCACTTTTGAATCAGTGTGTTTCTATCATTATATTTCATTATTTATTTCTTGTATGTATTTTATTAATTTGTTTAGTAATTTTACCAGTGAAACTGGATCATTGGCCATAACTGAAGGCAGATTTTTGGGCAGCCCAATCAAATGCTTTCAAAGGCTTAAAAAATCCAAGAATACTCAATGTGTTTTTGAATTAATATCCTTTGTTCATTAAGATTACAATAGACTTTATCGGTAACACAAAGCAAAATATATTCATTTAAAGTTAAATTTAAAAAAGTTTTAATATTTTTTCTTTTGTTTTAAAGTTATCAGGAATGGATCATTTAAGAAAAATCAAGGTGATAAAATTATATACAATGTAAAATGTGTCAGTAACAGCAATGATTACAACTTCTGTAACACATTAATCACAGTGTCTGAATTTGTTTGTAGTTTGTGTGTAATGTTCCTTTTATAGGACAGCAGGCTTAGATTGTTTAGCCATTGTACAAATATAAGCTTTTGGTTATAAGTGTGTACATGCTTTGCTTTTGAGAAAAGCTTCTTAATAGACACTGAAGTGATTTGACACACTACAATTGATGTCAGCAGATCATGCACATTTGGAAGCAGCTGTGCATCATGTATCTCAAAATGCTGCAGCACACACCAATTTTCATTGATTTTGGTGTAACAATACTTTTTAAGGATGCTTCATACTCTGTAATGATGATTCTTATTTATTTCACAAAACTACCACCAATGATTGTCTGCTTCTTTATAATCATCTGACAGGCCTGATAGATATCCAATGCATTCATTGAAAACCACTGATGTTGCTCAGAATGCAGTCCAACAATCCAAAGAAGATGTATTTGAGCTGATCATCTAATGACTCAATTTCCTTTTTTCCCCCATGGTCAGTATGATGCACCCATCTATTTTATGACATTCTTACTATGCCTAGAAGATGAGTCAAAAGATTCTATTTCATGTACTAGAAAGGTCATTTGAAAACAAAAGAAGCTGCCTGAAGATACTATTACAAGAAAAATCTTTTAAAATCATTACTAGTGAATTGATATCATAACTAATAGATTATGGAAACTTTTGAACTAACTATTTTGCAATTTCACGTACATTGAGAACTTTTGTCAGGGAGCATTGAATGAACACTAATTTCTTGCAGTGCATTAAAAGCAACAGCCTTCATGCTTCTGCTCTGGCATCTGTATTGCTTTTTTAAATGTTTTCTAGGGCATCGCAGATTGAAGGAAGCAGCAAAGGTACTCTTGTCATTGAATCACTGAAGCTGCATTAGAAGGCCATCTGGATTTACATGGTTAGCCAAACCTATTGCCTGTTTCTTGAGTCTATTCCAGCCTTCAGTAATGCTGAATGATTAAGATGCCAAAAGAACATTTATAATTGGTTGTATGTTGTAAGAGCAGTTCTTGGTATCAGGAGAATAAAACAAGATTTTGAAGAACTAAATTTAAGATGAGAGCTACAGTGAATGTAAGCAGCATTTATAAATGTTTTCATGAGAATAGCTTGAACACTACCTTTATAGCCTGACATCAGAAGCACTACCAAATGAAGATCCTACACACTAGAAAGGATCAAATTCAAGTGGTCCAAATAGCTCTATGATAGTTGCTGTCACAGCCTTTGTTGAGAGATTTTTCAAGATGTCCATGAAGCCAACCATATGCTTACTTACATGTTAGCAACATTTATATCTTAGGGCTACAGCTTCATTCTCTTTTCTTGCTCCAACTCATGTGACATCTGCAAGGATAGCACATTTCCTAATTTTGTCTTATTTGCACAATTACTATTACATCAGCTTGTAGAATGTTATTGTGTACCTTCAGAGATGGCATTTTGTGCCTTGCACCATCAAGCGGTGCCTTGATGTCAGGGGAGTACTTCTTTAGAACATCTCAAGAAAATTAACAATGTTTACCTCAGAGTTATCAGCTACACACAATCCTTGTTACCTGAAATAAGAATGTCTTGACATGCAAGTAATAAAAGGAGGTCAATGATGTAACTGATATGGTCTCTGTCATCTACTAGCCACTGTATTTTGCCGTTATTATCATCTATCAGCTGGTCACATACAGTTCTGCCAACTGTAAGCTAAGTAACTTTGAATGCCTTGTACGTTTTGGTAGATGATATATGGTCATCAGATGTCTGATGCTTGTTGTATGTTTCTTCATGTTTCCAGTCTGAAAAAATAGATTCTGAGAACATGTTCATTTGGTCACTTACCTTCAGTGATGTTGAAAAATGACAACATGGCTTACAGAATATCACATCCTTTCCAGCATTATACTTCATCCATTTGAAGAGCACAAGATCACAGCTTGGCTTCAATTAGTTTTTTTTTGAAAGACAACCAGATAGAGGCAGATATTTTGATTCATTTTTTGTTGACAAGTCAAAGAATGGTAAGACACTTTTCTTGGTCTGCACAAGAGCCAGTAGAGTAGCAACAGGAGCATTGAGAGTTCTACAGTCTATAAGATGAGAGCCATAGGGAGTTTGCACTGGATTACCCTTCTGCACCTTGCTAAAGAAGTCTAAGATTTTACTACTGTAAGGCTTATGTTTTCTCTCATTTTTATCCATTGTACTCTTGTACTCTGCAATTGACTATGTACAACTGCTGAGACACAGTTACATGAAAAGATGCAATCACTGCATAATACTGTGAAAAAACATTATGGGTTGTAAAATTGGGTCTATGAGACCTTGGACACATTTTAAACTTAAATTTTTTTGTTGAAATTTTGGATATCTTACTTAAGCTAAAAATTGATATAAATATATATATGTGCATACACAATTGTTGAGTTGTACTTTTCAATTTTTTATAAATTAAAACATTAAAAAGTTTTATAGATCTTATTTTTAAAAGAAACATTATTTGTACATTTGGAACAGATTTTTATGCAGTGCTCAAAGCAAACAACATTTTTTACAAATACTACAACAATGTTTGCTTTCTCAGTCATTTCTTTTGAGCAATGATGTCATCAGTTTTTTTTTTTGCTTATTTCCAGATTCAAATCTTATGCTTTAATTTTGAATATTTTGCATTCAGAAAATAATGGCTTAAAATTATTTTATAATTTAAAATAAACCTCTAACTTCTGGTTTATGATTTGATAAAATAGTTTTAAAACTGTATTTATTATTTTTAGCATGAATTAAAATATAGTTATAGGCTTCAGAAATATCCCTAAATAAAAAAAGAACTGAAATACAAGCATTTTATTTAACTGATATATTGACATAATTTTGCTAATGTGTCTTAATGGTTTATTTCAGTAACTATGAACAACTAACAGATGTTAGTTATACACCATCTACAAAATGTGAAAACTCCTCTTCTATTTTAAAGGGCTATTCTTTGTTTCATGTCTTAGAGTTAAGTAAAAAAATTTGGATAAAATGCTGTGTAGTACAGATTTAATTTGTTTGAAAGTCCAGAGCTAAATCATAATATATTTCCTAATGTTGAGATAACCCTGTTTGAAAATCATAGTCTCTGAAGTTTTGGATGTAGTCTACTAAGAGTACAGTCATGCTTAAGTAATCCTTTAACTATACGATGATGATATCTGCAATGATTGCTTATTATTCCTTAAGGTATTTATATTATTAATGCTTAAAAGTGGACCACATATAGAAATAAATTTCTCTTTTTTTAAATGGCTTATTATTTAGTTATTTATCATAAACAGTTCATTAGTTGGTTCTCTTACTATTAATAAGATGATTGGAAAATACTTTAACTCACCCTGTACTTTCTCTGTATATTTTTCTCGTTTTTAAAGATAGATTTTTATGTAGCAACAAAATGATAGATTATACTGTTGATCTGTGAGTTTGGGAGATTTTGAAGATTCCTGCCAAAACTGGAAGACCTAACTAGTTTTACTTTTTGTACAACCTGAATTACTTTGTTTTCAATTCGCAGAAGGAAAAGTTGATGCAGTGGTGTTCTCTACTGGGACTGGTGGCACATTAGCTGGTGAGTGTTAGTTTGATGAGGTTTATATTAATTCACATCGTAACAAGGATTTCTTTTCTTAAAAGGTTTTCGTTTTTATTTTAATACTTTGTATACTAAATTGTCAATATCTTTTTGTGGTGAACAATTGCTGCTGCTAAAGTAGACAAGTCTGTTAAGACAAGATATAAAATATTTCACTGATTTTAGAACAACCCTGACTTCAAGTATTCTTATAATGCAAATTATAAAGATCCTTTAAGTTTGGCTACATGAATGATGCCACGTGTTGATATTCTGTGGCCAATTTTCATCACCATTCAAAGAATGGTGTTTAATGTTAGTTTATTTTTTAAAGTCTCTTTTTCCCCTAAACATTTGAAAATATGCATGATTTGTAAAGAAAAATATCTATAATTACAAATTCTACTTCTAATTACAGACTGACATTTTTTTAAACTTTTTGTATTGAGGATATTAGAAAAGCACACCGACATCAATTAGTTGCATGTTTGTGTGTAAAACATGAAACAGAAGTGAGAAGTTTGTTTTAGGGTATACGATATATTTTAAATAACTGTTGACATTTAAAATAATTATAAATGTCAGCAATGAAGCAGTAAAATCAACAGCTGAATGTAGTTTCACAGCATTAAAAAGGTGGCTTTTGCAGACGTTGAATCCTCAAGGTATTTTGAAAGAATATATTATCGAAGATTCTATTATTATTGTAATACACTCTGAATATCTGAATAGCAGTATGGACCATGTATCATTCTTCATTTAGTCTCAGACTATTATGTATGATAATAAATTAACAAGTTATTTTATAATAAAATTTACAACCTACCAAACAAAATAAAATATTACAACTTTGTATTATCATGATAGCAGTTTCACTATTATTTTATGAATGAAATTTTTCTATTTCGATAAATAATTTTTAAAAATTTGTTTATAATTTAATAATATTAAAATAATTTATTATATTTTAAACATAAATTTCATATATAAAATGAATGATATTATTTAAATTTTTAAAAATATTTTAGATAAAATGTATGAAATGTTTAAACTAAAATTATTGCTTTAAAACAAACATTTTATTTTCCTTGTAGTTAAGAGTATAAGATATAGCTTATTATGGAGTTTTTGTCAAAGTTTTATATTCATATTTACTCACTCATTTTAAACTCTACTTTTTATTTCTTTCTTTTCCATATTATTTTTAAAAAACTTCCTTTCATTCTCGCTATAACTTCACATGTTTAATTGTTTTACTTGTAAGAGTGGTCTCCCTTAAATCATTTCTTGAAATTAAACTTTAAAAAATGTATTCTCACTAAATGACTGTTCAAAAATATAAAATAAAAAGGTAAAGCATGAAAATAATCTGGAGTCGTCTTTAAGCAACATAAAAAGGTTTTATAGACCTTTCATTTATCATATATTTCTTCTAGCATCTTTTTTCCTTCACCTATGAATTAATTTCATTGCATTTTTTATATAGACCAGCATTGTTGCCATTCAGAGAAGATGTTTTGGATTTTATTCAGCAATCGTTTGTTGGTAAAAATTTCTGAGCTGCTGTCACAAACTTGCACCATGCACCTAATTAAGTGCAGAAAAACAAAAATGTGACAGCTTTAATGGGAAATAAAAACAGCCAATAATTTTAAGTCAACAATTTAAGAAATTTTAAAGCAAAACTTTTTTTCATATTGTTGTCATTATTTTAGCCTTTATAGTATCAAACTGGCTAAGATGTTAGTAAATTTACTGTATGCTGCTATGACTGAAAACTCCGCAGTAATGTTTTATCATCTTAATGGTTTTCAACTTTTGAGTTTTTCATTTATTTTTTTTTTAAATTTTATAAATGTTCTTATTTTTAAACTTTTTTGAGGGGGTAGAGAAACTCAACTGTGCAAAGTAAATAAGTTGAACATGCAAATTTTAAAAAAATTTTAATCATTTGTTGTCATCTACATATCCACCAGCCACTCTCTTGATGTACATGTTACACTCAATATTATTCATTTGGTAGTTCCCCCATTGGTGGTGCTCTGAATATGTGGAGAGTTGTCTCTCCATTCAGATTGGAATACAGCATGGATGCACAACTTTTTCTTGGGCGCTACATCATTAGAAATAAAAATAAGTGTGAGCCACAACATATTTACATACAGTAATTTTTAAAATCTTAATCTAGTATTTTTATAATTTTTTTATGTGCTTAGCTACTCTGTATAATATCCTTTCAGCCATAAAAGATTGATAAAGTTGTTAGTTTTTATTATAAATTCATCAAGCATATAAACTTCTACAGTAGATAAGAAAAAAATTATCTAGCATAGATAGATAGGTAAGTAGATAGCATAGTATGATATCTACATAAAAGACAAATATCCTTATTAAGTAAGACTATACATATGAATTTTAAAAATATCGGTAAACTGCAAAATAACTAATACTGAAATAAACAAGATATGTGAAGATATCAACTTTGGCTATCAAGAAGGCATCAGTAATATTGAGATGACCCATCTGACTATAGTTGGCAGGTAATGGCTATCTATATATAGATAAGAAAGAATAAAGATGAGAAAAAAGAAGTTTACATTAATGTTGGTCAGCCAAATGATGATATTAACAATTGAAGAAATTCCATATTAAATAATATTAGCAAATGAAACATAAGTTCACACTTTTTGATTGATATCTAAAACCCTAATATATCAGATGTAAACTCTTGTTCACAGGATTACATTTTAAAATTTTCAGGTTTGTAAAAGCAAACATATCTTTTTAAAAATAATCCTGTGAACAAGAGTCTCACCCCAAAAATTATGGTTTGTTTGCTATTTAAATCTTGCAACTTTTAAAACATAATCCTGTGAACAAAGGTCTTGGCCCAAACTATTAGTATTTTAGATAAACCTAATATCACATTTTATTTATATCTTGTTATAATGTCTGGTGTAAAGAATTGCATATTAAATAATTAATCAAAGTCAAATTAAAATGAAACTAATTAAAAGAATTATATTCTTTGTAAATTCCAAACTCAACTGAATGATTAGACGTGTTTGTTGATAATGATAATAGTTTCTTAATGTGACTTCTGACACTGAATTTCTGAAACAAGTTTCTTGATTTTGGGATCCAACATTGTAGTTGCCATTTGAAAACAACATGTAGACTATTGTCATTAAATCAATTTCAGAGCTTTGCTTTGTTGATTTATTGAGGTTCATGAGAGGAAATGTGTTTTTTTTTGCAATTGTAAATAATGAAGCCAAACAGGCATGCATAGATAGCAGTCTTATGCTTTTAAGTAAGGGTACTGATCTTGAGACAAGCATTTGTAGAAATTGGTAAATCATCTCACATAAACTTGGAGAAAAATATGCCACAGTTTTTACAAATCAATCAGTTCTATTTGTGCTTCTGGTTCAGGATGGGAGAAAGGTTGCTGAAGAGTTAGCTTTTTTTCTGGTAGTTTTTGAATGGATTTTTAAATTCTGCAGAGTGTTGATTTACCTTGTGTATTTTTTTCCTGAATGACTCAGAGGTTTTCAAACCTTTTTTTTTTTGATATGTTGGGAAATGTTCTACTTTTCTTGGAATAAGCTGCAAATGAAACCGTTCAAGGTATTTCTGGAAAGTTGAGACATGATTTGCAAGTTGCGAAACAAGCTGTCTGTCTGTCTTGAAGTGTAGTACTCAACATGTTTAGATGGCTGTTAATGTCAATGCAGAATGGCAGATTCTAGAGTCATTCTTCAGATTCTGGAAATGCTTTCCATTTTACTTTAAGGAATATAACAATTTTGTTCAACAGATCAACAAATCATTATCTTAGTCCTCTCACTTCACCCATCTGACTTTGGTGAAAAAAAACCCCAACAACTTGAATTAGCAGTAGTTTAAGCCTTGTTTGATAAAGTTTTTGGTTAAAACAACCACTTTCATAACAACTTCAAAGTCCAACTCTTTGCCCCACAAATTCTGATGGTAAATAATGCATTGAAATTAAATAAGCTCCTTTTTAAAATTCAAATGTTTGATCAATAATGGGACCATTCCATTGTGTGCACCAATCATTGCAGGAGAGCCATTGATTATTATGCCTGCTTATTTTGTCATGTCAAGCTTAGTGGTATTGAATTGTTCTAAGGGCCCACAAAGTCAGTCGGTCAGTCCTTTAAGTAAACTAATGCCAACAAGTTTTTTATGAGTAATAAAATCTCATGTTACACCACACACAAACACTAATAACTGAGTTTTCACTGACGTATCAGTTGATTCAGCTGCTGCTATGGGGGGACCCAAATTCCTTCCTTTTTTTGCTTTAACTGGTCTAAAATATGAAAACTTGATAACTCGGTATTGTACTACTGTGTGATTTAGGTAACACTTTCAAACATTTTCACTGCATCAGAAAAGAGTTTCAGGGCACCTGTAGCCATGCACTTTTTAAGGAGTCACCCTTGGTAAACAGTTGGAAAATTTTTGCTATTAAATATGCAATTTTGTAGCTCACCTGAGTTGCAGTTTCAACTTCTTGATGACCTTTAATGTACATAGTTTGCTGAATAGCGAGGCTATGCATAAGAGATTTGAATTTTTCAATCTTAGTTTACCTTTCAACTCATCAAAGGATTTATGCTTTGTAGTGCAGTGTATTTGTAAATTAAATTCTCTGGGTATTACAAGACAGTTGTTGAAAATCTAGTGCACAACAGGCAGTCACTAATCACAGAATAATTGTTTAAAAACATTTAAATTGAACTTAGATCATTATGCAGGGGTGACAAATAGAGAAATTTATTCAAATTTTGCTCAATTTTAAGCAGGGCATCACAAGCTGCACTTTTATCTTGCGGGTTGTCCTGGAATACAGTCGGTATTTTTCTTATATCAGGTTCTTTGAAAGTCACATGATCAGCAATTAAAAGACTGCAATGTTGTTGTTTTTTAATTTAGAGACCTAAATTATACAGATTGACATTGGGTTAAAGGATTTTTGCAGTTATTAAATTGCAGTAAAACCCTGACTTAATGGACTAATAGGGTGGAAGGGGTGCCCATTAATGCTGGGAGTCCATTAAATCTGGGTGTTTACATACACATGAGCAAAAGGTGCCCAAGCAAAAAAATTTTCATACAGCTCAACACAGACTTTTGTTGGGAGCACCAGACAGCATCATGTCCGTTGAATGGGGGTCTGTTAAATCAAGGTTCTACTGTAATCTATAGTTTTCATAAGGAAAATAAGACAAAAAATTTTTTTTGTTTTTGAAAGAGAATTTATCCAAACTTGACAAGAGGTTAATGTTTTATAAATGCTTTTTAAAAAAAAGACAGGCAAAAATTAGTTAATTTGCACCTTTCCATAAATAAAGGGGCTTGAATTATTTGACCAATGACAACAACAGACAAATTTATTTGTGATGCTGATCATCAGATGTTGCTTTTCAACAAAAATCAATAGAAGCAGAAATTACTCAGTAGTGAAAGATAAATGTCAAGTGCTGCCAAAAATTGTTGCATTTTCTTCAAAATATCCAAACTTTTATTAGATAAGTGACAACAGCAATGAAGATGCAAATGAACATTAATTGGCACGTATCTTTATGGTAGAAGGCCATACTGTCTACATTTCTCCATCATGGCATCTTAGTTCTGTAGTATATTAGTACATCCTTGACTTGTTTATACTTCAATCTTATAACTTAGGATTATATGTAGAAAATAATTAGATGACAGTTTATCTGGAAATTTTCCTTATTCTGTTCACCAATGATTTCATCATGCTAATTAACATTGCACTGTAGTTCTAAAACTTTGTCATTTTTGTATTTTGAATCTCTCACTTTAGTAACACAATTTGATTTTAGATGCATCAAACTCTTCTCAAATTACCTTTTTTTTTGTATGTGTAACTCTAGACCGACTAAGTGTATTCTCCAACCGAGTATTCCATAGCCCAAACTTAGATTGTAATCCAATAACAGGCGATACACTTGTGATTTCCACGTTTGGGCTTTCACTTATGAGCATTATATAAACCCTTATCACTGACCAGATTGTTCATGGCTCCTTTATCACTTCTCAGTTATTATTCCAAATGAGAGAGGTGATGTTATCAAGGAAACAGTGAACTGGGGGCCCCTAGGTCCTTTCAGAATATAATGTAGGGTTCTTGACTTTTGCTCCTTCACAAGTTGCTTGAAACAAGTTAACCTTTGGAATTGCCTGTTGAATAATATGTCAAAGATTACAAATGCATAATGATCATAAAGCAAATCATATTTGACAATACTTGATTTCATTGTGTATTGCTTAATATTAAAAAATGTTACTATTTGAAATATTGCTAGTGGATACCAGTTACATTTTTATAATTTATTTAAACAATCTTTTAAATAAACAATTTAATGATTTTTTTTCTTTAATTTTTGTTAACAATCCAAGTGAAAGGGAGGTAACTAAATGTAGATATGTATTAAAGATAGAAACCTCTAAATGGGGGAATAGTTTAGTTCAAATACAGACAAGTTTGGTACATTTCTTTATTCAAGAGTTAATTATGATGAATTTGTTTATAATTGGGATGGAAAATTTAATTAAAATACACCCTGTAGATAAATTTAGAAATTGTGTTTTGTTTTGATTTTTGTAGAAGAAATTTATTGAGAAAATGTAATGTTTTCTAGAAAATATGATTTATATAGGCTGTTCCAAGCACTACATGGAGCATAGAGTTTTCAATATATGGAGGATGTAGATATCTTTGAAAAAGTTAAAAATTGTTTACTAGGAAAATTAATAATGTATAATCTCATTTATGAAGGAGAACTGCAGAGTTTGGTTGCCTACCTTGGCCTTCAGGGATTAATAATTTAAAAATTCTTTTGCAAAAGAAATGCACAAAATTGGATTGATTTTACATTAGTGATTCATCCTATATCACTAAGGGTCAAAGGTAAACCAAAAACATTCTTGATCAGATATATTAGGGAATTGTTGTTTTTTTGGTAACCCTGTACAATCTGTCTGGACTGTTTTGCCAAACCATACAGCAGAACTAAAAAGTGTAAATATTTTTTAAATGAAGACACACAGACACACACTGGTGAAAGGGGCTTTATATACATTTAAAACATTTCCAGCCCATTTGAGTTTCTATAGCTAATGCATAGATTTTAGTATAATAGAAAAGTTAATTGACAGAAGTAATGGCATTAAAAGCCCTGGGCTTATGTTGTCAACAGAATTGCAAGTGCCAACATACTGCAAAGTGAGTAAAGAGGGAGAATGATGTAGAAGCAGCAAAAGAAAAATGCCAATAGAGAAGCTTTTGAAATCTTTACATAGTTTGTGCATGCGTGAGTGTGTGCATGTGGTGAGAAATAGCATTTATGCTATTGTCTGAAATTGGCTAACAAGTAGCTGTTCATAGAAGTTTCTGCAGTTTACTACTATGAATGGTTAGCGCCTCTGACTCTGGCTATCAGTATCTAGTTCATACTTCATCTCCCATTCAGATATTTGTTCCACTCCATCAAAAAGCTACATTAGTATTCTTTTTTGACATTTTACTGACTTGTGGCCATATTAAGTCTCTTATGCATACTTTTCATTTTCCACTGCACCCTCTTGGGTCTTCTTTTTTTCTGCTAGTGGTCAGACTTCTAAAATTTTTGTCTTTCTGCTTTGTTTATTTATTTATTTTTAAGATATGCTTATGAAAATAACATTTTTAATTTGGTAAAAGGTGACAGGGAAATAAAACACCCATAGTTTTGCTAAACATTGTTAAAATATCTTTTGTTTGTTTTTTTTTTCTCTTTCTGCTTATTGTCATTTTATTTTCAATATATTTAACATGGTCATTAAAATTTTGTTTTTATCTAATAATTTGGTCAATCCCAGATATTTTATGATAAAAATTTTAGTCTTTTTTTTTTTTTTTTTTTGCACTGCACCTGCACTAACTGGTTAATTTAATATTGAAAGTAGAGGTTTTAGGCTTTATGTTATAGTGCATTTGTCCATATTTTATGTATCACTCTCCTGTAAACTTTATCATATAGTAATTATATGTTAGTATCACACTTGAAACCACTTATCTGCCTGATATAAAATTATTATGCCAGACACACCAGTGATCACTAGAAATTATTATACACGTAGAAGAATTATTTGTAATAAATAACTATCATGTAGCATTTTACATGTAATAAATTACCACTAGGCAGAATTATGCCTATAATAAATTACTGTCTACTAAGATGAAGAGAACTCTTACCTGCTTGTATTGTCTTTAGACAATGCAATCTTTCCTGTAATGTGACTTCAATGACTAATGGTGAGGTTGACTTCAGTCAGACATCTTTAGATGATGCCGTTAAGTGGAGACTTTTAAGTGATGATGCATAACTCACCTGGCTATTATCATGATGAAGGTTAATAGTGTTTTGTATAATGCAAAGTCATTAAAATGTCTGGCAATTAATACTTTTTTTTTTTTTTTTACCAACTTCAAATTAGGATTGCTATCTTCTAAACTAAGTAACTGGTATAATTATTTGTTTTTCTAATGCAGATTGAAAGAATGACAAATGCTATGCTATAAAAATTAACATTCATTTTGGTCAGGAACACAGAACCCACAACTTGTTACTAAACCCCTTCACTGGTTACCTATTTCTATGAAATAAGTTCTTAAAGAGCAAATTATCTTTTCACATCTCTTTTCCAGAAAGTTATCAATATATGCTGCACTAATTTTCTGGATGGTGAGAGGGTTAAGCACATTTAAAATTTCAACTGCAAATAATATAAGACAAACATTATGCTGAACAGAGAGTATATTTTCAGTATCTAGATTTTTTAATGTTTAATTTGGAACAACTGTTTTAAGAGAAGGGCACATTGGAGACATTCAGCCCTAGAGCAAAGTAAATATCTTTGAAGGATGCATTAACAGGGTGGTTGGTATACGTACTGTCTGACTAACTAAGGTGGGCTTTTCAAAAATGTCTAAGAATTCACTAGACCGACATCGGACCTTTAAGGCTTTATGCCAGTCATAGACATCCTGCTCTATTTTTAATGGTGGATTTTTCTACTTTGAACATTCTCTTGGAGTTTATTTTTTCCTAGTTAATGTTTATCAGTAGTTTACATTCATGTTTTAAGCCATTTGTCAGCATTAAGATTGTGTTACATTAAAAAAATCTTTCTCAAAATGTTTCACTTTTTTTTTTTCTTCAATTATTGCATGTGCTTCATTTGGCTTCCAGTAATTGTCTCAGCAACATACATGTAGCGTTATCCACAGATGTATAATTATTCATGGTGACTCTATTATGACTGTTAGTTTAAGCAATGTTATTGTTATTTTATTTATTTGTCTTGGCAAACAGGTCATTGCATAAGCTGAGTGGCATGTAGTTTCTGACTTGGTTAATGTGAGGTTGAACACAGCTGCCCTAAACCCTACCTTAGAACTCAATAATTCCAGCATATTTTATCTGTATTTTCTTTTTTTGCATGGTAAATCAAGCATCTTATAAGCAAATGGAAGTATACACTCATTCATATCTTATTGAAAGTTGTTTTTTTTATTTTTTTAGTATTGATAATTTAAAATTTTTGAACAACAAAAAGAGATTTTTTGGAGTTTGTAGTTATACAGCAAGTATGTCTGTATGAAGAAGGTTGATATATGTAAGAAAGGGTTAACAGAAAATTGCATCTATTGGTTTCCATTACTCCACTTTACATTAAAAATCCTAATTGATGTACATCAGACAAAATTATATGGAGCAACTTGACCAGAAGAAGAGATAGAAAACAAACTTAAATTTCAACATTGATTAATGACTCGGATGTATGACCGCTGATTACAATGATGGATCTTAAGTGGTTCTCCTTAGGTTGTCATATTGTCATCTTTTAGCCACTCACACCTGGACGTAAATAACCTGGGTTAAATGATGTTGACAAATAACCTGTCTTTCTGTCTGTCTGTGTATCTCGGACAGTGAAATATGCCCTCACCAATGACCTGCATTTAGAGTGTAGAAAAATTTTATTACTTGCATCTCATGGAAACTGAGTGTGTTTGAGTGAGTTGGTCTGCAGCTGCCCACAGCTAACAAAATGTACTTTGGAATATTTCTTTCTTTGGTTAACTTGTTTTCCAGGTCAGATGCAAGTCCATCTGAGTGAGGAAAAGTTTGAGTGATGGCCCTTGATTTGAATCTTGTGCAGCAGTAATGAAGTTTTACTGAATATGCACATGATTGCCTAAGTTTTTAAGAAAACTGTTATTAAAATCACAAGCTAATTTTAACACTACAACAGGCCAAATTTAAAATCATGAAAAGAAATAGTTAAATTTTTTAAACAACCAAGTATTTAAAATAATGGAAAAAAATTATTAATCTTTTTAAACACAATGTAGATTTTAAATAACAAAGAAAGGAAGTGTTTAGTCTTTTAGTATCAAACCTGATTGCATCATTTACAGTAATGAAAATTCTAAACAAAACTTTAATTAAATTCATAGAGAAAGTGAGCGAAAGGTTTATACATTCTAATTCAATAATATGTTTTATGATTTTTAACTTTTTACTTATCCCTCTGACCTATTTAAATAGATAAATAAATAAATAAAATATCATTTGGGCTCCCATAGATGATAAAGTTTTCAAGAGATTTCTTCTCTGATTTGAGCTGCAGAGATAATTTTCACCAGTGTACAATACTTAAATGGCATGCTGTAGAGTGAATGTTATTTAGGAATATGAATCAAAACTTAAGTGTGCCTTATAATCTCATTAGAGCAAAACAGAATTCAGTAAACTTTGTCACATGAAAACAACAGAAATAGATATAGGGTTTCCAGTATTCTTTCAAAATGTATTGCTGTTTTTTGAAAATGAACTATTGTACCTTTGTATTAAGTACTGGCTTTCTACTGCTATTACAGATGTGCAATAACAGTTCATAAGAAGAAAACCTCTCTCAAATTGGTTGTAAGAATTTATGCTGTTTAAATTTTTGGAGAGGACAGCTGGAGAAAACCTGCACAGTCAGCTAGTGGAGGAAAATGAGAAGTAACCATGGTAGGGAGGTATGCCAACCCTAAAAAATCTCAATCAGGAATTGAACTTAGTCCTGTAGCCTTGGAAATTCATTATGTTGTTTAGATATAAATAAACTAACATAAAATTTGAATTTTTTGACAAGCATCAATAAATGCCATTTGTAAATTTATTTTTTATGCATAGACATCAGTATATTAAGTAATTCATTCCTCTTTATCAGTCATGTATTATCTATTCTGAATAAACTGGTAGAGAAGACAAGATTGAGGGGCTAGAAAGCATCCTCTAACCTGTAAGAGACAACAAAAAATGTCCGTGTTAAAATTTTAAAAAATATATATATTATACAGCTTGAAATTATAAACTTACAATAATACTTGTTTATTTTTGGCAGGAGAATTGTTTTTCGACACACTTTGGAGCCATCACGTTAAATGAATCCAAGCTATTTCCTTTTGCTGTTGTAATTTTAACTTGAGTTAAGCTTACTAGAGTAATTGACCAAAAAAACAATTACCTATTATGTTATGCCAATGATTGCTGATTGACAGACAATAGATTGTTAATTAGCAAATTATAACTATCGGTAGACAGATAAACATTATGGTCATGCACTCAGCACAAGGACTGGATGCAGTTGTAATTCCAGTCTTGCAATAAATTCATAAAAACAGCAAAGGCAGTTTGACCACTTGACGATATAAAATCAGAGCAATCTTTTGGAGTAAAAAATCTATTTTTCTTTATTAATCTATCACTGTTGACATAGAATGAGACTTTAGATTCTGTCAGGGATTTTACCAATGTGAAAACTCGGTATAATAGATTTAGACATTTTAAAGATGATTTATTTGAAAACAACACACACTGTCAAGCTAGCTGAAGGCTTCAAACTGGTGGTTATGTTTCCTAGATCAGGTTTTCATAAGAATGCCTTGTTGTCGCATGCTGGTAAAAGTGCAAAATAGTAATTGAACCTCATGTACATTTTCTTATCTTTGCATCACATGGATTTTTCCAGTAATGACAAAATTTAACTTAAATTGTCTTAACCTTATCACTGATGAAGGTACAGTCAGGACTGCTGAGTTTACCTGGGTCTCTTGGTCCTTAGAGGCCTTTGGTGCAGTGCCAGATAAACCTTAATTATGGTTGCTAGTGTGTTTACATGTGAATTTCTTTTCATCAAATATCTTACTGGGATATTTCATTGGAAAGTCTGCAGTTATAGCCACTGGTGTACATGGATGCCAGAAAAATTACCTAGTGAATGTAAAGATGTTTATGATTTGACTGTAGTTTAAAAATTTTTTCATTTAGTGGTTATGAGAGACTGGTTGTGAAAACTTCAAAGATATTCTTAAATATGTTATTTTTTGCTGTTTTTTTTTTTCAGTGCAATCAATTTGTGCATTCTAAAATTAATAGTGACCATTACAAGTTCCAAACAATTCATCATAGTCTATAAATAGCAAAAATTGTTATTTTAAAGTTGACATTCTAAAAATTGTTGAATAGTTGATTTTTTTCTTGTTTTTAAAAATGAAAATTTATTCAACCCAACCTTGTTGTAGTTAAGGGGTTAATGTTCAGCATATCTTAAGTGAAGATACAAAAAATATCACCTGAAACTGGTCAAAATTGATCAAGTGAATAAGTAAAGCAGAATCGTTTGTCTATCTGATGAGAGGAGTCACTCAGTGTTTCATTAATTTCTTGTGATTAGCAGCTGTCAGTTATGTTTGTTTGTTTTGTTTTTTTTACCTGAAGTCTCTTTGTTTATCACATCAGCTTGCAATTTTTACCTGCATACTTCCTGTTTTAGTCCATATTTTAGAACTGTGAAAAAACAAGATTATGCTGTCTATATTTATAATCTTTAAAGTGGAATTCCATGGTGTGGCACCTTGAAATTACCTAACAGATAGCACAGTAATAAGACTGAAAATTGAATTCCTCTATTTAATGCCTAATTTAATCTTTAAAAAAAAAAGTACTATAGATAACAGATTTGAATTTAATGCATACCTGCTATAAGAGTCTAACTAATTTGCACTATTAAAACACACTACTGTTGTCAGTCTTTACAGAACTCTGCATATCTGTCTTTAATATTTGTATTAGGCACATCTGATTTATCAAAATAATTTTTAATAAAGAAATTCATGTCAGTTAATAGGCACTTTCTGTAATAACTGAAGGGAAATTAAGTAAATTTAAACTTTGTACTTTTCAAACATTCATAGGTATTGCTATAGCTTTCCTATTGGGAAGACCATAAACAACTAGGTGTGCATCATAGCTTTGCATAGTGCCATATGGTGTTCAGTTGTGTAAGATTGTAAGTAAACTATATGGCAACATTACTTTATATACTTTCATTTCAGTAAAGCTCAAAATTGTAAAACTGAGAATATTTAATCTAATTTTTTTCTGATCAGAATTTGATTTGCAATTCTAGTATTGAAACTAAATCATAAATAGTGGTGATATAAGTTCAGACTGTGTGGACTTAGATGTTCCTTTAAATAGGTTTTTTTTAGTCTTCAGGCAAAGTCTGATTGAATTAAAAGGAATTTAATAGCAATAAAGATGATATATTTAAAAAGATGAATTTTTTCAGTAATGTTTTTGATTAGATTGCATTGAAAATTTCAAGAAACAATCACTTAATATCTACCTTACAACAAAAGGAGAGCTTAAAATGTCATTTTTATTTACAATGTTAAAAGTAGTTTAAACCTTCACCATCTGGGTGTCTTATCTAAGGAGGGAAATCTTAACAGATTTGGTCTGAGGACTTTCAAATTCATTGTTTTAAAGTATTTCTTTTTTAATAAACAATAAAAAAGCATTTTCTTTTATTCAGCTGTTTGAATTAGGGATTCAAATTTATTTTGATTGAGGTGAAATCAACTTAAGACTGTTGTGATGACATGGGTTTTCTAGATCCAGACACTCCTCATCAAATTTCCAAAGTAGGATGACAGCTAGATTTGTCAGGAAAAGGTAGGGAAAATGAGGCAAGATCTCTGGTTGGTTTGTTTTAAAATCTGATTCTTTTTTTTTTTTTTTTTTTTTGAGGTTTATGTTTAAAAATCTATAGAAAAATCAAATTTGTTTTACATCATTGACTTCATTGAATTAGTTTAGTTCTTTTCCTTTAAATTTAAGATGTTAATCTAATTAATGCAACTTGATTATCTAACCCTTTCCCACATTTTTTAATTTTTAGCATGTTTTGGAAGTTAATTATGAAACCACTCCCTTAACCAAGAAAAGAATATTTTTTTCAGCTATTTTTTCAAATAACCGTGTTACCATGTACGAAACATCGGATTAAAATTTTAAAAGAACTTTTTAGCCATTGTTAGAACATAAATATTCACCAACTGCATTTCCTTTAAAAATATTTAACCAGTTTCTGCTGTGTGTACATAGATCCTGTTTAGTCGGTAGATTACAAAAGAAAAAAACTTGATGTTTAAAATAGCTATGCTTGCTATTATTGTAGTTGACCTGGGTGAGCAATATTTACCTACAAAAATGTCATAGCTAAACCTTGCCAACAGAGGCAATGCTGTGATGTTTGTTATTTGTTTTCTATGGGTTTTTTTGAATTGTGTATTGTTCTGTGTACTGTATCCTGTCATCAGATAGGATGAGATCCCAAGTGGTTTGTTTGACCAAACATTTTGGTATGTGAAAGTGCTTTATAAAAATTTTAAATGTATATTTTCTTCATAAACAATTTACTTCATTCCTAATGATCAATTTTACCTAGTGTTTTATTTATTTTTTTTTAATCACTGTAATTATGTGGATGGCTTTTTTTTTAAATCTTGAGTTTTGGTGGAACATCATTAAGTTTCAAATCTTACGGCACACCATCTGATCAAGCAAAGAATGGCAGGAAGTTGTTCTGATTTTATCTGATGCAGATTTAAAGATATTAGGACAGTGGCAATACCATTGGAATATGGTGGTCTTTCAAACACTAAGTTTTCTTTTGATCTTGTGTTCTGTAATTACACCACAAGTAAATCTGTTAGATACTTATAATAACAAAAACTGTTAAAAATATAATTGAACAACCATCCAAAGACTTGATAATATAAACCAACTTTTTCTATTTTATGGGCTGAGAACATTTTTTTTTACTTTTTTGACAATCATCTTTTAAAAAAAAATTTAAATAAATCTTTTATGTATGAACCTGGCTACCAACCTCTTGAGTCTTTCAAGGATCCAACATCATATTTTTTTCTAACATTATCCTAAAATAGTTAGCAACTAACAGTTTTTTTAGATTTTCTTGCATGAGGTGCTAGGCCATCCTCTTTCAGCCACAGCTCAGCAAGTTCCTCTTTTCACTTTTGTGAGCAGTGCCCCTTGGATCTGGTAATTGTTAGTCACTGAAGGAGGACAGTGCTTGTTTACTTAGTTCTAGTTTTTTTTTGGCCACCACTTTTTGATATTCAGACTCTCCCAGCATCATTAATACCAGTCAGTATCAATCATCTAAACCAGGGGTCACCAAACATTTTTCACAGTGGGCCGGATAACTGAAAGAATGATGAGCGCGGGCCGCATAATCATTCTGTTCAATACTTGCAAGCCAGAACGAAAGCTCTGGGAAAAAAGACGATAGCATTCCATGTTAATCATGGGTGAGTGGCGTGCAATGCACAAAAAACAAAGACAACCAACATATTTATTTACTAAAAAGTTATCAAAGAAGGCGACGTTAGCAAAAATATAGTTACATCAGACCTAGTGTGCACATATCCGAATCTTACAAACTAAGCAGCAAAAAAGGTTAGTGAGATTTGTGAAACTGATGTTTGGTTTTCAAGATATCATCAATGTTTGGTTTGGAATTGCTGCATCTAATCAAGAGAATTGCTTTCAAATGTTCATCAGTCAATCTCGTTCAATGTGTTGACTTCACATACTTCATTTTTGAAAATGTTTGCTCACAGACATAAGTTGTTCCAAACAATGATGCCATACCAGCGGCAAATTTCTTCAATTTCGGAAACTCAACATCAGGTAAGAAGCGGTAAAATTCAACAAGTTTTCCTTCTCTGTGCTTCTCTTTCAACAAGTCATTTGCTTGCAAATCAATGAGCTCCAACTGTAGTTGAACTGGCACATCATCAAGGTTACAATCAAACTGATTCTGGAACAGAAGAATGTCACTCTCAATTCTGTCGAGATCTGAAAATCTCTCCAAAAAATGCTTCTTCAAGTCACGAATAATCTTTTTAGGAAAATCGAGGTTGACATCTTCAGCAATTGTAGCACAAAACTCTTTGAAACAGTGAAAATGAGAGAAGTTTTCTCCTTCCAGTTGTGCTTCAAACAATGACAGCTTTCTCCGAAATCCTTTGATGATTCTGTAGAGGTCACAGACGAGGTTATCCTTTCCCTGAAGTTTCAAGTTCAGTTCATTCATGTGGAATGTAATGTCGACCAAAAATGACAACTTTGATAGCCAGGTAGGATCTGACAGCTGTGGATCAGCTCTATCTTTTTCAGTGAGAAAAACATCTATTTCGTTTCGGAGCTTGTAAAAACTAAACAGGACTTTACCGCAGCTGAGCCACCTCACTGCTGTGTGATAAGGCAAGTCACAGAAATCAGAATCAATTTCTTCAAGAAAAGCCTGGAACTGACGGTGATTGAGTGCATGTCCCCCGAATGAAGTTCGCAGCAGAAACGACTGGTTTCAATACACAAGAAATATCCAAGTCTTTCCCACAGAGTGCTTGCTGATGTATGATGCAGTGTATGAACAGAGTGCCTGGAATTTGCAAATCTTCCAACTGAGTCCTGATCTGCCCGACCAGACCCTTCCTCACTCCAGCCATGTTTTTTCCTCCATCAACTGTAACACCTCGAAGCTGATTCCACTGAAGGTTATAGTCTTGCAAAGTTTTCTGCACTTCCATGAAAATGTCTTTTCCAGTTGTTGTTACATGCATGCAGCAAATGGATGTCAACTCTTCCGTTATCTGAAAGTCCAAATTGACACCACGAATGAACACAAGAAGTTGTGACGTACTCGAGAGATCAGTAGACTCATCCAGCGCCAGAGAATACCACAACAAGTTCCTAGCTTTCTCGCGTATCTGTAGCACTATGTTCTCTCCAAGTTCTTCTGTTCTCCGCACAACTGAACTTGCCAAAAGGCTGATACTTCCAAACAAATCGGCTTTCTCAGGACACAAGTCATTTGCTGCTTCCATCATACACTCTTTGATGAAGTTGCCATCAGTAAACGGTTTTCCTCGCTCTGCCAACTTATGCACTATTTTGTAACTTGTACGAGTGACAGATTCATTTTCAGCAAACTTTCTCGTGAAGAAATTTCTTTGAGTTTCTAAACCACGTTTCATGGACTCATATTTCTCAGAGTGTAACTTTCCAGAAAACTTTGAATATGTTGATAGATGTTTTGTTTCATAGTGACGCCGAAGATTGTACTCTTTCAAAACGGCAACACTTTCGCTGCATACCACGCAACTAGCTTTCTGGTCCTTTGTTTCCACAAAGTACTTTACTCCCATTCTTCATTGAAAACACTACACTCGGCGTCCACTTTTCTTTTCTTAGTAGCCACAATAAAGGGTGAAGAAAACAGCCTAGAGACCAGCTCGATTAACACCTTGGCCGGGGAATTTTTCTGAGCCTTCTTGCCCATGATGTGTCAATTATTCATGAAAAAATTTAAAAAATTTAATTTCACAACATCTCGTGTTCCATCCGTTTTATCACACAAATGCAAGTACCGTCGGCAGGCCTGATGAACTGACGTCGCGGGCCGTAGTTTGGTGACCCCTGATCTAAACCGAGTATCTTTATGCAATTTAATGGTCATATGCATCCTAAAATAAAATGTGTGAAAACTCCCCAATGTAGAATGAGGACAGATCAGTGTTCTGAGAGAGAAATATTCTTCATCAAATGAACTCATGAGATTACTGACTAAAACTGGAAATGCCACTGGCTATCAGAACCTTTGATCTGTTGTGGTTGTCTACTGTCTTACTGTTTCCATGACATTTTTGCCTCTTGGTTACTGTGTGATCCACAGAATCATGTTTGTAACCAATTTTTGAATAAAATGGATTTTTCAAAATGTTGCATTTAATCTTCATTTACAATTAATGTAAATCCCTAAAATATTTTGCCCTAATGTTTGAAACAGATTAGCTGTTCATTTGCATAGTCTCTGTTCTCTTGTGTCTATCTTTTCTGCAGTTGCATGGTTATCAAGCCTCAGATTTAGAGAAAAAAATTGATTTTGCAGATATCAATTTTTAATGGCAAGAGCTTAGTTTGGATTTTTTTTTTAGATTGACATCTTTATGCATTATGTCACTGTTATTCACTTAAGCAAAATGACACAGCTCATGAAGAAGTGGAAAATCTATTCATCTAAGTTTAAAATGTGAGGATTGTGTAGTATGAAAATGTTTTCATTTTGCACACTATGTTCAAAAGGCATAAAGAGAGCAACTTCCAGGGTCTACAACCTTAGATGCATTTCAAATCTAAAACTCATGGAGAATTAAATAAGCAAATCAAAGAACAAAAACAGTTGTTCTTTTTTCAGACATGAAGATCAACAACTACAACATTCTGTGACCAGGGCAGAAATTGTTTACTCAGTTTATCACAGAACACAACCTCCCTAAGTGGTTTCCAAAATGTTTCCAGATAGTCCAACAGTTTTAGTACAAGAACACTACAGTTACTGCCCCAGTTGTTAAGCATTGCCTCTATTTTCTAATGATTGATAAATCAGATGACAAATGTGATGATAAGAAGAAGCTAGCAGTACTAGTCAGAGTATTTGAAGATGGGTGTTCAGCTAAGAGTCTTCTAGACATGACAGTTTGCAATAATGGAACTGCTGAAGCAATTTTTGGAACCCTAGACAAAACCTTGTGGTAAGTTTGTATGTAAAAAATTGTCTAAGATCTCTATTAATGTTTTTGCAGGAAACTAAATGAAGACAAACAGTATTATTATTAACTTTTAAAAAGAAAAGTTTCTGATATTTAATCTAAGTAGAAAGCAACCACAATGAAACCTTTTTCTAATAAAACATGATTTTGTATTGTAATTTCTTTTTTTTATATCTTTCAACTTCATTGGATTACTGTGTTGGATTTTCCAGTGATAACTGCAATGTCATGTTTGGATGAAATAATTCTGTTCTTTCCAGAATTAAAAAGAAGTGGCCTGATGTGTTCAGGTCTTCATACATTTGTCACTTTGCTAACCTATGTACTGTAGCAGCAGATGTCAACTTGCTGTTTTTGATATATTCTGGAATTTTGAGCATATTTACAGTGTTACACTACAATTGCTTCCATTACATTTATATTTTATTAAGTTTATTACATACCATTGCTATTTTATAAAAGATGCTGGTACCTTACAAAGAAGAATGTCAAAAATTTGGATTTATATAAAAATCTAATGATAGTTTTCTGAAGAATTCTATAAAGTATTATGGAAAATGTTTTAAGTGTCTGTTTTACTGATTTATTAAAATAAAAATATTGTAAATTTAAAGTGTTTTTCATCTCTAAACAGGAGATCCTGTAACATTGGCCAAGTTTGTGGAGCTTATGCATGTTGCAAGCTATGAAGGCCTGACACAAGTAGTCTATGATCAGTAGGTATGGTCACAAAAGCATACTTCATGGAAGAAGTAAATTCTTTAGCTATTTGGTAATAATCTGTCTTTTTCTTTCTTATTTATTTATCTACCTATCTATATATAATTATATATTTATTTTGAATACAATAAACAACTTTTAAAAATTCCTATATATACAGGGTGTTTCAGAAAAATTGATATCATTTTGTAATCTAATAAGTTGACCAATTCTCGTTCAAATGATCTCAAATTTTAACAGCATGTGTAGAAACAACTCAAAATTCTGTTTTTCTTTGAGGGAAATGTGACTGGCGATGTTTATCTGCAAATGCTTCAGAACTGGCTAATTGATAAGCTCATTGCAAATGAATATGAACACTTCATTTTTCAACAGGATGGGGCTCCACCTCACTGGAAGCTCACTGTGCCAGCTTATCTCATTGAGAATCTGCCAGGGAGATGGATCAGGCGTGCTGGTGATGAAGACAATGTGCTGTTGAAATGGCCGCCACGTTCACCTGACCTGACACCTTGCGATTTTTTTCTCTGGGGCTATGTGAAGAGACTGGTCTATGTCCCCCCTCTTCCTACAAGCCTAGAGGAACTCAAGCAGAGAATCACTGCTGCACTGGAGACTGTTACCCAAGACATGCTGCAGTGTGTTTGGCAGGAGCTGGACTACCGACTTGACGTGTGCCGTTTCACAGGCAGTGTGCATATTGAAAACTTGTGAAATCGTTCATGAAATCCACATACCTTTGAATTTCTCATTCAAATTTTGATGAATAAATCTTATTTTGCTCAACATTAAGCGTGTTTAGTTTCATTTGCCTAGACTATGTAGTTACTCAGATATTTACATCTCAAATGATATCAAATTTTTTGAAACATCCTGTATATATATATATATATATATGTTGTATACCATTCTTGTTTAGGCCATTTTTATTTTATGAAAAACTTGATTAACTCTCACTTTTACAAAACAATTTTATATTGTGTATGTGTTTTAATCAATGTAGTTACATTTTTCTTCAGATCTGTCTGAGAAATGAAAAATTTCTACATATGGGAAAGATGTTGAAGAAGTTTCTCTTTGATAACGAATTATTCTTAAAAAATCTCATCTTGTTGATCCAGATTGCACTTAGTTTACCTATGAGCCAGATTAGTAATACTTAATTTAACCATTTACTTTAAATAATGCATGTTGTAGTTTTTAACAGTTTGTATTCATATATTTCTGTACTGTTTTTGAATTTATCTTTTCCACATTATTTATAATTTATATTTCCAACTTCATGATTATAATCTAATATGCTTGTCTTTTAGACCATAGATGGTGTTCCAACTTGTTTTATTTTTAATCCTGTTCTTTTCAGCTGTGGCTTTTGCTGCAAGATTTTGTCCTCAAATAGACCAAGAAGGTTTGAAAAGGGAATTTGAGGAGTTTCAACTTCTAGAGAGTGGCCAGTACCACTTAAAGTTGTGGATGGAAAACAGCAGAAACTAGAAAAAAGCTGGACACATACCTATTCCATGAAGACGCCAATGAATGTAGATAAATTCCATTCTTTGAGATGGCTAATGAAAGCCTTACTAGGTCTGCCACAGCACTGCAGACAGACAGACAGATCCTGTTCCATAGCGAGGACTGAATAAGAAAAAAAACTGGGATCAACACCCTGACATAAATTTCACTATGTAAATAAAACCATGAGTACGAGTGCCACAATGTTTCTATATCAAAAACCTTCATCACAAAAGCAAAAATTCAACTTATGGTTACAATAAAAACATCAATGCTTTTTTTCTTTTTTTTTTACTTCTGCTTCTACATCTAACACTGTTCATTTTGATAGATGGGTATCTGTATATATTTATAGATAAATTAGTTATATAGATATTTGTAAATATATTTTCTTTTTTTTTCATGCTTAAAGCATAAATAAATGTTTACTTCTAAAATTTTAATACCAAGATTGTTGTTTGACTCTCGCTGGTTTTACCTTTGTATACACTTTTCTTTTTATCTTTAGGAATTTACAATTATTTCTTTATGATCTCACCTGGGCTACTATTTACTTTTTTTCTTATTTTTGTAGCCATTTCCTTATTGCAACAGTTTGGTGAAATGGTTCCAAATGACTTTTAGATGTGTATCTGCATGACCAACATCAGGAATAGCATTAACTTCTAGTTTTACTTTAAAGTTATCATCCATTTTTTAGACTTGTATTAAATAACACTGATTTTCACAAAACTATTAATTGGTTAAATTCCTCAAGCAAAAACAATAAACTTAAGAAAGAAGATTTACCAAATTTATA
This sequence comes from Nautilus pompilius, assembly GCA_018389105.1. NCBI lineage: Eukaryota > Metazoa > Mollusca > Cephalopoda > Nautilida > Nautilidae > Nautilus > Nautilus pompilius. Next base: position 1,240,398 of record JACATO010002123.1, read on the forward strand.
AGGTTAACATAAAATTTTGTTTGCAGAATCTGGGCCATTTAATTGCAATCTTTGTTGTTGGTTTTTTCCAAGGTAAAAATGATATAGATATTTTAGAACAGTGAGAGTAATGTTAAAAATGGCTTTCAGCATGAAATCTTTTGGATTAACTGTGCTGATTTACTTGTGTTGAATTCCATGCAGAAATGGCAATTGGTCTGCCTTAATGTATGTATTCTATTTGTATATTGAAAGTGAAAGTACTAAAGTGCCACTTTAACAACCATTAAAGCCTAGAAAAATCTTCAGATGGTCCCTTGTGTTGAGATGATTAACCATTTGGAGGCACTAAAAATTCTTTAAACAGTTGTAACTGATATAGATAGCATTACATGGGATGTGTAGTGATTTGTCAAAATGAGAAAGATTGTTTGGAGAAGTTATGAGAGAAAGCCATGATGAAGGAAGATACATCACATGTTTGCTGGGTTCTTATGCTACAAGAAAGCTATGCATTTTTATAACTAAAATAAAAGACTCTCTATTTTATTTCATCATTAAAATAAACCTACCTACCCCAGCTGTGGGCATTGATCTTTTCAAAAAAAAAAACAATACAAAATAACTAACTAAAAGATCAGGCTTGCTTATTTGTTGTTTTAATTCTCTTTGTAGGTGTGGGCACGTTTCTTAAAGAGAAGAATCACAACATTCAAGTTGTTCTTGCAGATCCTCAGGTAGCTATAGTGTTCACATTGAAATATAATTTGGTTACATTCATTCTAAATCTGTTATTTTTCAGTAATGAAGCAAACAAATTTTTGTTTGTGACATTAATTGTAAATTTATACTTGTCGTTAACGATTGGAATTTATCTGCTCTCAATTTTTTTTGTTTGGTTGATATTTAAAACCATATCTACCAGAAAGTTTTGTTTTGTACAGGATAAGATGAAGCTGGTTTATAAAGATGCAAAATTCTGTTTGCTTCAGATCCTATGAGATCTTGTGTCAATTTTCGTATGCTTTATGGAAGAGCTTCAGTAAGGTACAGATCATGATAATTCAATGTAAAACTAATGTATATCTATATATATATATATGGATATATTGAAGCCTAGTTTAAAGGAATAATGTTTGAAAACAGAAAATAGAGGGTTAGTTCAGGCATTTATATCATCTTATTATAGTTTGAGAATCCCTTATCCAAAATCCTTGGGGACGAATGTGTTTCGGATTCCGGAATTTTTCAGATTTTGGAATATAGATATACCAGCATAGTTTGGTAGCTAGTCCACGGGGAGTGGGGACTGGGCACAAGTTCATTTACAACATTATAACTGCATATGGATACATATAGCCTACAGGTAGTTTTATGCAATATTTTTTAGTCATTTTGTGCATGAAACCATAAGAAAAAGATGTATATTTAACCATCAGAAAGGTAAGCTATCACTACGGTAGGCCTACTGGTACCATAGGGGTATTTGCAGGCCTTTTCAACATTTTCAAAGTACATTCACATCAACAACAAAGCACAAAAATTATAGTGAGTAATGCGCATATGTCAAGTGTCGGGACCCATTTGTTGACCAGGAACCTTCCCAGAACCACTTGGAATTTTCCACTGAAGGTGCTCCAAAAATATTTCAGATTTTGGAGGTTTTCAGAATTTCAGATAAGGGATTCTCAACCTGTAGTAGTAACTCAAACTAAGCTACCTACATTTCAAAAATTTTTTAAACCTCCCTAACCAACATATTTCTAATAATTTTTGATAACTCCATAACTAAAATGATTTTTTTCTTGTAATAACTTACCGTAATCATTCATTTCAAACAAATTAATAGTAAATTTAAACTTTTAGTATTTTTCAAGCATGCATAGTAATGCCACAGCTCTTCTCCCAAAAAGACTACAAACAGCATTGTGTACATCATAGTTGTACAAAAGGTGAGTAGATAAATTGGCTTCTGATACAGAACCTTTGAAAAGTACAGGGTGTCCATAAAGTCTCTTTGCAATTTAAAAAATTTATTACAAAGGCAATTGATGAGATATCTTAATCAAATTTGTTGTATGTACTCAGTGGTTATCAAAGTTTTTAATCACATTACATTTGTGTGTTTCAGGTACCCTGCTGATGAAATAGGTAGTGTTAAATGAACCCCTATAAAAATGACTACTACTCAAGAGAAGGCACAATGTGTATCATGGTTTATTGAAACAAAATTGGATACGCAGACTCAGCGAAACTACAGAACTAAGTATGGAAGAGATCCACCATCACGTCTGTCAATTCGTGCATGGCACAAGAAATTTATGGATACAGGGATAGTGTTGGACCAGAAATGGCCCAATTCCCTGGCCACCTCGTTCATCAGATATCACTCCCCTGGACTTCTTTCTATGGGGTTATGTTAATGATATCGTGTATCGAACAAAGATATGGGACATCACTGACCTAAAGCAAAAGATCACTGATGTCATTGCGACCATTTTTTGAGGCTATGCTTCAACGAACATGGCAAGAAATCAAGTACTGTCTTGATGTGCTTCATGCAACTAATGGTGCCTATATAGAGGTGTATTAAATGAGGGAAAAAACTTCAATATCTACTACTCATTTTGTAATAATTTCCACATATTTGTATGTTCATTTGCTTTTGTAATAAATTTTTTAAATTGTCAAGAGATTTTATGGACAGCCTGTATGTTAGCTCAAGTATAACCCATCTGAACTAACTAATGAATCTATATTTTGGTGATCTTTCTAGGTTTCCATTATCAGTTGTAAGCACCTAGTATGTTTGTCTTCCTGTATAAACTTTCAATCATTGCTCTCTTTCTTAGAAACCAAAACATTCTTGAGGTGAAGCCAGATATTGCTTTCCATCTCCATGGTAACTAGATAGATAGGTGAATGTTCCTTTAAGAACTGGTCTAGATCTATCATAATGCCAGATTAATTTTTCCTTGAACTGCTCCATGTAGATATTTGCAAGGATAAGGGAAAGTGAGCATGCCATTTTGTTTATTTGTAGAAAGCATCCTGAAACAGTATGTAGGTGTTAACATCATAAATAAGGATATTTTTTGTAATAACTTATTATATCATCAATTTTATAAACTTTTCATGCATTTAAGACTTGTATTGTTGATGCCATAACTCTCCTCCATGCATATTGTTGTAAACCATTAATTTGTGCAGGTTAGTGTGAGCTAAAAAAGAAATCAGATAGTAATCTGCAAAGTATCAATAGTATTTCTTCATATGAATATGATAATTTGTGATTAGGTAAGTGTAGCAAATGAGGAATGTTAATGTGTGGAATTTAAGAATAAATTTACTAAAACAGTTTGGAGACTGTTGCCCAAGACAAAGTACCTTTGTTCTAATTCATCAAAGTTTATTTTATTTACTAACAGATACACACACACACACACACACACACACACACAAATGTTACCTTTATATTTAAAAGCTGCTTTCCTTTAAGATCTATGTTAAGCTGACGGTGGGAGTTACTATGGTCATGACTTCTATAGGGCAGTGTACTATACAACTGGTTCAAGCATGGCAAGCTGGAACGATCTGAAGGTAGCTCCATCACAGAAGGCATAGGACAAGGAAGAGTAACTGCCAACCTGGAGGGAACACCCATTGATGATGCGTTGCTAATAAAAGATGTTGATGCTGTTAATATGGTGAGTTTCTCTCACTGTGTTAACAAAATTATTTCATTGGCTTTAACCAAGAGATTCTCTCCCTCTCTGTTTAAACTTTTGTGAAAATCTGCTGTTTCTAGTTTGATAGTTTTATTTTTGTTTTTTTTTTCATAAATACTAAAGTAGGAAGTAGAAAAATAAGAATTCTTGAGACACTTTGTAAACATTAAAAATATCAGCACCATATACATATACTAATAAACTAGTTTGTTTGTAACTATAATAAATTTCAAATGTATTTTCCTTCCTAAAACCTTTTTAAAAAATTAATATAATTTATTTTTGTTTAACTATTCTTATTTCTCTCAAACTATAGACCTGGTGAGAGGGAGAGGGAGTTTACTGAGATTATTGTGTTGGTCTTCCTCTGGTGACAACTCATGGAGAGTTTTGTTTAACTGTTTATTACTTCTTGACACAAATAAAACAATAGACCTTTAAATTCATACACATGCAGACCATTTGTTCTTCTCAGCATCTTTTCACTTCCAAAGAAAAACATTGTCTTTTTTGTTGCTGCTGCTGCTGTTTATGAAATACCCTACGTCTGATCAAATACTATCAATGTGTGCTAACTAGAGAATAAGAATAATTAGATGAGTAAAAATATTTTGCCACAAAGAAAATAAGATTGCGACTTATTGTACAAAGGATGAGATTTCTTCAAGTGGATATTTAAAGACACTTTGGTGTAGACAGTAAAACCAAGCAATTTGATAGAAAAATGAGTTAATCCTTTTCTCCCGGGCATACTCGAGAGGAACACCTAAGAATGAGTTGCTTTGGTACCAGGTTTACTCAAGTCTGCTGCTTTTTATGAAATTTTGGTGTAAAATTAAATATCTAGCTACTAAAAATCATTAGCAGAAGCTTTGAATCTGGTGTTTAGTCCATGAATGGAAAACAACAACATTTTGGTTCTTTTACTTCTCAATTTTTTTCTTTTTGTTGGGGAATGTCTCCTTAATGGTAAATGAAATTTAATGTTCAAAAACAACTTTTTATAAACTCGATTGTATCACATGCAAATGAAAAAAAAATGGGTGACATCAAAAAAGCCAGTACACTATGCTAAATTGTTTCATAAGTTGAAAAACAAAAAGACTAATGCAAAATTTTATTGGATGAACCAAATGTGGATTCCACTTTATGTAAGTAAATGTAGCCATTTCTGAAAATTTTCAAAAGCTTATTACTTGGTTTTTTTTGCTTTTTTTTTTTTTTTACAGATTTGTTCTCCATGATTATCAAGTGTCTAATTTGACCTATTAGCAGTTAGAGCAAGGAGACTTTATTAAAGTTTTTCCACTGAAAAGCACAGTGAGATATATTTTTTACACTAGTAACAATAAAACACTAATGTGAGATCTATATAAAGAGCACTCTAAACAGCATAAGACATTTGAAAATTATTAAATAAATATATTATAAAATATAACATGCAGAACCAAGGGATTTTATGAATTATGTCATTTTACCTTTTTTATTTTAATGAGCAGATGCTAGATACCGGAATGTAAATCATTTGATATGATGTTGGTATATTCTGTTGTACAACCATCTATCTTTATCTCCCTTTTTTCAGATCAGTTACACACATGATACACATTCTTTTGGCCAAAATTTGATTATCACAATCAAATTCATTATCCCAGTAACTGATCATTATCTGAATATACAGATTCAGTTAATGAAAAGAAAACATTTTATGCTTTACAGACATGAGGGAGTCATTCTGGGCTTATCCCTTCCATTACCATTTATACTTAATGGTAGAACTAGGTAAAAATAATTCTGTTGCCTTTATCAGAGTTAGTTCTTGATATTCACATAATGGTGTTGATTTTATTTGGAGCTGATATTTTTAGTGGTGTTAGTTTTTGTAAAATTATCACATGTTGATTGCTAAACAACTTGTGAATATTTGGCCAATTCTTTTAATCTTCTTACACTAAAATTATTAGTTGTATATAAAATCATCACCAATGTTTATACATCAAGAACAAAGGACTAACACTGATGATGGCCACTAGGAGTGATAACCAAAAATGTAGGTTAATTAGCTAGTTCTGTTACTAGTAAAGTAATTATCAATTTAAAAAATATTATACTGTTTTTGTAAGATCTATTTTATTGATCTACTTTGATTGTTTCTGTTGATGTATTAACAGGTATTCAGACTTCTTGGTGAAGAGGGATTTTTTGTAGGAGCATCCTCAGGAATTAATGTTGCAGCTGCTGTCCAGGTTGCTAGGAAACTTGGTCGAGGACACACAGTTGTCAGTTGTCTCTGTGATACTGGCCAGGTAATACCATCTTTGGCCTGTTCATCAGTTTGGCATTTTTCATAATTTCTGTGCAGGATCTTTCTCTAGTTGCATCATTCACAAGCAGATAATGAATAAGTCTCAGTTTACTAATATTTAACAATCTTTATGTAGAAATGCCATGATTTAAATGATAGGGAAAAAACCATTAAAAATGTGCATTAATTTGAATTTTTTGCTTTAGTAGGGAAATTGAAATTTAACTGGTCTGTAATTCGCTGGAGTCAGAATAATACTGGTGTGTCATGAATTATAGAAAGACTATTACTAATTAAAATGTAACTTGAAAATATTTAAAAATAATTGCAGAACATTGTTTTAAAGGAGAAGTCTAAAATTTTAAGATTTTTTTTTTTTAATAACCCATATCTACCTGGATATACAGGCTGGGTGTACCTGCCTTATGCAGGATTAGGGGAGTGTATTGTACATTATACTGTTTTAATCATGAAAAAAGGGCATAAACAGAGAGTGACTTTTCTTTCTCTTCAGTTGCTTGCTTTTCAGTAATTGGACGAAATGTGCCCAATAAGCATTATGATGTTCTATAATATAATTTAAAGTTAATTTATGATCCTCTGGCCTTGTATCAATAATCTATAAATAATCATACTATTTACTCAGTTACATATTTCAGCTCAACATTCAGGAAAGTTACATCACATCCAGTAGTGTATCAGATTGCATCATCAACATAGCTTCATTACTGTCATTCGGTTTTACAAGATTTAATCTCAGTCAAGATTGTGGGACTTCTTCCAGTGCTGGAAAAGAATCTGAAGAACTGACATCTAAAACGTTTCTGACAATGAATAAAGTCTTCCAGTGTAGTTTGTTGTAATTTTTCTGACTTTTCCAAGACAAATATACCATTGCAATGAAGTGCAGAAATTGCTGCAAACAAAATGGCCACCATGCAGATTTTTCCATGTCAGGGTTGTTCATCTTTCAGTGATCAGCAATACCAGAAATTGAATGATCATATCATGTGCTCAAAACCACTGACAGTCCAGAAAAACTAACCATTTTAGAGGAAAAGGAAAGACCAGCAATCAAAATTCTTGTGGATACAGTTGAATTCTACATTCAAAAGAAGTTGGTTGATGCAAAATTCCCAAAAAATTTTCAATAGATAGTAAGGTACAATTAGCTAAAAATATTTATTTGGAGTCCAGGATTATACAAAACTAAAGACTCGATGATAATATGGCATTCTTTCTTGAAATTTGAAATTTTTTTCAATCTATATTACATGTTTTAATGCTTAATATAAATAATTCCAAAAACACAGAGTCACCTTATACCCTTTGCTCAATTTCAGAAAGGATATAAAAACTTGGATATCAGAAGTGTGTAAAATGCTGTATTATATAACATATCTGGGCATAGGCTAGGTTTTATTGACTTATCTGATTGTCAAGGTAACAGACAAACAGACAGATTTCATAATAGGTTTCAGTCATTATCCATTAAGATATATATTTACATTATCAGTAATAAAAAGAAAAGGGATTAACTAGGGGCACTAGCTCTTTGAAATCTTGCACAGAAGCAATTGATTTATGTAAAAGTAGACTTGGCTGCAAAGATTAAGATACAGACAGAAAAAACAGCAATTTTATTAGGAAAAAAAACTAAGGAAAGATAAAGTAGAAATCATAATTTTTTAAAAAAAAAACTATTTTAAAAACATTTTTAATACTAACAATAATCATTTAAATAAGTAAACCAAAATAAATAAATTTTATTCAAAATAATTTGAACAGTGATAGAATGAAGTTTTTTTTTCTTCTTTCTAACAGAGATATTATGCAAAACTCTTTAGCCAAAATGAATTAGAAAAACGAGGTAAGTGTATTTTTTGTTTTATTTAATCATGGATCCTTAGTTAAGAAAAATAAATGAAATTTTCCATATCTGAAAAATTACATTTTGTGTTTGTCTATTTTTGTTTGGTCAATGTGTTTTCTTCTGCTTTATAATCATTTTTGATTTTATAGTGAGCAATTCTTGCAATTATTTTTTCTTCAAATGGACTCTTATTTGCATATAAGCCATTGGATCTCTCAGTCCACTTTTTTAAAGATGTGGAATACAGGTCAGATACTAAAGATCGGCTAGAGCTAGGGATGTGCTGATTATCAAAATAGCAATTAGCTGAGATAATCTGCCAATTAGTAAAATTCAGAACAGAATTTTTTGCCTGATTTTCCAGTGAAGCTTTTGTTAGTGACACTACAATACTTAGTAAATCATGGATGTCATATAACTTATGTTGTAGTTGGTCATTATTTTTAATTATTTTTAAAAATTGGATATTGGGGCTTACCAGATTTTTCAGATGCTGTTTGACTGTAGCAGGTTGACCACTGACATGCTATCCATTTCCAAATAAGTGCCTAGACATAAAGGTATCTTCAAAAAGCTTTGTATGGAATTATTGTATGATTCAGAAAAATTCAATCAATGCCAAATGCAAGCTCTACGATCAAGAAATTTCTCAAGGTGGAAAAACTGCAAAGCCATTTACTATCAACATGATAAACCTTTTAAAGGTATAACATGCTGCCAAATACAAATTCAGAAATGCTGCTGCAAAAAGAAAACCTAAAGAACCCAGGTCAGGAAGTGTAGGTAAATGACTATGGAGGAATCCCTTGGCAAGAAAAAGTTAGAGAGATCTTCAAACCACAGCCATACACCAAAGAATAAGGGAGATGATTGCTGCTGACTTACAACCTTAATCGTTTGTAACAGACATTGGATTTTAAAACGATACTCATTCACTTATCTTCTAATTATAATAAGGGCCATAGTTTTGTCAGTCAAACAGTGATACCAAATATATACAACAATGTTTTCCAAAAACTCAAAAGATGCTACAAGAAGAAATGACAAGTATAGTATTGATGACAGACATTTGGATGACAAGTATTGCTGGAACACCAATTCTTAGTATGAGCAGTCCTTTGCTAACACCTAATTTTGAAAGGCACATACCAATGTGTGGTTCCATTTCCAAAATCCAATACAGCTGACCACATAAGTGAGCAAATTTTGACTGGTTTGAAGAAAGTGGAAATACCATGGATAAAGTCTATTTGGGCTTTAGGGATTAATGCTGACTACATGGTTACTGGATTTCTCAAAACCAGATTTCCAGCACTATCTTATCCATAGTCTACATCTGCCATATTTAGTTAAGAATCAATAAAGGATATTTTTTAGATTAACCAAGAGATATTTAGCTACTTCTACCATACTCCTGCTGCTTCATAAAATAAGTGACTTTCAAGAATAACTGTTGGTCTTCAGACAAGCTTTTACAGGATATATGCATCTATTGGAATAGTTCATATTACATGCTAAAATGTAATACTGGACAAAGACATCAAATTGTGGCATATATGTACAGTTGATCAAAGTATTCAAAATACAACTCTATTATATCACTGGAACCTGAGAAACTTGTGGTCCTTTCAAGTCTCTTGAAGGGATTACAAAAGTTGCAAGTCAGAAACATACAACAACTTCCATTATAATTCCACCAATTTTAGCTATAGTATTCTTTCTAGATAAAGCTACAATTAATACTACTTTCAAAGGAATTTTGACAACTGCGGATCAACTAAAATCAACTCTGCAAAGGCATTTTCATAAGTATTTGGCAAATAAGAAACCTGGTATTTTCACATGCTTAGACACTTGCTTCAAATTGAAGTTCTAAAGTAAAGACATGAATATGGCCAGAATAATGCTCACTTGCTAGAAGAAACTGGACAAAATGGAAGATGAAGAGATTAGGCAAAGCCCAAAGAGAGAGAGCATCTGATACAGGTCTTGATGACACAGACACCACAAACTTCAGCTATTGAATCAGTAGTGGCAGTTTCTGGACTTTGGGACTGCTATGAAGAAATAGCAGCAGGAAAAAAAAAGCTGCCAGTTTTACAGGAAAATAAACTGCAGATCCTCGAGAACTAAAACAAAACAAAAAAAAAACTGCTGTTATAGAGGAAGAGATCAGGAAATATCTTAACTTGCTCCTACTATCTAGGAACGAAGATTTTTTGTAATGATAGAAAGTAAATACACTCTCTATTTCAAAAGGCTGAAAAGAGTTGGCATGTGCATTTCCATTTTGTAGACAGCAAATGGCTTGTCAGCATCTGTACACCAATACATGAGCCAACAAGAAACTGCCTCAATCCAGAAAGTGGTGAAAAGTTGATGTTCTGCATTATAATTTAGGAGGTTATAAGTTATATTTCCAATTTTGAATCTGTATTTGTAGACTAGTATTACTTTCAATACTTTGGCTTTCACATAACTATTTGGTAATCTGGATTTGGAAATGGCTATGTTGATTAGTTTAGCATAAAAATCTTTAAGCTTTTGATTTTCAAGTAGGAAATCTTCAGTATATTTTGACAGTCTTTGGGAGTTTCATAAATGCATTGAATTTTGAATATACTTTTATAACACTATTGCTTTTAATGTTTTGGCTGTTTAACTTGACCTAGTTAGGTATTAATTGGGATCTGGATGTACCTGTATTGACTATCTAATATTAAACTTTACGATTTCTTTTTCCACTAACAAATTTTGTTTGTTTGTTTGTTTGAAATAAACTTAAGTCTCATGTGTTAAATTTTGAATTACATTTGTAAATTAGTATTACTTTTTTTTGTTTGTTTTGGCTTCCATCTGGACAGGGGGTGGGGGATTGCTCCCTTCCCCATATTTGCATACACTATGCATGTATGTATGTGGTGATTTAATGACACTATGGGAGTTACCATTTTTGCCCTCTCCCAGTTTTATGTGAAATCAGTGCCCCTGGTTATCTGATTTGTTGATAAAACTTGGTGTAATATGGTAAAAACAGAGGAGCAATATTCGAGTCCTTTTTTGACTAAAAAAAAATAAAAGTTCTTCATTCACTGGTATGAAGCCAAATAGTTAGCTAATTGTTTAATTGTTAAATGGTTGATTACGTCAGTCACTGATTATCTGCCAAATTAATCAGCACATCCCTACCCAGAGCCCTCTACTCATGAAAATTTTAGAATTTATTTTCTCCAAGTAATACTGTTTATGCTGTTGTCAGACATGAGGCTGAAAGTGTTCTTTGAATACATTCATTAATGTTACTCTGTTCATTTTTCAGGGCTCTATGAAGCTGTTCCAGAGGCTTACAGAAGCTTTCTTCACTGATATACATGCAAAGAAGAATTTCATAGTTACTCTGAGAGAGAAAACACTCCATAATCTATATTTGTTAATCTTTGATAGACTTACCTTTTGTAGCTTTAGTTCAACTAATATACTTGGTTATTTGTATTTTTTATTCAAACTCCAGTATAGCACTGATTTTTATATTACTCACTTTTTAAAAAAAAATTGGCAAGGGACTCAGATAATTGTGTGTTCCAGATATTTGATTTGTGCTGTGCATAGAAGAATTCTAAAATTTCATTGAGAAAATGAATTCGTAATTCCTATATTTGTTCATCTGTGACTTAAATAATTATCTCTGATGCTAAAAATCTTTCTAAAAGTATTGAAATGGTACATATTGTTTTTTATCCTATTTATGAATTTTTATATATAAATTAACCTATTTTTTCTGTTGGGTGAGGGAGAAGAAATTGCAGCCTTAACTATATTCCTTTCTGCATATGTTGGTGGAATGTTTAAGGGTGGAAAGTAGTGCTGGCAGCCACAGCAGCTAGCCATTGTAATCCTTCCCATCAGACTTCTCAATCAAGTCTTCATAATGTCAAAAGTTTTGGGGAAAATCTTAACAGGGAGATTTTCATAAATCAGTCCAGAGATTTTTAGAAATCCTCTAATTTTGTCCAGATAGAAAGCAAGGATCATTTGTTATCTAGATGATATCATAACACCTATTGACTGTAGCCTAAGGTTGCATCAAAACTTCTTGAATCTTCATGCTTTTGACAAATAGAGCTCTTTGGTAATTTAATCAAATATTTTATGGGCAATAATAGCATGAAAATCATCTGATTCCAATTTCATAGCTTTACTATCACTTTTTCAGTTCTCTTGATTACCAACTTTTGTGAATGAACATTACGGATCATAAAAACTTTTTTAAAGTTCTCTGGCTAGCTAATATACAAAACAACCAGTGTTATATGCCTGCTGTCATAAAGTTATTATCTAAATATATTATTCAAATTTAAGCATAATTATAGTAAGTTTCCCTGCTTAGCAAATTGGTATTTATTATCAAAAGTGGTTAGTAGTTTATTATTTTATTTCTTTAATTTAAAAAAAAAGGACTCTGCTCTTCTGAAAAGTAAACAATAGCATAGTGGCGCTATAATTTTCAGAAAAAAATGTGTTGTTGGCCGTTGAGATTAGCCACTCTAGAAGCTGGGCTGTCGTTTTATTGTTTAAATAATGCAATAGAGAGACTTAAAAACCCTCCAACAGTGTATCGCTCATCCTTCCTTGATGGGGGGGCGTGCTAACTGAAAGAACAACACTATACATGCAGTTTGTAGCTGCCCATGTTGGAAAACGAATACTGGTCATTATGATTTGTGATGTCGAGCGAACCAACGGTTTAAGACGGAAAAATGGTTCCTCTCTCGAGCGTTCTCGATGTTCCTTGTGGCCCGCTGATAGTTCACGAACAACAGCGCCGCCGCTATCGGACCGGTTGTGGGCATCTGAACTCGTTCATAGTGAAACAGAAGTGAGGATTCAGAGCTAAGCAGTTAATCATATCCAACTAGCATCATGAACCATCGATAAACAGGTCAGCCTTGTCAGCGAACGGCCTTCTTCTGATGTCTAGCTTTTGCAATGTAATCCTTCTCTCCATGTTATCCTACTATCAAAGAGAAGAACTTTTGATTTCTGTATTTTAAAAAAATATAGTAATAAAGCGTCGGCTGATGCTCGCCTGTTGATCATCCAAGATGGCCACCACTCAAAGCATTCCAGGGACAGTAATGATCTTAGTTCTGTTGTAACTACGGTAAAAATGCATTTTTCGTAAAGACAGCTGATTCTTTTTTAATTTTTTTTTTTAAAACAACTGACATATAATTGCATAATTTTTATCGGACATTTACCTCTCTCAGCGCATTCGTAATGCTAACAATAGCGACATCTGCCGAGTTTCGTTTGAGTTGAGCTAGAGATTGCACTCGGCTCAACGGCGTCAGCATATTTTGTGATCGGGATTCATTCGTGTTGAGACTTATTTACCAGAAAGAGAGAGAAAAATGCTTTAGGAGAGAGTGCCGACTGGACTGGAGTCGAAGCGCTTCGTCTGGTAATCTGTGGTGGACGAAATGAAACGAAAATGGGAGCTCGGGACGTGGACGATGGCTTCCGGAAAAGTCAGTATTAGATCCTTTATCGAATATATTTACGTGCAGTTTTTTGTTGTTGTCGTTGTTTTACTTTTAATCTTTCGCTTTCTAGCCATCAGAAATGTTGAGACCCTGAGCTGTGGTGGTTTTTGCTCAGATTCGGTTTAGTAGGGGGTGTCTGGTGGCAGAAGGCACTAAAACGGTTCATCACACAGAACGACGAGTGAGTGAGTATAGCGCGTGGTGTTTGGGTACGCTTGTCATTCTACCCGAGGAGATTCCGGGTCACCTTGCAGATATTGTGATGCACAGCAGCGCTTAAGTAATTAATTTAGTTTGGTTTGGTTGTTTGAATCCCCAAGAGACGCGTTATTTTATATCGAATCCTGGCGCGTTATCCAGGAAGGAAAGCGGTGCTGCTTACCAGTGGGAGGAGCCCTTGCAAGCGAACCCGGTGTTCTCTCAGTAAATGGAGGGACTCAGCCAGGACGGTTTGCATCACAAGAGAGAGAGAGAGAACGCCGCTCGAAGGACACAGGATAATCAGAAACCTAACCTTGGTCGTTGCTATAACCAGCGAGAGCCATCCTTCAGAATAAGCAACACTCTGCGTGATAACGGAAACAAAATTCTGTTTCCAAGATGTACATTTGCATATCTGAGTAAGCAAAATGTGTTTCTTACCAGTGGAATGAAACTCAACAACTCTGACTTTTCTCTCATATATTCTTAGGTTGATGCAATATTTTGTAGAAGTGTAGTGTAATGTCATGTGAACAGATAGAAATGGAAAAATCGAGTCTGAATATAAAAATGCTATCAAAAACACTGGATCTGCGACCATTCAGAACTTATTCCAAGAAACATGATAGTGGTTCCTTGGCGGATATTTAAAAAAAATGTTTAGCGGAGAACGATCCAATAGCTATGAACAGTGTTTATATTATATATATAGTCACTGTTCTGAGTAGTAATATAATGATTAATTTGGTATTTTTACTTTAAAATTCATGGTTTGTACATTGTTAAATTTATTATTTTTTTGCATTAAATAGGGTATTACAATATTTTTAAAACTCTCAGAATGCTCATGGGGCAGAGACAGACAAAGAAAAACAGGGATGGAGATATTGTTCTTCTAAAGTGAATTCTGCAAATATTTTTATTACATCAGTATAACATGCTATTTTTTTGTTTAAAACTAAATTTCTTCCTTAATTTTATACTCACATTTTTAAAGCTCTGCTTAAATTTTAATCCATCTTTCTGTATTTATACCTGACTTGACAAAACAAAAAAAAAAGGCTTTAACGATACTATAACCATCATGGTTATTACATTAATACAAATATTTTTAGATATTCTTCATTTATATGTAAAGCACACAGACACGGACGTCACATGACGTAAGTTATCACGTGACGTATATGTTGGCGACTAGAAAATGACAAACAGTAAAAACTTGGCTTAACGGACTAATATGGAGGGGCTGTTCGTTAAATCCGGACCTTTACATACGCGCGCGCAAAATGCGTCCAAGCAAAACATTTTTCGCACAGCTCAACGCGGACTTTGCCTGGAGACCAGACAGCGTCCGTTAAGTGTAATATTTCACAAATCCAAAGACAACATTTTTGTTAACTAACGTTCTTTAGGAAAACGTTGATTTTTAGCTTAAGTGACCAGAGAGAAGTGTGCAATCAATTTAGAAGGTAATTAACTATCGTACATACTGGTCTTAAATTAATTCCGGGCTTTTAAAAAATGGACGTGTATCACTTTTCGTGGGTAGACTTCGCACGCATAGGTTTTCACTATTTAGCTTTTCATGTACTATTAGCGGTGTTTAAACAAGACAGCATAGAAACAATGTCGTATTTACAGACGCCATTCCACTCTGGTGGCCATGTTTACTGATGGGGGAATTGGATTGTGGGAATATTTCTGCAATTATCGGCGAAGAGAAGTACATCAATATCCCGATTAGTGCGGTTAGCAGTTTGACACCAAAAATTCGAATACTCCGTATAAGAATTCGATTTAATGCGGTACCGTTCGTTGTTCGTACGTATACAACATCAGCACGCACTCGATCAGCGCTTCAGTATCTCTCGCCTTCATACAGTGCTCAGTGTTTCACTATTACTTCACACATGCTCATACATTGTTTCCAAACCCTCAATTTATTATCGTGAGTTTTAAACGAGTGAGTACCGCGAGTAAAAGTGGTGAAAGGGCAACGAAGAAGAGAAAAGTTATTGGATTGGAAGAAAAATTAACAATAATTAGCAAGTATTAAAGTAGTGCAACCAAAGATAAAATAGGCCGCGAATCAACAGTGCGCAATATTATTCAGAATGTGAAACTATAAATGACAAGGACAAAGTGCTGCTTCATCATCGAATTTACAAACGACAAGAAACAGAAGCATTACAATGATTGAAATGGAACGTCTGTTGTCAATTTGGATGGAAGATTGCAATCAAAAGCGCATTCCTTTGAGTCAAATGACGATAAAACGAAGGCTGTCTCTCTGTTTGCAGTCGTCCAAAGAAAACGGAACTGAAGGGGAAACTAACGAAAGATTCTCTGGATGGTTTGACAGATTTAGAAAACGAACTAGAAACCATAACGTTCGGATTGTAGGGGAAAGTGCAAGTGCGGACGTTAGTGCAGCAGCCACATATCCCGCCGAATTGAAACAAATTATTGAAGATGGAGGTTATGTTGACGAACAAATTATAAATGTTGAGGAAACCAGACTTGTTTTGGAAATGAATGCCTACTAAAACTTACTTGGCGAAGAAAAAAAAATCGCAACCTGGGTTCAAAGTTGTTAAGGACTGGCGGAAATGCTGCTGGTGATTTAAAATTAAAACCCATGATCTATCGATCAAAAAACCCACGTGCTCTTAAGGGGTTCAGCAAGCATTCCTTACCAGTTTTTTGGAAGTCGAATAAAAAAGCGTGGGTAACAAAATCTTTATTTGAAGATTGGTTCAAGAATTGTTTCTGCCCCGAGGCCGAAAGATACTGTAAGTCTATAAATTTAGATTTTATTAATTTTGGACAATGCTCCCGGTCACCCAACTGCACTTGGTGAACTATGTCAAAATGTTAAGGTTGTATTTTTACCACCGAATACGACATCTCTGTTGCAGCCAATGGATCAGGGGGTGATAGCAACCTTAAAGGCCTATTATTTACGAAAATCTTTTGTCCAGGCTATTGAAAAAACAACGGGAGAAAATTCAATTACTCTTACGGAATTTTGGAAGAGCTTTATCATAAAGAATGCATTGGAAAATATTAATGATACCTGGCGTGGGGTCACAGCTGCTTGAAGAAAAAAAATTCCTCGTTGTGCAAATGATTTTGGTGGATTCGAGGCTGAAGTTAGAGGGGCCGTAACAGAAATTTACGCAACTTGGTATAAACATGGGAATGTCTGAAATAGATGATGGCAATATCAGAGAAATGCTTGATTCGCATGATGTGGATCTTAATGATGAAGACCAATTTAAATTTAGAGCAGGAACGTGCATACGATGAGGACGATAGCCAAGATGGAACATGAAACAGACGCAAACGAAAGAATTCTCAATTAAAGAACTCGATGCTATTTTTAGAACTTTGGAAGATGGAAAGCAGATGATAATGGATGTAGATCTGAGTGTAGAAAGAGCGAAGCAAGTCAGAAGACAAGTTGTTATAGGGTCATGTACAAAGAGAAGAAGAAAGCAGAATCGAAACAAACATCCCTTTTACAATATTTTCGTAAACAATAAAAACATTAAATTTTTTGAATATGCTGATGCAATTAGTAAAACAATACTGCATTCAATTCGTTCGTTTCCTTTATTTATATCGATTTTCATACGTTTTTTTTTAAATTTTCCAAAAGTCTAGACATCAATCGATGATTTTACATATATTTATATCTTCGATTACTGCTGTGTTTTTGCCGCACGAATTAACCGCAGTGACCGGTGTATTGCTGTATGTTGCTTTGTAGAAAAAAATTCTTAATTCGGTCTGCAACAGGAATTTTGGGGTATATATTAAATAAACTCTATTGATTCGTTTATTAACCCCTTTTGACTACCTAAAAAAGGAGTTGTCTTTCTACCGTCAAAGTTATTATCTAAATATACTGTACTATTCAAAATACAACGTAGTGAAATTAGCGAACTAGTTATTTTGCTTTTCGTATTCATTTGATACAGGCAGGGGCTTCTGACTCTTTACTGGTTGGATTCTTTGTTACAGGTAAAATACATCCCCAGAGCACCAAACCAAATATGACGTCATAAAGTGGTGATATATATTAATATACTGATATTTTTGGAGTCCAAAAATATCAGTATGTAATAGCAATGATACCTCATCTCATAAATATAGAATAAATACATATATGTATATCCCGGGGTGACAATTTCTGATGTGATTCTAAGAAACCATAATTTTCTTGCGAAGGTGCCCTGAGGACTTCTGAAAATCTGCTAGCGCCTTTATTATGTTTTGGGTCTGCCTGACCCGCCAACTATCCCTACCAGCTCAACTCGCGAGATTTTTAAAATCAAAATTAGTTGATGTTTTTGTAATTCTTTTAAATTTATGAAGAAATAAAGAGAAATTGACGTGTTTTGTTTGTATAGTACTGGTCTTGTATAAAAATAATACGACTCGAAATAATAATAGGCTTGAACCTCAACAAGAGCCAGGTGCGTTTAGAAGGAAGCTATTCTTTTCTATGTCCGTATGAATAACATTTACCTGTTGATCGACTGAATTGGCTGGCATGAACACGTGCACAGCTGGGTTTGTCTTTTCTTAGATATTCGAGCTGGACTTTTTCTAGGGATAAAGTTGATATCTACTTAAAAGTAAAAGGAAGTTAATCGCTTCGAGTAAAGCAGCCTACTGAAGTGTTTACTAAAAGTGGTGTGAACGGGATAAAAATATCGTGTGACTTTCAAAATGTGCATTTGTGAATTTTGGCTATGTTCTATAATTTTTTACTGAGCAATGTACACACAAAAATTAAATCATTTCTTTCACTATACGCATGATATACACTAGATCAAACGATCATAACCAAGGTAGCTTGCTAATCCGTCAATGTCATATCTGGCTGCTAGAGAAGTTTTATCAGAAACATCTGCGTGCCACAATCTCCAGTAACGAGGTTTTGAAGCGGAGCCACTTTATAGGGAATTGCAGTAGTTGCTCTGGACTGTTAATGAACAGAAGATGGGCGACAGTTACTGCTTCGTGTACTAAAGGAAGGCACTTGCACATAAGGCGAGCAGAAGAAATGCTTCAAGGATACTACCTAAGAACTTAAAGCAATGAAGCATTGACATCAATAGCTGGAATCAACTGCAGACAACAACAAGTTTTGGCGTCCAGCGCTTAAAGATAGATATCTCAGTTTGAGAAACAAGGCCTTATTAACCGAGAGAGAGAGAAAAAGAACGGCGGGCAATGGCTGCTTTCCCACTTCATGACTCAATCTACATGTCCAATCGCTTTGACAGAGGCTGTCACTTACGTATTAGCTTTCTCATCTATAATCGCACGCACAGGACATTACACCGTCGGCAGCGTCATCTTCGGTCAGGAAAGACACCGAATGAATGAGTAAACCAGTTTAAATAACAAATTGACGGAATTTTATTGGAGGCCATGATAGCTACTTGCATCCGATCTAAACTAGCCTATCCTACTCCCCTGACAGAAAAATAAATTGAATAATTTAGTCGAAATTTTCTCGTCACTTCCAAGATTTTAAGCAGCATATATAGTGGAGGAAATTATCTCAGACGCACGAGTTTACAAACTTGGCCTATATTTTAACATTTTACTTGGACAATTTTTCTGCCAACGATTGTAACTCTCCACCAGTTAGGAAAAAAAAAACACGTTTGTAGGAGACTGATAAAGTGAACTTTCATGGTGTTCTGAAAATGAGATTAGAAGGAAAACGTTTTGGATTAACTGCTACATGCGAAAAAAGAAAAGTCTCTTTCTTGAATTTCATAGCTCTTTGCAGTATATAAAGATGATTTATTCTGTTCAAAGAGAGGCGAGGAAAAACAAGCCTTTGTTTCGGCGCGCCGCCATTGACACGGTTTCGCGAGATAGCGTAACAAAATGGCGCTCCGAGTCGTGGGTTTTCTACAAAATGCGCCGCTAGTGTAAACAGGAACGGCGAAAATGCTCCTCGTTCGCCAACAAATAAAAGCACGCGGCATATTTGGAAGTCAGAGTCGTCCATTACCAGGTAAAACGGTGGCTGTGTCCTTCGTTGCGATTATATTGGGAGTTGCTTCATGTTTTTCTCTTATGCCGCTTTGATAAACTTGTGGATATAGTTCCTCCAACTAAGTCCGCAGAACGCCTCAAATAAAAGAACGATAAAACAACACGCAAGTTTTAAAAGAGAATTCTAGACAAACCGTGCGCGACATGCAGTTTTTTGCTTTCCTTACTTACATTTTCGATCGCACCCACAAAAACCACCGCGCAATAATACGTTCATTGTTTTAAACTGGCGATCAGAGTTATCGCTCTTCATGATTTGTGTTAATACATGCTGTCCGACCGACCAGGGGCGGCGCTACAGACTCAGGTGGGGTCGAGGCGAACGTCCCACATTCAAGCACGAAGAGCTCCGATAAGAAACAGTGCGCGCGATAGCCGTCGGTTAGTTATACTGTTTCATTATTGCTTGTGTACGGTCAATATTCAGCTTAAATCGTGTGAACTCCAGCGTCAATCTAGGAAGTTATACGCAAAATTCATCCGGAAACTTTGACTTATAAAATGCACTCTAATTGTAGTTAATGCTAAATATTTTTAAAATGTCCCAATTTATTCATTTTACTTATTCGATACTTTTTTTCCCCTTTGGTTTTCTTTGTAAACAGCGTTGTGAATCCAATCACCTAGCAAGCGGGCAGGGCGGCCGACGTGAGCTCGGAGGAGAGAACGGATGTCAGGCGACCCAATCAGGGAAAACTACCTGGTTCAGGCCGCTCTTAGACCTACTTTTCAGGTTTCCGCCTCGTTAAAACCAGTGAGCAAGATAATCCGGGAAGTGAAGTAATGGGAAAGATCTTGTTTCTTTCTTGCTTTATTATTATTATTATTATTATTATTATTATTATTATTATTATTAGTTTTAAAAGGATATTAAATAATGTAACTCCGTCGTTGATAAGTTTTTTTTGGTTGCTAAGAGATGAATGTAAAACATAAATATCTTAATGGAATGTTAATGATTAGATAACAAAGGTAATAAAATCAAATGAGCGATATAAAGAAACGGATTAACAAACAAACAAAATTTGAATATATAAAGGAAGTAAAGCAAACGTAAATATAAAAAAAAATAATGAGTCTTGTTTGCATCTTGCTGAACAACATCAGAACCTCACAGAGATTCTTCCTACCCCTTTTACAAACAGCAGATTTAGGACGAGGCCTGACACTAAATCATTCAGGCATTTTTAGGTCAGCTATAACAAACCAGCTTATGAATTATTATTATTATTATTATTAAATGTTAGATTTTTTAAAATTTTGCTGCTGAAAACACGTTCTTATATTTTAAAAAAAGTATAGCGGTCTCCGTGCACCAACCTCTTCGCTCCCAGCCTCGTGTGGATGATACATAGTTTGACGTAAAGAAGAAAAGCCCTGTAGCTCGGGAACGCTGCACCTCTACAGGCAGAATTACTGAGGGAGTTTCGTACATCGTTATAGTTGAAATATTCACGGACCAAGCGATTATGAAAGTCTGCCTTAGAATGTACTTACACCACTTCACTGCCCTATTACTTGTGGTGTTGTTAGAGAAGCGATAGCAAGC
Organism: Nautilus pompilius; assembly: GCA_018389105.1. NCBI lineage: Eukaryota > Metazoa > Mollusca > Cephalopoda > Nautilida > Nautilidae > Nautilus > Nautilus pompilius. Next base: position 1,261,660 of record JACATO010002123.1, read on the forward strand.
TATTTATTTGTGAAATTTTTATGTATTTATTTTTAATGTTTTGAAAGATAATTAATTCCTTTTTCACGCCTTTCAAGCCCCCATTTGAGAAAGAAAAAAAAGATTTGTTCTCCCTTCTCTTTGAAGATATCTAATTTTAACAGGTGCGTTTTTAGAAGAGACATCGTAAAAACCAAGCGTCTTTTTGGGATTAATCTGAGGTACATTTATCGGAAATGGGAAGTTATATTAACGGCTAACGTACCCGTTTTTCGACCACTTTTGTGTTTGTTAAGGTAAGAATACTATTACTACTTATATAATATTATGTGAGTATGACAAAAGATCATAAGGAGTCCACAGAAATGGTTCGACTCTGTTCAAGCGGAATTTCTCTCAGGTTTTCGCAGAGATTTTCTCTGTCGAGCGACTGTCAGGATCGCCAAACTGCAGTTAGGGGAACCATATCTTAAAGACCCCGAGGCTCCGGGTTCAGCCGATCGCTTATGCGATATTTGCCTTTAGTTTTGAAATAAAAAGGAACAATTAAGAATTTGAAACAAAGCAAACAGAGAAAGACGGAATTAATATAAAATAAATTCCAAAGATTAGGGACCAAATAAAAAATAAAAAAGCAAAGTTAGAAATAATTAATTTACATACAAAAGTAAGGGCTCTGCTTGACCTCGCTGTAAGGAACAGCAGTATTAACAATAAGGGTTATTTGGGTTCTCCGCGCGTAACACACAGATTAAGCTGGGGGTGCACAAGCCAATCGCCGACAGGGGAGAAGCGGAAGAAAAAGATCCTGTGTCAAAATGGTTTTTTCCAACAAACCAACGCGGAAGTAAATGGCCGTAAAGTGGCCACCCGAGAAGGACTTGAACTGAAGCCAAACCCTCAGCTCGACATTTGTTGATTATATGCCAGCTGAAAAGATTAAAGGGTTTGACGGGAGCCGCCATTTCCGTATAAAGTCCAAAGAGCGTATGTTCGTTCATCAGGTCGGCAACCTGCGCGTGAGCAGTTATACGACGTGTGTCGGCTGCCAAATGCAAACAGTTCGCGTTCACACGGCTTTCTTCGGGTGTCTCCGTAGAACCGCGGCGCGCTTCTGAACTTCCCGATACTGTCTGCAAATTGTATCTTCTCTTTATCCAGAGATTTTAAAAATAAATCGCAATTTTTAGTATTCTTTAAATTTTAGCCGCATATTACCGACAACGACCTTGACCTCTCCAGTGTTCAAAATGTCAGCATTTCTTTGGGGGGAGGAGAGAATTACGTGCTAAGGGCGGCCACTGAAAGAGCGAGACCGTCTGGGTGAGTGTGATAGATCGCATTAAAAGACAACAGGGTTAGTGGGATGTAGAATATAATGAAGAGAATCTACCATTCTAAAGGCGGCTGGGCTGCCGACGATCTATCACCGGACTTTCCATCGATCTACCATCAAAATCACTGTTGCCATTTTGCTAAACCATGATTTTCAAATCGTGTCAGTTCTTCAAACTTCCCACATTTACCACGAGATCCTATGGTTGCCGCTTAGCCAAAGTTAGATAAAATACTGGACAGTTTTGTTTGCTGTATCTCGCTGAAGGTATAATCGAAGATGTCCGTTATTATCCGAGATTATTGCTTTGCTGTTTTCCGGTTTAAATCACCACTTTTAAAGTCTCGGGCTTATTTAACTACGATTTTTGTGCGCTTTGAAAATTAAAAATTACGGATTTCGATTCTATTCTTACCCTTCTTTGAATTTATGATGCAGAAATTAAAAAAATAACAGTCGAGAGGATTTTCAAGTATGTAAATCAGTTCCAGCTTTGATTTTCCATATACATTTTAGAAAGAAAAGGAATATATTTATTTATCAACCCTATTTCTGACGAGCAAGTAATCAAAACTACACTATAAATTTACTCGGCCTTTTCCCTTAAATAATTTATTCATTTAAATAAAATCAAAATAAATTTTAGAGCAGACCATTACCCAAAAGCTAACAGTATTTTGCTTTGTTTTTATTTTCATGACATCTCATCAACGAATACAAAATTTAGTTTCTATTAGACATAAACTGCAGGTGCTTTCCGTAAAAGTTTTTGCATCCTGTAGAGAATATGTGAACATGAAATCTATCAGAGTATCTGTGGTGCGCCGGTTCTTCTCATAACTTTTACTATTTCTCCAATCGCTGCTGTGAGGTTGATCTTAATGGTTAGACACTTCTATTCCACGTCTTAGAATATATAATGGTTTTTATTCTATCACTGCTCTCTTTCCTGCAAGATAAAGTGGGAAAAAATCGTTTGATCAGATACAAGCGGAATAGTAATTCGGATGTATAGATAAGTTAACCGGAAGAATTTAGATGTTCGTTATTGAATGCCGGATCTGTTTTACCCCCATACCAAATGCACACCCATGCCATTTCTCCAAATATGCATGCCTCGCAATGGTTGTTAAAAGACTAGGTCAGAAACCTTACCAAACTTTCTTTAGACCAATGCTTGTCCAGAGGATGGCGATGGCGAAAGTTCGACTTACTTCTTTGAGAGAAGTACAGACTGACACTATATATATATGAATGCTACGCCAAGAAAAACAACAGATTTTATTTACATCTTCCACTTATGGTTTCTGTTAAGCAAACCGTCAAGTGCGGATAGGTAAATCTACGATGTAGACTTAGTGAAGTTGATGCTGCAAAATCTTTTAAAAAGTTGTTGATGTCATTGGTTGAAAGCATCTTGTTCTATTTGTTCTGGGATGATGACAGGACAGTCTTTAGTGGTTACATCTTCTCTAAGCAAAATAATTATATGATGCATAACCAACGGACAGAGAAAAATCTGCAATACGACGTTGAGTGAATTTGTATCACTTCTGGCTCCACTTTCCAGGAAAGTGTCTCTGACTGACTTAAGTTCTAATTTTATAACTGATTCTTATCCGATATGTAAATCATAAAAAACTAACTTTTTCAGGATGTTCAAATTATTATGCCTTTAATCTGCATCCCAGAATTTAACGGTCTAATAATTCCCTCTATTTATATATAACTGAAATTATCTTTTGCCAACCGACGTGATATTATTAAAATTGTTTACGTAGCGATCTAAGACATTTGGAAAGACGATAGAAATACACTTTATCTTTTCTCTGAAAGACGTTTTTTTTTTTTTTTAAATAGAGAACGTATTAATATACTTGGGTCAAAGTAATGATGTACCACACCACACGTACTGGAAAATGTATTCACATAGCTCATAAACCTCGCATTTTTGGAATATCTTTAAAAAACCCAAATATGTGGATTGTCAGTTATCTCTTGTTCAGTAAAAACGATACAAAATCAAAATGGTATCACATTCAGCATTAATGTTAACATGTTCCAGAACAGGATGGTTGTAAAAACCATGCGCTAAATCATCGATGAAAACACAGATCAGAAATCGAACCAACGCCAGCCGCTGCTGATAAAACCGCTATTATTTCTGATATTCCTAGTTTTCTTAAAGTATATTTGTTTTTGTTCTGCTGATCAGCCATACTCTATTCTACAAAATTTATTACTGAATTTATGTGATAACATTATCACTGTTATAACTAAATTTTAAAATCAAATACTATTTTCTTTAAACTTATACACTGTACAAAACCTGTATTATAACTGTAGAGAGGATCGAGAAAGAGAGGGGCAAGCATACGTGACATGCTACTTTTTTACAGCTTAAACGACAAAAAAGCATGACGCATAGTAATGTTTAATCCATTTTTTGATAAAATAGATTAAAGAATCATGGAAATGATATGTGAACAGAAATCGTAATAAAAATTTTATCTTTAAAAAAATTTTTTTTTATCTAAACAAAAATTTTGACGTCAAACGTGTGATTTGTTTGCGGTATCTGAAGGCCTTATCCTATAGTGTGACAGGAGTCTTATTATTCCCCTCATATTTCAGTATTCTGACATTATCAGGCAATTAGACCATGCGTCTTTAATCAACCGGAGGACAGAAACCGGAAGTTTAATAATTATTTAACAAAAAAACTCGTTTTGAAACGTTCTAATGCGCGTTACATGAATTGAAGCGCCTACTGAAATATTTCGGTTCAGTCTGAAAAGGCGGCAGAACAAAATTTCATCAACAAACGGCAGGGGTAACAAAGAACAGGATACGAGCCTCGGGTACTACAATACTAGTGTAGCTCCTGTCCATCTTCAGCTAAGATTTTTTTAAAAGCCACAGAAACACACGCTAATACACACCACTCAAAGTTTACTGAGAGACAAATGGTTATCAAATATTGTGTCCAGCACTAGTGTAAGTTACTTTCGGTCCCTATCGTTTGGACCCTCACCTACAGCTTGGTAACATTTTCTCCCGTGAGTCACGGTTAGATGAGCGCGTAGACGCCAGTGTACCACAAGCTGTCGTGTTCATCAGTTAAGAAGCGCTCGGTCGCCGAACTAGCGATCTTTGACTGCTGGTTGGTACAAAATGGCACGACAGCGACAGTGGCGACACGTGACGGAATCAGAACTTCCAGGGGCGTTAGTATGCTGGAGATGCAGCGATTTAGCGTCGTGGGACAAACGAGTTTAGCATGAACCAGAGCTTCATTTTGGGGGCCTGCAGTCGGCAGCAAACGTTTGGAGCACCACATGGTGGGGTTTTCGGTCTTAAACGAGAAGAAACCGTTTCCGGCGAGATGGTATAGGGTCAGGTCAGGTGTGTATCCTCGTTCCGCTAACCACACTCCGGTGAGATGGTATAGGTCAGGTCAGGTGTGTACCCTCGTTCCGCTAACCACGCTCCGGTGAGATGGTATAGGTCAGGTCAGGTGTGTACCCTCGTTCCGCTAACCACGCTCCGGTGAGATGGTATAGGTCAGGTCAGGTGTGTACCCTCGTTCCGCTAACCACGCTCCGGTGAGATGGTATAGGTCAGGTCAGGTGTGTACCCTCGTTCCGCTAACCACGCTCCGGTGAGATGGTATAGGTCAGGTCAGGTGTGTACCCTCCTTCCGCTAACCACGCTCCGGTGAGATGGTATAGGTCAGGTCAGGTGTGTACCCTCGTTCCGCTAACCACGCTCCGGTGAGATGGTATAGGTCAGGTCAGGTGTGTACCCTCGTTCCGCTAACCACGCTCCGGTGAGATGGTATAGGGTCAGGTCAGGTGTGTACCCTCGTACCGCTAACCATGCGCCACTGCAGTGCGCGGCGGATCTGGTCTGTGAATGATGTAGGGTAGATGGTAAAATACTTAATGATTGTACTTTTCATATGCGAGTGTAGACTTTGTCTGGACGATACAGATCGACCTGAGAAGACGAAGGGTATGGGTTTCAAGATGCCAACAATCCTGAATATAACTGACATAGAGGTGCTATTGGTAATAACGTCATTCTCGTGAGTCCCACCCACAGCGTGCCCGACAGCCGTCCGTATTTGGTGGCCAGCTCACTCTCCAGCGAAACACGTTGGGAACAGCTTCAGAGGCTGTTACTGCAAGACTTCCTCTTCTACCACGAGCCATGCAGAAACTCGGTGACGCTGTGGTGGAGAAATGGGACCATCTGGCTGGCCCAGGTCAGCAACACGAGACGCCGGTGACAAGCTGTCATTCGTGACAGAGGCTCTTGGACAAAGCACTGAATGGTTTTCTAAACAGGAATTTTGATCCGTTGTGATCACTTGATAAAATTAATGACTTCATAAATTATAATTGATGCACATTTAAACTTCACTTTCTTTGTGTTTCCTAGCAACATTGTGACATCGACGTTGTATCCCTTAATTCCTAGCAGTTTGTAGTAGTCTAATAAACGGAGGAAATATAAATATATTTTTGAAAGGTCGGGAAAAAAATTAAAACAGAAATTATAGAAAGAGAGAAAATCTGATCATTCAGAAAGGTTTTAAATGTTTATTACATAAAGATTCTATGATTTGTAACTTGGAATCAGCAGAGAATCTATTCAGAATCCTTTCGTCATTAATTTTAGAAGTAGTGAAACATTTTAAAGTCTAAATAAAAAAAAATATTTGTGACGCTATTAGCAATTGTCTTTTTAAAATTGTATGGTATAAAAGCCAAGACGATGAATGACCCGAAAACCATTTCTGTCTTATCGTTGTAGCGATACATTCAATTTCAAATTGAAAGTTAACATCTGAGAAAGGTATTATAGCCTCTGAATTATCAACACAGATAAAAAAAATGAAGTTTATAAAGTTTTGAGATAAAACTGCCTCACTTCATAATTAATCCAGGCCGTTGGTTCTATAGTTTCTTTAAGTCTTTATGCTAAAGCAGTGTCGAGAGAGGAAAGTTGGCCCACCTTCTCTAAAGTTAAGGTCAGACAAGAATGTTTTGTATTTATTCAGTATAAGAAGTCAGAAGCAGTTTCACAAGATGAAAAACATTAAATGTATCATCTACATATTTACAATATTGATACAAATTTGAATTGAATTTTTTCAATAGAAAAAAGAGTAGATAAAATGAGGCCCAAAGGTGACTCCAAAGAAATCCTATTTAGTTGGATAGACAATTCGATAATAAACAGATATCAGTGGTTGCCAAGGTAAGTAATCTGTATAATACCACTTCAGGTAACATCGGCGAAGGTAAAGAATCGTGGTAGTTTACAGCCTATTGCAATGGAGATGAGCTGGTTGTGCTCAAGATGATGTAGTATTCAACTATTTATGGCATTCCAGATTAGCTCTACAGTGAAAAAATTCAATACAACTCAAGAAATTCCAAGACTTTGCTAAAGGAACATGCACAGAGCAATAGTAAAGTAGAGAATGCATTGAAAACAGCATGGAATCTAATAAAGAAACATTTTAAAAGTTGGACTGATTTACACTTTGCCCTACTGGAGCCTCTCCAGTACAACGCCCATTCAATAAATGTACAGAGATTCTGTTACCAGCAGCATGTAATCTACTGAAATCCAAAATAGTAAAGAGTGCATCGAAGAAAGTGTATGAAAGTAAGAGAACAAAGTTCTGCAAAGAGAAGGAAACCAACTACCTTTCCTGGCTAGAGAAGTATCCAACTTAAAGCTCAAGACCGATTTGGAAAGTAGTTTAGACCTTACAAAAAATTTCTGAGGAGATCCATAGAGCCATTCATAACAAATGAGGTGCATGAATCACCATCTACATCTTTTAATCTACAAACAACAATTAATCCTACTACCGAAACCTAGCAACTACATTCTAAATCAGCTTTGCAACCGGACAGTAGAGAGCCTGCAAACGATAACCGTATTACTCGGTGGTTATGAATCTAAACAGCCCAGACTATGTTCTACACTCACAGCGGAAATGCATAGGCATTCGAAAGTTTTTTTGAGTTTCCTATAGTTTAGATTTTAACATTTAAATAGGTTTTCTAGTCTAGATATATTTTCTTACAAGGTTAGGTGTAACGATGTGAACTTTTGTACTGCTTCGGATCTTTAATTTTGGCATAATGTGCGCATGCGTGTGTTCCATGGGAAATTAGCCCGTGGAACACGGCGTTATAGTAGAAGCTTCGTAAGAGTTAAACACTGACTCGTAGTAATCAACGTGTCTTGTCCTTAAAGTTGGTCTAGCGAAAGGTCACAGTATGAAAATAAATCCCTAGCTATCAACAGAGTAGACTTCAGTGAACGGAATCTGCTTGTAAATCTTTTAAATAATTCTTTTACAAACAAATAGAATAGCAAGGGAAGTAACTCTTGATGTAGGCTTATGGAGTAAAATGGCATCAGAAGTTATTAATAATGAAAGGTTATTTAATCAAAAGGCATCCTTGCGTTTATTATTCATTATTTTCAACAACTCAAGATAAATAGATCCAGGAATAGAAAAAAAGTGTGGACTTGGTTGAGCTGCAACTAATTTTAGTTCAATGGGATAAAAATAACTCTCGTGTTGTCAGAAATTTGGGTGTGGGTATAAAGCCATTGTGTACATACCAGGTTGATGATTGAGGCTAAATTTAAAGATGATTATAAAGAAGATAATAAAATATAAATATACACTTTGATGTCTGCATCCAGGTGAAGTTTGAGTTATTTATTTACTTTTGTATTATCTTTTTCTTCCGACTGATCGCTAGTTACGTAGGTGACGCCGTCAAATCTTGAAACCTCGGAGGCGAATAGTGAGGACAGGTGTTAACATTTGAGGACCTGAAGCGTTAATTAAAGTTGTACAAGACCGGTTCAGCACCCTGACCGAAGTTATTTTATGTGTAGTTAGCCACTATTTACAGCGAGGCAAGAAAAATCTAGATTAACCTGATTAATTATAATCTTCGAATTCTAAATGGCGACCAGTGTATCGGTGGACCTCTTTGTAATAGGATTGTGACAGCTGACGAGTCCCGGCGGCCATTAGTTGGAACCTCAGCAGGGACCGATTCGCCTTCATCGACGATAAATGATGATGGTTTAAAATAATTCAAAAGAGGGAAGTTCTTTTGGAAGAGACATATAAATTGGAGCCGATGAGTTCAATGTGAGAACGACTGAGAAAGAGGACTTGACAGGGCCGCCAAAAGCTGATTCGGGCTGCGGGGAGGGTTTGCATTTGGCCAGAGGGTCCCAGGGAGGGGCCCACGTGACAGGAAAAAAACTTAAACTACCGATTAAAGAATTTAATCAAAATTACATAATATCAGATATATATATTAGAAGAGTTATATCGTAATGTGTCATATCAGAAGATCAATAATAAATATGCCTGATTAGTCTTATTGTTGTAGGAAATTTGTATTGATTAGGGAAAGCGCTACTGAGACCAAAGGGACGGTTTTGTTAAGCAAACGAGCTTCCTTAACTAGTATCCTTTGCCTCAAATACTCCTATATATATTAATAGGAATAACAGCTCATCTAACAACCAAAAATATTAAATAAATTAATGTAACTGAAAAGAAAAAATGCACGTACAATTAACTTCATGTTTGTTTCTTATGGTGAATATGGAAACATGAGACTTAATTGCACTTAAACGTTTCAGTTATTAACAGCAAAGCAAGAAATAGACTGAATTCTTTAAAATTTTAGTTATTTAAATGCAAATCAACTTCAACATTTCAACTATTTAACAGAAAAATAATATAGAAATGGCTGAATACAAGTCAAGTTTAGAGTTTTCTTCCATCTTAATACATAAGTGATTTTATCATCATTGGAGAAGACATTTATTCAGTTTACTGTATGATTTTCATCGTTGGAAATGTATTTTTCTTGCCTTCTGTCTGGAAAAGTGATTAGTGATTTTGCTGAAATCCAGAGTACGGTGTAACTGGATCTACAGTTCCCGGATTGATTAATCGGTCCTGGGAAATAGTGGACCGAGGATAATTTTAAGTCTGTTTCAGTTTTCTAACAAAAAAAATTAAAAAAAAAAAAAACACTTTCCTTCTGCAACTGTCACTGGAATTGTGCAGAAAATGCGAAGGGCTACAGAAACATTTTGAGAAGTTTGATGAAGCTTGAATTCGCGCAGGTTAATACAGCGTCGCCAAGGTTACCGTTGTGAACGGCCTTTAAATGTTTCATTTCTTCCACCAAGTCTTTTGATACCTCTATTCTATATTTTACAACAAACTCCCTAGTTTTTTAATGTAGGCTGCTCTTTGATATATCTAAATATTGCCACAAAAAGTGAGAGGTTTGATTAGCCCTTTCGGCGCTTAATTAAATTTCGGGCTGGAAAGTTTCAATTATCCACTAAAAAATAAAATTAGAAAATTGATCGGAGAAGGCGTAAGATTGAGTTGGAGAATTTATGGCAGTGCATTAACAATTCCAGAAAGATGGGCTGAAAATGGCCTGACACTGTCTACTTGTCTGCCCATCGTGTTCTTGAAAGTCCATGAAAAGGACAGCCTATATTTTTTAGAAGAATTCTCCTTCGCTGTGAGCTACAACTAAATAGACTCTAAAGCTTTTGAATCAAAGAATGTCTGAGCCTCTTTGCAACTTTCTGCTGTTTGTACTCCATAAAGGTTGAGACTATGATAAGCACATGGTAAGAATTTAACCAAGAGGTTAACTTTTGATATTAGAGCTTGAGCACCATTATACTTAGCAGCCTCATTGGACCCAATGTTGTATCCTTGGGCTCTGCTATCCATTATTGGTATTTCACGATCAGCTAAGAAATCAAGTATCAGATTTTAAATATCAGCCCCAGTCTTCTTATTGCAATCAATAAAAATTAGAAACCTAAAGACAGAACATTCTGATGGCATGCATACATACCTCAGGATAAAAGTTGTCTGTTCTTGATGAGATGAATCAGGTGTTGCATCTACTATGATAAAGTATTTGGCAAATCTTTCCTCTAAAATAATGTGCTGTACATGCTAATCACTTGTTGCTATGGTTTCATCGGAGACTCGTCTGACAAGTAGTGAGCTAGAATACGGTAACCAGCTCGCTTAGATTATGCAACTCTCTGTACATACTCCCATAAAACTGGATCGTAACGACTGAATAGCTCAAATTATTCCTAAAAAGATATTATTGTTGGCAGGGACACCAATCTTTTGTGATGATCCATGAAAAGCTTCCCTCTTACCCAAGATAAGAACAACATCTATAATCCTTTTCAGGATCCTTCCATTTTGCTGCGTTTGAAAGAATATTCTTCTAGAGCTGCAAACCTACGGAGGGGTTTGCTAAAAAACGTCTCTCAAGGCCACTCCACTCGGTATAGGGTGTTTTTGTGATGAACGCTTTTCTCCAGCCTGTTAAGTGTGGCCAGCCATTTGCAGTTGTAAGCGTAGAGCTTGGTGCAAATGGAGTCTTGGCGAGAAGTCGGCATGGAAAACAGTACAAAGCCTGCCTACTACTACTCCAAACTAGCCAGTCATGTGTACTGTATTCACCATTTTGCAGCAGGCACTTTAAAAGAGAATTTGGTCTTTAGAATGTTGTGGAGGTCCAGTTCTAGCAGCTAGATCAATGTCTTCATCTAGCATACTCTCGTAAGTTAAGACACCAACATCAAAGCTACAGAGTTGTTGTGGCTTTTCAGCAACAATTTTTGAATATGTTTCTCCACAGGCGATGGCAGTTGGATCTAGTTTTAGATTATCAGTCTTTCTTTTCTGTAACTGGCTATGCTGTGAGATGTCAAACTCGTATTAGTAGCATTTAACTTTCCATCATGCTCAATCCATTTATCTAAAGTAAAAACACCTACTTTGTGATAATTACTGACTAGATAGTGAATGGGAAGATGTGGGCTGATCTTCACCTTTCTTCCCAAAACCAACATCAAAAAATGTTTGCCTTCCTTTACTTTCCGTATCTTCTTTCTGTTACTTGAATTTCCTCTTCCATGCGCCAGATTTATGCTTATGTTTTTTTAGATATTTCTAACGTGAAAGAAGTTTCAATTTACAAAAAAGATAGGATCTTTGCTATCTTGAAGCTATCAATAAATATTTTAAAAATAAACTGAATTTTTAGGTTTGTAGATCTATATTCGAGAGACACTACCCACAAAATATCGGAGAGTTAGTAATGAATACAGTTAATACTGAAAACGAGGCCGTCGAAAAGATCTGCTGACCATGACATACCAAACGCAATGGCTCACAGAATATAATGGCGGCTCTGGCTGCCGAAACTGTCTGTGGTAAAATGGGACAAGGCACGTGGCTCTGTCTGGCGCCGCTGGTCGGATGTCATTGTTCGGCATTAGGTACAGTTATTTGCTAGGTAGTGTAAAAGTATTATCCAGTTGTGCCCGCGAATGTTAATATTTACAAATGCGGACTGAAGTCAGGGGGAAGTGTTGATAAGTTCGCTGAAATTCAGATGATGCGTCACTATAATAGCTAATATTTCTACATATTAACTACATATATACTCAATTTTTTCAATCAAAATAAATACAGTGGGTGTCGGCAAGACGGCAACAAACGAAAATTTCTAAAATGTGTATTTATGACTTATATTTTTTGTTATTTGATCAATTGCTTATTAGTATTTTTAGTTTTTTATCTCCCCTCTTTTGGGCCTTCAGCAGCCTCGTCCCCAGTGATTTTGCCTCGGTATTCCCTCTCGGTGGGCTAAGGACTTGACATAAATGCTAATGGTTTGTTTTTGTAATATAAGCTTAAAAACAGATTTTAGTTCATTTGCTAAATGAAGCTGATAGGGACATGAAAGTATTTAAATCTAAGAATCTAAGAGTAAAAAAGATTCGTAAATAATAGAGGTTGATGGTTTCCGTGGGCACTCCATTAATAAAATACATTTAATAATGTGTCGAACAGACATTTTGACTTTGAATTTGAGCCACCGCTTAAACCACAGGTTTTCAACTGTCTGGTGTCGCAATAGACAATAAATGAGTGTAACAGATAGAATATCTGTATTACCATGCACCACAGATAACTGAAATTAAAAAGTCTACCTTATACTAAAATATACTTAAAGCAACTCAGTTCTTCAAAAAAACACAAAAACAGGTAATAGTTTTATTAATGATATAAATGAGAGACAGAAAAAATTATATTCAAAAATAAAAAAAAAATTCTATAAATGGGAAATAAAAACAGTTTTAGCCTTATTATATGGATCTTGACTTTAAAAAGCAGATTCACTGTCACATGTCAGTCACTAAGAGGTCATAATAAATATTTAACAAAATCATCTACAACGGCTGGTTTTAGAAAAAAAAACCTCTGTTCTATTTAGTGAGACACCTAAGGATGGGATTAGTTGGTATAGAGGCAATGTTACCGATATTAAAACCAGGTTCGATAGATTTTTTAAAAAATTGTAATGGATTTCCTTCCTTTTTGTATGAACTAAACTAAAATATAGCGTGAAAATTCGATATTCCAGGGTTAGCTTGCTTAGAATTATTTACATCCTTATCTCTTGGCAGCAATAGGTCATTTAACAGTAGTAATTATGCCCGTATATACCGGATGTGTTTTGTATTCACGGTGTTGAGGAAGTCACGGTCGAGTTTAGAGACGGAGAAAAACTAATAAAGATCCGCTTGGTTACTTGCTTTTGTCGAGTTCAGGAAGAAAACGATGTACTGTTTTCTTAAAATATGAATCTGATGACGACTCAGACGGTAAACATTTTTTTAAAAAAAACTTTTTGTAGTGGAATTTACCACGGAGGAAATTAAGTATTCGGTTTATATACAGGTAAAACTGTGTTATCCGACATTTTATTAACCGAAAAACTCTACTATTTGCAATTTCAAATATCCTTCGATACATTTTTTTTGGCCCTTCCCTTCGTTGCCGCCTCCTGGTAGTGGCCATTTTTGCTATGGCGCCATGTTTCTAATCGGCTCTTCAGCAATTTAAGACATCGGGAGGCAAAAAGAAGAACTGCTTAAATCGTTTGCTGTTCTGGATCAAATATAGCTAAAGAACAATGTCATACACTACATAAACCTAAATTAGGACGGCTTAATACGTTTTTATTGAAACGGTTCGAATGTGCACCAATATCTGAACAAATGATTCTTGAAAAGGCAAAGGTTTTTTTATTAAAAAAATGAGTTTGACTAAAGAATATAGTTGGCTTGTTTTAAACTCCGTCATGGCACTAGATGGCTAGATTTACCAGGAGAATAAAAATCAGCTGACCATGATTCTGCTGAAAAAGGCTGTCTGTTGGTTTTAAACAGAATAAAGACCGAATAGCTGTGCTTAGTTGTGCAAATGCTGCGGACATGCATAGGGTTAAATTATCAGTGATAGGTAAACATGATCGCTCTGGAGCATATATATCACCCATCTACCCGTGACTTACAAAGTCTAAAGTAATGGATGGGTGGATAAGGAGATTTTTATTGGTTGGTTCTATCATATACCTGAAGTTAAAGAACATTTTAATTAGAAGCCTGAAGATGGTAAAGCTATTATTTTATTGGAAGAATAAAATAAGGCTCAGCCTCTTGAAGCAGAGTTAGTGTTAGATAGTATTTTTACCACAGATCTGTGTGCCAATGTTACCTCATGGACCAGGGCATCATCTAGAACATGAAACGCTACTATAGAAAAGATTTTCTAGGAAAGTTTATAAATCATTATGGCACAATACAGCATTTTCAATTTCTCTACAATATTAAGGTTGCAGTTTTAAATGGAGCTTGTGCACGGAGATCTATAAAATGTGAAACTTTAAGGAGAGCATGGATAAATATCTGGCCTAGTGTTATGCTTGCTAAAGGGTCCTCTGATGATGATGATGATGATGAATTTGGAGGCTTTTAGTATCAGGCCTGGGAAATCTACAATTGCACAAATTCTTGACATCGTGAAAAGTGCTTCTACTACTAATCCAGTAAATAAACATATGAACAAACTAAAGTTGAAGTGACTCATATTTTTTGTGATGAAGAATCCACTCAGATTGTTTTTTTTTTTTAATTTCATTAAGGCTTAAAAGAAAGAGAAAAAGTCTTCGAGACTGTAGTGAAGAACAGAACGTAACTTGGAATAGCCACGCTTCAGCTTTCGAAACACTTAAAATTTTCTGAAAGACATGCTTCTTACTCTGCACAAGAGGTTATGCAGCTGCCTATTATGCTTCCTACAAAAATTACAGGATGAAACTGAGCAATTTAACATCAAAGACCTCTTCAAAAAAATAAAAAAACAACTTCCAAACTTGTCGCGGAGTCTGCGCCAATCCAGTAACATCACCTTCTCCATCAGCTCCTGAACCTGATGACTAATGAAACTACAAGATTTCCAAGTGTCTCTTGAATTTCTACAGAGAATCAGTATAGTATAGTAGGGATAATTTAGAGCAAGCTCGATATAGTGGTGTTTTTAGTTAGTAGTGTCTAAGTGATAATTTTCATGACCGCTCAACTAACCGGAGTATTTTTTTATTAACCGGCATTGCTTAGATCTGGCACATTCGGGATGACATGCTTCTTCTACCTACGTGGCTGTTGTTGTAACATTTACGGGAAAACAGTTTGGAAACCCATTGGGTAAAGATTGGGTTTATTATTTATTAATATTAAACGTACTTCGCTCAAATATGTACCAAGGTTACTATCTATTGGCATACAAGTCTTTCATTATTATTATTATTATTATTATTATTATTATTATTATTATTATTATTATATTATTATTATTATTATTATTAGTAGTAGTAGTAGTAGTAGTAGTAGTAGTATAGTAGTAGTAGTAGTAGTAGTAGTAGTATGGTGTGTGTGCGTTAATACGGATTACAATGTATACATAACTAAATAACTTGTAGTTCAAATTATTTCATCCACTTTGTTTTGACTAATAAATGCGGTAGCGTCGTCCAGTTCTGATGGACCTGGCTGAGTCGTTTTAGTATTCTTCAGGAAAGAACTCACAGCGCCCAGAGAGAGAGAGAGAGTTCATGAGGCCGCAAGCGGAATCCATGCCCATGCTATACATTCCGAGAAGTATAGAGGATCAGGATACCAATTAGAAATCGGCATCTTTATCCCTGGTTAAGTTGTAAGGTCTTCCTCGCCGTCTTTCCTGTATGGGTTTATAGGTTCGCCTGTTTCCCGCCACAGTCGGTGATTGGTTTACGGAAAAGCAAACATCAATATCAGTTTTCCAGCCGATCTCTTGAGACAGGGATGAAGGATCGGGTAACAGAAGGATAAATGCGTAAAAAGTAGTCTCGCATCTACGCTTTATTACTCGCATACTGTCCTTTAGAATCCCCTGCTGGTCTTCAGAAAAGCGTGGCGCGAGCACAGTCACGTGACAGTAAAAATGGCGATCTACGTACGTCTTCTAACACTGTTTATAACTAATAGGTACTTGACGTTTCGATCGATACCGGACGATCTCATTCAGAGAAACAAGATCCAAATCTGCCATATTGAAAAAATATTTTTTTTACGAACATTGAAGAGTTAGGAAGATAAACAATCAGCAGTAAATATTTCTCGTTTCCGTAACTTAGCGGACGACAGCTGGGCCGGCCCCTGACTAACAACGATAATAAGCCACTCGCGTCACGGGACAGTGGGCGACCCGTAATTGTCCTTTTGAAGATAAAAGTTAATATTACTCACAGCATAATTCATCAAAATTATTTATGATTTAGAAAAATGTTTGGGATCTGTGAAAAAAATAGATTGTTGCACAAATAGAAGTCGATAACGCTAGAAAGGAGGTAAACCAACTGCGGTCTACCGAGGGCATCATTAGCCGAGTGAGTGGCTCATCCTTTCTTTACCGGACTGAAGCGGTGATATAGCGCGCACGGCATGCTGGGTATTCATCGACGGGCCATGTGCTCAGTATTAAAGCATTCCTTTTAGTTTTAAACTTTGGAAAAATGTCACGCTGGGACTTAGTTATGTGACTCCGGTGCTATCTTTATTCATAAGCAAGCAACGATAAATATTTTCGTTGCTGAGAGAAAATTAGGTGAAACGTGTGTACTACGTCAGAAGATATGTTAATAGGTCAGCAGTAAGGAAATACGTACTTTTAGCGTTAGGATGTTTTATACAAATCAAATGGTAGGTCACTGATTGTTATAAGTTGTTTTTTTTATAAAGCTAAACCCAACACAAATATATTATTTTAATGGCTTTTTTGTTGTTGTTGCTTTAATCAGTTTGTTTGTGAATTGCTTCCTTTTGCAGTCGTCTCCCGCAAACCAAGTAATCGAGCAACGACTTTGTCCTACGTTTGGTGGCCTGGATAGCATTCAGCAGCAATTCTCCAAGCCAGTCGTCGTCCGTCTGAGCAACGGTGACTGTATCTCACGTACCCAGATAATTAATTACAGCAAAAGAGCCACCTTTAAAAAATCAAACGATAAAGGTTAATGTGCAGGGTTTGCCGTTGCAGAACAGATTTAATCAGAAAACGTAATCAAGGTCCTGCGATTCGATTTCTCACAACGCGGAACCCGTACAAAGAAAACCGAGTTTGGCCTCTTTGAGTTTCACGTGAAGGAAGCCAGCCATTGTTAAGTGGTAACTTTGTCCGTCTGGTAGGGGAGGTAACACAACACTGCCGCCTGTTCGAATAGATGGACATAACGCAAAGAAATAATGAAGCGAGATGGCAGTAAAGCCGGAGCGAAAGTCAGAACAAACATTCTTTTTAAAAAAAAAAGTACACGTCTGATATTTAAAAAAATAGGTACTGGTAACGGAGCAGGAGAGTCGCTATATTAGCAGAGATTGGTGAGAGGAATAGCTGCTACAGCGCGGTAGTTTTAGTTAGCTCATCTCACTGAAGTGATGAAGTGTGCATTTTAATTCCGTTTTAGATGAATCTTTGCATTGGTAACCAAAGCAACCGGAGAGGCTGACTTAGTAATGAAAACAAGAGGTCACATCACATGTATCGCTACAGTCAAAAGAACGGCTCGCGTACGAAAGTTTGCACCTGACGCCAACAGACCACCCTGGCCTGATTATTTATAGAGATACTATTTTTACGTTGCAGATATTATCTTATTATTATTATTATCTGTTACTGTTCTTGTTATTGTTGTTACAGACATGTTATATGTTGTTATTAATGTTGCTTAATTACTGATTATGGGTGGTGTTATATATCACTAGTAAGATTATTGTAGTTATTATTTTTGTTAGTCTTTAAGCCGCCACGAAAATACCTGTGGACTAAACTAGCCAACCGAACTTCTCCAGCCTTTCTTTACAACTGCAGTAAACTTGCTTTAAACCTTTTCTACCTTAAATAATTCTGGCTCTAATAACTTGAATAGAGTAAGAAGTGTAACTGGTAAACTTTTACTGGTTTTGTCACACCTAAGAACCTATTGGCTCGAAGAGATACACTCATACAACGTTAGGCATGTCACCTGTTATCCTTCTAACGCTGTCAGCAGACTGTCCGACAGAGTGATGCCAAACCCGGTCCCCGTCGTGTGTCCATTTGTATCCTTAAATAAATTATGAAAATCAATGGATTGCTTTCGGTTGTAGTTAACTATATTTCAGGTGCAATAGACTACTTCTTCAGTCTTACAAGAAGACCCTTAGCTTCCGCTTCAACTGTCTCTATCCACCGATCTTCTCTTTATCTCCTTAAATCACTAGACAGTTTCCGTCTTTGATCTTTTCTCTTCCATTCTGATTTTCAACACTTCCTTTAGCAGCCCCCCCCCGTTTTTTTTCCCTCATGATACCAGAAATCTAAGTTTTCTTTCCTCTTTGAACGACTTCGTTGATCTTTCTCTTCTCCTGCACCGTTGTCAAAATTTCTTCTCTACTTTTTCCGCTCTGTCCAACTGATTCTTCCCATTCTTCTTTATAACCACATCTCAAGGTATTTTAGGGGTCTGGTGTCTTCTTTTCTTACGTCCACTGCCCTCGAGATCAATGTCTCGCTTGATCTTTCATTTAAATCCTCATTGACCCACCTTGATAGTTGGATTTTTTCTTGCTTTTAAATGTTGATTTACACCACAAATGCAGCAAAACCAACATAAGAAGAAATGTTAGTGGCGTCTGACGCGAATTTTAGCAAAACATTAAGTTAATACCCAAGCAAAACTTCAGCTTTAAAAGAAGGAATCATAAAAGGCAAGGCTGGTTCAATGCCTACCTCATCTTTACTGGTAAGTATTAATCCGAGTTGACAGACCCGTCTTTAGTTCTCGTAATCTTCCCGCGAGACATTTGATGTCAGCCTCTACAGGAGAGAGAACCCGCGGTGATGCTACTACTCGCTTGACCGCCTGGGTTCCGGGGTGAAGAAGTGGGTCCGGTTCTAACTGCTGGTCACAGTCCTGTCCAGGAAGTCGACTCCCTCTTTCTGGTAACAAATGACACTGGCATAGGGTCAGATTTCTAATCGGATTCTACTCTTTTGGACCCATTCGTACGCCCAGTCAACATATTTGGTCATCGCAAACCCAGAAAAGCATACAACGCAAGTTCGCAAAGAAAGTGAAGGCTCCATCGCATTCTAGGCGGTCGGGGATGATCGTTTCTACCCTCGCGACACGAATCCTGATTCCTGCAATAGTATCTCGCAGAGTGGTCCGGCGGTTGTCGAAAACCAACTGGTCATCTCCGTGGCCGTTTGCAGAAGTCGCAGCTGTTGGTGGGACGTGAATACGTTCAAGGTCAGCTACAATCCGAAAACACTTATCTTTGACACACAGTCATTGCCAGACTGTGCACATAATTGTCTGTAAATAGAACCTGGTTACACGATTTCCTTCACTAAGAACTGGGTAACCGAACGCCGTTCCACGAAACGTGATACACCGGTTGACGTTGTCTTGGCTGCACCCATCATGCACTGCGCGGAGGAGCAAAAACAGGGTTGTTACTACCAGTCAATAAAAACCAAAAACAATCGAGGTTTTCTGCGATCCAAAGTGCAGGCAGATCTTCAGCAAGTCGTCAACCAGATCATTTTTCTCATTTCTTCTAAGAATCGCTAACCATTTTTTTGTTTGTTTGTTTTTAAAAGTTCCTAAATTTTACTCTTACTCATGTAACATCAGTCTCGATCCCAGCCATTGCTTTCTCCCTTCTCTTCTTTGATGGACGGACGGAGCTGTTGGTCTTGATCCTTTCTGTGACAGATCTGTTGTCTGGGAGACAATATTTGAGTCGTATGGCGATAACAGACCCGAGACCTTGGAAAATTGAGCGAAACGTTATTATTATTATTATATTATTATTATTATTATTATTATTATTATTATTATTATTATTATTATTATTATTATTATTATTATTATATTATTATTATTATTATTATTATTATTATTATTATTATTATTATTATTATTATTTATTATTATTATTATTATTATTATTATTATTATTATATTATTATTATTATTATTATTATTATTATTATTATTATTATTATTATAGAAAAACAAGAAAGAAAAACTTTCGTTTATTAAAGATTTCTGCCGCTTTAAATGAAGATATAATGAATTGGTGAGTTTGCTGCTACTTAGAACTAAAAACGTTAATTGTGCAATCTTAAGACCCAATTTATGCCATTTCGGACATTTAAAAAAAAATGTTTTACGTCTTTAAACCATAAGAAGGATTCTTGTTCCTAAATAATTATGTCGTTGTACTCGGGCAGTAGAAATGGCGGGGTTTGCCGAAAGATCACTCGCTTTTTTAATCAAACCATGAATACTGTTCTCGTTAATCGTTTTGACTTCTTAAATGAAATTCCTAAAAATGGGGAGATCAGAATAAAGAAATTACATTATAAAATACTTGTTACTTTAAAGACTGGCCTATAGGATTGCTTAATTATCTAATGTCATCTTTGCTTCATACTGACCGAGAGAGAAACTAACCAACTTTACTCTCAACGAGGTTTTAAGACAGCTCCTTTTTTTTTGTTTTATAACAACACAGATGTTTTAAAGTATTGTTCTGATTTATGAAGCGCTAGATCTCCAGTCTCCACACCTGCTGTCGGAAGCGTGAAGAACATTTTTTGGCCGACTGCGTTGATGGAGTCGAGTCCGACATTCGTTCGCCTTTAAGATGGACGGCGCGGGTCTGTGGGAAGCTGCATTCCCGAGTCTTCTCGTTCTCGTGAAACAATTCCGAAACAATCCTTGTCTCTTTTGGAGTTCTTATCCCGAACGGGAACAAAGCCGCGCAGATTAGCGGAGACGCCATGGCATCAGGATATCGGGGACAGGACTTTAAAAGGGGAAGCGACGATAAGAGAAAAGCTAGATATTCTCTCAGGACTTTCCCCATCCATAAGCTGGCGGGTGAGCGCTCGCCACCTCAGCCCGTTCTGTTATCTGTAGTCGATAAATGGCTGAACATCTTTGAAATATGCAAAGTTTTTAAAAAGTTAAAATGATAATAATAACCAGTACTTTTTTTTTAAACTCGTATAAAATTTTATAAGCAAAATGTAAAAGGGAAAAGGTTGAGAAAAGACTAAAAATCGGTTCGTTTTGGGGTTTTTTTTTACGGAGAATAAATTATTTGTTTATTTTGATTTTGCACCAATGAGAGACTGTTTAATGATTTGTGCGGAACTAGTGTTTCTCGCTTAACCGAAAGTTGCACAACGAAACCCTAACCCGACCCCACCGCTGGGGGAGGGGCCGAATCTACCGTCCTCCGACACCGAGAAGATAAAAGGGAGAGCTGCGGCGTCGCACCCAATTACAGATTCCATTCCTCCGGGAATTTATTTCGACGGTTTCGTTGGAACTTGTGCGAAGTGTAGCTGAAGGGCCCGACGCTGCGGAGAGAGAGAGAGGGGGGGGGGGGCAGACGCGATGCCTCAGTCCGCTCCAGGCGCCCGCTCTTCTCAAAGCCCAGTTCGCCCGGGAAAAGAAAAAAAAAGGGGGGTGGGAGAGGGCGACGGAAAATTGTACCCGTGGCCCGAGCTCAACGAACGCGGCAGGGCTCCGCCTTTACCTTCCGGCCCGAGCCGTCTCCGGAACGTTGCGCGAGAAGGGCTTTCCGCTCATCGTCTCGTGGGCCAGGGGCTCGCGTGCAGCCACAGAGAGAGAGGCGGGAGAAAGCTTTCACCATCCCCCGCTGACATATCTGATGAAGTTTCGCGGTGAACGTGACAAAAACGACGTTCCCTTGGTGATCGCGGCCCTCGTCGGCGACTCTCTCGAGCCCGGGGCCCAGACTTAATAAGAACACCGCGGAAAAGTGGCGGGGTGGCCCCTGAACAAAATCTGGAGGAAATCCAACCGTACAGCGACAAAGAGAGGAAATTATTCTTCCTCTCGGAAATCGAGGTTAAAAAAAAAAAGAAAGACGAGAACAAATTCTTTAAAAGAAATTCTCCTGCAAAACTTGAGACGTAAAATGGTTTTAAAAACTTCACAGCGAATCTTCAGGAATTTCCATTTGAAGTTTTAGCGAATTCAAAGTAAACTCTATGATATAATTTTTTTTTTCCTATTTCAAGGTATTTTTTCTTTTTTAATTTCATAAATAACTTGTTAACTCCCCCTATAAAACACTATATTATGAGTGTTTATATAATTTTGTCCACCTGCTGTACATTTACCAGTTGGTTAGCTGGACATCTTTCTAAACAAGCACTGGTTTATTAATTATCAGACATAATTTATTCCTTAGCTAAAATGTCCTTTTTATTCTTAATAACTTACCTACATTCATTTATTTTTATTGAAATTTTATAAACTTAAACTTACTATATTAGTTCTTCTGTCAAAGATACTACGTGCGTCATACTTGTGCGAGACGGTGTTTGTATGGCGATTTGACATCATAAAGTGTTCCACTGAAGTCAAAACATAACTAGCAGTAATTAATGTTAGAACTAGAATTCAGTGGTAATCTTAGTATATTCGAAACTCTTTTGCATGTTTTTACTAGCTATATTATGTTCATTTTTTAAGAGAATTTTGTCCCTCATATGTGGTGGTTTGAGAATAACATTTATGCTTTCTTTTGCAATAATTTTCACATAGTTCATTTTCTTGGTCCCTCAAAAGCATTTTTCTGTATAAATATCGAAAGGTAATTGGTTGCTGTATATATAAAAAAAACAACCGAAATTCACAAAGTGTCAGCTTAAGCAAAATGATTTAACAGATAACAACCTTGGTTTTGGTCATTGGATACAAGGAAGCAGGAAGCTCTGATGACATCGATTTTATTAGAGAGAGAGAGATATTTTGTGTGTGTGTGTGTGTGTGTGTGTGTGTGTGTGTGTGTGTGTGTGTGTGTGAACAGATTTCTTTGTTTCTATAGTCATGTTTTACTGTATCCCTGAATCTGAATTTCGAAATTCAATTCTCATCACTTAAAAAAACCTTTCAAAAGACTTCTAGAAAATTATACATATTAGATCTGCACATTAATAGTGGTCTAGAAGGGACTGCTCAGTCTTCAGGGGTGTGACCTTTTCTACTAAAATCTAGCAACTAGTGTAATGATTTTAAATGTGATGCATCGAAATTCTTTTTTCACGAAAGCTTTCAGCTATACCTCTTTGCTGAAGACATTAAACTAAAAGATATATAAATCTAAAAATAACTCATGTATATTGAAAAATATAAATTTAAACGAAAAAAAACATTTCTAAGTTCTCGAAAATTTTAATGTTAAGTTTGTTGTTATTGTATACTTCCTCTAACTTTCTCCTCACATAGGTTAATCATTTTATTAATGAAGTCTAGTAAACCAACAAACCAATTTTTTGATCGTTTAAAATTTATATTCTACAGTGAAACTCCACCAAATATCCAAGCAATCCTAGATGTATTACACACAACTTTAAGCTAAACACCTGGTTTCCGACATTACGTAAATTTAATTTTCTTATTTCTTATTTCTATAAACATGTTACTAGACAGACGCCAGCTTCAAAACTCGCCAAAAAAAACACGTGATCCCATTCGTGAGTGCTCGGCAAAAGTCGGATCATGTAGAATCGGTGTCGTTAAAAGGAATGCATGCAAGAAAATAGCCGATTATACTTTTGCATGAGATCAGTAAAAGTTTTAAGGGACCCAGGTAGAAGTAAAACTGTGCGTACGTATTAGCTGATATTTCCCAATACAACTGATAGATATCAAGCATTTATATTAGGTTGTTACAAACGTATTGTCAGTTTTCATATGATGTTAATTCGGGGTTCATCTTTTCCATGCTTGTAAAGGTGTATGTAGGCAAGTTACATACCTTTTTGTAGCGTGTGCTTCGGCATACATTATGCAAAACCTACCTTTTAAAAAATAATCAAACAGGTATTTGTTTTAGGGTTCTGAGTGAAGCAAGGACAGAAAAGGTTTCCGTGCCATTTTGCTTCACGAGTTCAAATCAGGCGAGCGAGGCCACTCGTAACATTAAGAGAGCATAGGGTGAAGACACAGCTAATGAGCGCACAGTACAACGATGGTTTACGAAGTTTCGATCAGGAGATGTGAGCCTCGAAGATAAGGAACGTAGCTACTTCCTTCCAGCTGTGATGACGACCATCTGAAAGCCTCAGTTGAAGCCGATCCAAGAAAAACAGTGAGAAATTTCTGAAAAACTTGACGTAGGCAGTGCAACTCTTTCCTGGCATCTTGACACAATCGGCCAGGTGAAGAGGCTGGACATGTGGGTGGGTGCCTCACGAGTTGAATGAACAACAAAAAAATCGTCGATTGGAGATCTGCTCTTCACTTGTCATAAGAAACAAAAAGGACCCATTTCCTGACCGAATCATTACGTGTGATGAAAACGGATCCTTTACGACAATCGCAAACGGTCAGCACAGTGGCTCAACAGAGAAAACGCGCCTAATCACGTTCCAAAACCCAGCCTCCACCAAAAGAAGGTCATGGTCACTGTCTGGTGGACTGCAACTAGTGTTATCTAGATAACTTCTTGCAACCTGGGGAAACCACCACAGCTGAAAGGTACTATCGTGAATTAAATGTTGTTCATCAGAAACTCTCCCAACTACAGCCGCCATTGGTGAATCGGAGAGGCCCAATTCTGCTCCACGACAATGGTCGTCCTCGTGTTGCAGAAGTGACTCTTCAGAAACTGAACACGTTGGGGTACCAAGTTCTCCTTCAGCCAGCCTGTTCACCAGACCTTCCTCCCACAGACCTCCTCCAACCAAGCAGCAACTGAAACTGCCTTCCAACAGTTTATCGACTCCAGAAATCCAGGTATTTTTCAAAATGGTGTAAATGCACTTGTAACTCGTTGGCAGAAGTGTACTGATTGTAATGGAACTTACTCTGATTAATAAACTTCACGTTCAGCGACGATATGAAGTCTCATTGTTGCGGTAAACAAGCCGACAAAACGTTTGTAACAACCTAACAGAAACAAAATGGCACCAGTTTGTCTAGACGGATGGCTGATTGAATGGCTTAGAGGGAAAGCTGCATACTCTAATAATCCACGGAGCTTTTCAGGTTTGATAGATCTCAGCGCTAACATCCCTGCTTTCAGTACCACTTCGTTCTAAATATGTGAGTGGATCCGGTTGGTTATTAGCGGCGGCCGTTATGCTTGGGCGTTTCACAAAAAATACTTCTTTTTAACTAGATTTATATATAAATACGTTTTCCGGTAATATTTATAAAATGTTGATAGTTTCGTGTATCGCCATTTTATAATTCTTGCTTCAGCGTCAGTTTGAATACTCTCGAAGAAGAGGCTGCCTGCAGTTTGTTTTCCCATGATGTCAAACCAAAAGTCATTATGTCAAAAACTTGGAAAAATAGTCGAAATCTGCATCATCTCCTTGGATCTTGTGAACAATTCAAAGACTAGACCGGAGATGACTGCTCGCATCTGGCTCCCTCTGAAAAGTTATTTTCCCATATATTCTGTCCGAAAACCAAGTAATCGGATTGACACAATTCATTTTAAAATATTTTCTTTAAAGTTTACATTTTGATTTTACACGAAGAAGAAAACCACGAACAAGAAGTTTTCTAAAAGAATATTTAAAAAAATATCTGTTCTTTTTTTGTTGCTCTTTTTAGTGTTTTACAAACCTCATCCGCTCCCTCTCAGCGATGCAAGATGGCGGGAGGCGAGGAATGGAGACAAAAAAGATAAAGTCACCGGAAACCAAATAAAACCACAAACCCCCCGGTAGGGGGGAGAGATTTCTTTCTGAAACAAACGCGAAATTGTTAGCAAGGCAGATGATGTTCAGAACTTGTCTAGTTATGTTAGATGTTCCGGACGTGGATAGATGGAGGATGAAATAAACTTTCAAATATATATATATAAACAAAAAATAATTAAATAAAATATTTTAATAAAAGCAGAAGTGGATTATAGTAACATTATACCAAAGAGAAAAAATATACACATGCATCCAGTTTAGGATCTCGTGCGATGTCAATCATAGTATTTTTCTCTGAAAAAATAAAGACTTTCAGAAACCTATGTTCTTTTAACATCCTATTCCCAACAAAACACGATGTGAATGTGTTCCTGCTTGTGTAGATAGTTCTAGGATGCAGATACAGTGCACACGCTACAATTCAAGGTAACATTTAATTTTCTATAGACTCCATGTTACCGACAGAAAGACTGACCCTTGCAGGCTGTGTTGGTTCTCGAATTACATTAGTCTCTTTTGTTTTGTGTTTTTATATATTTATCTTGATAATGAGCATTTTGGGGAAAGTGTTTCCCACCTAGTGCGATGATGACTTGCGTTTTAATATTTAATATTTAATATTTATTTTTGAAGAATTTTGGCGTAATGAATTATTAATATCTGTGTATCAGAAGTCACCAAAATATTTTCGTAAGGCATGACAAAAAAATGGGAGGTTGACTGCCAGATTGGAGCATAAAAATGGTTAAGAAACGAGATTAGTAGTTCTAACGAGAAGAGAGAGAGAGAGAGAAGAGAGAGAGAGAGAGAGAGAAGGAGAGAGATAAGAGAGAGAGAGAAGGAGAGAGAGAAGGAGAGAGAGAGAAGAGAAGAGAGAGAGAGAGAGAGAGAGAGAGAGAGAGAGAGCTATGCTACTTCCAGTGTTGCTCAGCATCAGCATCACGATGACGGCAGTACGATGGAGTTAGGAGTCTGAACACGGTGGACTAAATTTTATAATACAATAATCAAGATATTATATATAATAAAAAAACGCAACGATGGAGTAGTGGCTAATCGGAGAGTTCGCTGCTTGTTCTCCCCGGACCCCCCCCCCCCCCGGGAGGAAGGACAGCTCAACCCCTTGTTCTCTCCGGATCCCCCCGGGAGGGAGGACAGCTCCACCCCTTGTTCTCCCCGGACCCCCCCCCCCCCCCGGGAGGAAGGACAGCTCAACCCCTTGTTCTCTCCGGACCCCCCCGGGAGGGAGGACAGCTCCACCCCTTGTTCTCCCCGGACCCCCCCGGAGGGAGGACAACTCCACCGACGAATGCGACAATTAAAACAAAAAAACCCGTAGCATCGCCAAGTTAAAATCTACAAACCGGAAATAAATTTCAAGCTAATTGATATTCGATCGTCTTATGAAACCAAAATTGGGAATTCCAATTAATTAAATATCTTCTTTTCCTATTCCTTTTTTGGTGGGGGCATATTATTTTCCTCTGTTTATTGGCGGACAGCAGTAGTTACGCGCAGAAGGAAATCCCGGTGTTCATCTCTCGTCTCTCAAGCTCTCCAGCAAAGAGAGCGGCCGTGGGATATACTGCGTTACACCACGCCGTGAGTAACATGGCAGAAATGGCGTCACTGATATCCTTGTGTTTGCCTGTGTGCGTAGAAAATTCTAATATTCAAATAAGAACAGTGATCTATTTTTTTTATATTGATAATCGATAATTTACTTTTTTTAGATACTGATCAATGATAGAAAATAAAGCAGGTGTTTATCAATAATTCACTAATCTTTATCGATATTGACAAAACTGACAGAAATTCGTTATTGATATTGGTATTAGATAGTGATCGATTAATGATATCGACATCTGATAGTGACTTTATTGATAATGATTACGGATTATTAGATCCTGATGTTATGGATAATCGATAGTGACCTGTTACTGATAACGTTTAGCTATCGATACTGACAATTGTTATTATCCCTTGTCTGCATTGGCGTCCGCAGAATGTTTCTGGAGAGGGTGGGTGGGGCAAATAACAAAAAATGTCTGCAGGATACATCACAGGAGGCGGTGAAAACTGACAAGATAATATCAAGTTCCGGGAATGCGCCTGGCGATGACTAACGTCAGAAAATAAAAAGATATCTATATGAGCTCATTTTATTCTCTACAAATTGTAAACATCTCTGTCCAAATTTATCCATTATTTCTAAAATAAGTTTGTGCCTGTTAGCCGTAATTTTTGCTCTATGAACATTGATCATACAATTAAGGAAATGAGCATGATGAATTGGGCAAAGAATGGTGCCATCATTACACTATCACCATAAACTTTTCATGGGGCTGAGCGGGCAGTTGCCCCTTCTCCACCCCCTCTAGCGGATGCCCATACTTATCTGATCTGTTTTTAAAAGCTTACGTCATTCGTAGTTGTAAAACGTTTAACTTCGTTCTTTTTGGTTTAGTTAATTTATATAATAGTTAATTATTATTATTATTATTATTATTATTATTATTATTATTATTATTATTATTATTATTATTATTATTATTATATTATTATTATTATTAGTATTATTATTATTATTATTATTATTATTTTCCTTAAGGTTTAAACAAATTAAAATTATTCCATCAAAAAACATCGAAGTTCACCTGTGAGACAGCCGCAGACACCATTTTATTTACTTTAGAACTTACTTCGCTAAAATTCTCTCTGGTCTCGGAGCGAAATAGAGAGGCCGGGTGGCGGTGCATTTTCAAATAGTACACGACTATATATATATATACCTAACGTTCAGAAAGTCTCAGGATACCGACAGAGGCTGTTTACCATTTGTACGCATCAATTTCTTTAGTCGATATTTAAAACATAGGATTTTCGAAAAAGAAGTCAGTCCTTGACTTCTATAAACCGTGTGATGGAAGCATGGAGAGGAAGAGCAGAAACACTCGGCTGAAGCTCGCATCACAGGTTTTCTATCGAAGATACAAAACCGACAGCCGCTGTATTTATTTCTAAGTTCCCGAAATCGACACTGGCCGACTCTGCGCGGCAGTTACTCGGCGTCACTTCCGTTGTGGATTAACGTTAGAATGGTGGTCTCGTTATTGGCCGACTCTGCGCAGCAGTTACTCGGCGTCACTTCCGTTGTGGATTAACGTTAGAATGGTGGTCTCGTTATTGGCCGACTCTGCGCAGCAGTTACTCGGCGTCACTTCCGTTGTGGATTAACGTTAGAATGGTGGTCTCGTTATTGGCCGACTCTGCGCAGCAGTTACTCGGCGTCACTTCCGTTGTGGATTAACGTTAGAATGGTGGCCTCGTTATTGGCCGACTCTGCGCAGCACTTACTTGGCGTCACTTCCGTTGTGGATTAACGTTAGAATGGTGGCCTCGTTATTGGCCGACTCTGCGCAGCACTTACTTGGCGTCACTTCCGTTGTGGATTAACGTTAGAATGGTGGCCTCGTTATGTACATCCTCCGAACAATCAGTGGAAATGAAATCAACAAAGATGTATTTTTAAAATTTGTGTGCCATTTACTGATGATGTACAACCATTTTTGCACGATTTCAGAAGGCGAGATGCATATAAACGTAACGCCACAGCCACATATGTCTTACCTTCCGAGAGTCGTTTAATTTTCAAGCTGCAGCTAAATGTAAATGGATCTTGGTGTCAAACGATCCAGCGGAAGCCTCTGTTCTATTAACTTTACTTCAGTTCAAATATACTGAATGAATATAAAAAGATATTCAAGCATAACTAGTCCGAGTGTGTTTACAATAAACCCCCCCTCTCTCTCTCGCCATTCAAATCTAAAATAAACTTTGCAGACAAACCATTAAAGAACAACAAGATTATTCTATAATTTATGTACAGTTCACCTAGTATTAATCACCAGGTTTTGACAGGACACCTTTAACTTCGCTGCTACGTCACGGTTGCCAGAACAACCGTACCACGTCAATACTTTTCGGTAGCCGTTAACCATAACACACTCTCTTCGGAAAATCTACCCGTCCGCAAAACTAATAACTTATCCAACTTTTGTTATATCTTCCATTAAACACAATACTGGGTGTACCCATGGGAAGGTGTGTGTGTGTGTGTGGGGGGGGGGGGTAAAGTCGGCTCCGCGCACAGGACACACAGTGAGTGATACACACCGCGCCGCGACCTAGAAGCGATCACTGGCGGCTCTTGTTTGTTACGTACGCCCTTTAGAACGTGACCCTGATGAGACACAAGCGGTATTTCCAGTTTATTTATATATATGAATATAGGTAGATAAATATCAGGAAATAAAGCAGACTAATTCATGAGTCAGTCGTGTGTTAACAATATCCAGTTCGCTTTACCAGCCCTTCACGAGTAATTTTTTTTAAAAATTATTGTTAGTGTTTTCATGAAGGCATAAAAGGTAACAAAGCACCTGACACCGTTCAGCCCCGGCCATCACCCACAGGCTAACGTAACGAACGTCTCTCTGTTTCAACAATCTATTTTAGATAATGTCGTGAAAGTGTACTTCTATAATTTTAGAGATTTTTGTTCAATCTCAGAGTTTATTTCAAGACGTGAACGATGCACAGCGCGATGAGGAGGTGCAGGCACTTCTAATTTAATGGAACTGCTGCTTTCAGCAAATCGAATAATCAAAACAAACAAGAAAGAGGCTGCTATCGTCAGGACGGTTTTGCTTACTGCTAATAAACTTCACTCCTTAACTAAAATGATCTTTTATAATAGTTTTCCTCTGAAATAATTTTTCGATTGAATTTTAGCAAATTTAAACTTCTGATATTTTCCCTAACCTACATGGGCAAATGCCGGAGATCTCCTGACAAAAAGGACAATAAACGTTGACTTTGTTTGCGTCATAGTTGTGCGTAGTGCTGTGCGGAGTTCTTTTGGGTCATAATTGTGCAAGTTAATATGCTGAATGGCGCTTGTATATATTCTGACGTCACTACTGCATTTGCAAAGCTACAGGCACAAGATGGCGTTTTTTGAAATGATGATACGAGAATATTTTACTGCTTATGCATTATATGTGAAACTCACTTCACTACAGTTGAATTTCGAACATGGGATTGTGAATTTTTTTAGTTTCAATAACAGACAATTACAATTTAAAAATGAAATATGATTGTCTCCACCTTATTATAAAATCGACCAAAATATCTGTTGTTCGCAGAAATGGTCGTGAGACAAACAGAATGAATGAATCGGTTAAAACAGTCAGCAGCTACTGTAACTTTAAAGGCATCTACTTCACAAATGCCTGTGATCTGACAGGAAAAGGCCGCCACCTCTGATCTGAGCCGTCTGAACAATTTTGGAACGAGGAAATATTAAGCAAATTTTATTTTTAATGGTAACTTTTTTGCTGTTGTTGTTGTTGAGGATTTGATCAAATTAATTAATGTCGTAGTCTTTTAGAAAGGTCCAGATGAAGAATATGAGTTCCTGCAGATTTCGGTCTCCCCCGTCAAGAAAGTTTCGCAGCAAGGTGGCTCACAGCCTTTCCTCTCTTAACGGGTAGCGCGTCCACAGCTCAGCTTTTCGTCTAACGAAGTTGTAATAATAACAGACGACAACCTTTTTTTTTCTTTTTTTTTTTAAATTAAACTTTTATTGTTCCAACTGACGTATAAACAGTGAAACCTTGTAACATGAAAATTATCAATGGCGCTACCGTCCAGCGGTGACAGATAACACGGTTTACGTAACGATTCTGGCGTTGCTGAAGATACGACGATATCGTCACGCACCACAGCTACATGGATCGACAACAACAATCCAAAGAGTATACAAGTATAGAGAGACTATACATAAACATATGAACATACTATAATTAACGAGTGAAAGTTTCTCTTCTTTCCAATAAAATAAGAAGAAGAAAAAATTTAAAAACGAGAATTTTACGGAATGAAAACGAAAACAATAGTTTTTGGAATGCAAATGAAAATATAAGCAACCACGCGTAGTTTAGAATCCAGAACCGGCCCGGAGCGCGTGTGTATATATATATATATATATTAGACAGGCTGAAAATATATACATCAACTAATTTTCACGATGTACTCATCCCATTTCATCAGCACCGACAATAACAGCAGTACTTATCACTGATTCCAGGCCTATTGTACTTAACATAACAAAGTTATTCAACAGTTATAATAAGCATACGCATACACACGTAATGAAATACCTGTTTCCGGGGAATATGATTTCACAAAATTCTATACATTATAAAAAAAAAAATATCGTTTAAAAACAACGGATTGTTTCAAGGCTTTTCAAACAAAACAGTTCTTTGTTGTTATTTTTGTTTGGCACCAGTCTTAACCGTTGTCGATGAAGACCAGTCAGTAAAGGCTGGCCAATGAAATCAAGTACAAAACTGTCAAGCAGTTCTTTCATCCGTCTCAAGAGGGCGTTCAGTGCCAGTCCGTTTCATGGGCGTGTCCACTCACCGATGAAATTTATATCACAAATGTGTGCGTTTTGTTTTTCACAGTAAAGATGTCCGTTAGATGTGCCCAGCTCATATTGGAACTGTTTCTGCCACTCAGTTATCTTCTTGAATAAAAACTACTACCGACCGTTTCAGCCAATAAAGCATTTCACGTCCGAATAATAAATAATGCTGGGAAATTTTTTGTTATTGTTACTAAATCCAGACTTTATGGAATTTAAGCCCTTAAAAAACTAATTTTTTTTCAGGACTTTTAAACAGAAAAATCAAATTATCGTAATAGGACCAGCCTTAATTTTCTTTCACAAAAGATCTGTGGAGAAGGTTATCTATCTGCTTAATGATTACTCTTCACTCGGTGAGTAAACTGGCAGAGACGACTCCGACCGACCATACTGGTTATTTGAAGCATCACGTGTCTAAATATCGCGCCGACCCCCAGATAGAACGAGAACGGTAGCTGGGCGTGGGAAAGGTTAATATGGCAGCGGAAACCGTTGGTAGGCAATACGAACGCCATGACTTTTTCCGACCATGTCGTTAAGGCGGCGAAAAACTTAAGTCCCTCGAGATCAAACCCACACCCGCTGTCACGACAGCTCTACATGAAAGCATACTAACAGCCCAGAAGAACATTTTCATGTTTTGTGTCTTCACATATTATATTAATATCGGATTGATCTTTTAAAAAATATACCAAGAGTAAGTAACTAAACATATTGAAATGTTTATTAAAGAATATCAATCTTTTGAAAGTTTTGCAAATGTATGAATCAAAGTGAACTGAATATAAGTTTTAAAAAATTGTTTTGTTTCTTTACATTTTTAAATATTTATTCTTTGTTTTAAAACAAAAGGGCTGTTTGTTTGATGTAAATGAAGTTTCTGTAAAGTAAAATACTACAAATAGCCTACACCAGGTAAGAAATTTCTGCTATTTCTCTTCAGTGATTTAAGCCTTTTGTCGATTAATAATTAGACACGTGTATTGTCAAATATCCAGCAGTGTAAAAATTGTAATGAGTCCAGCTCTTAACTTTATTTATTTCATTAAATATTGTTGTTGTGTTTTTTTTTTCGTTTGTTTTCACGTTCCCGACCAGCGGGGGAACCCAGAAATAGCAATGCCCGGAAGTTAGCTCTGACCAGCAGTGCCACCTCGTGAGCAATTATGCAAAGTTCTGGAGTTAGCGGGAATGGCAATATGCCATACAATGATATCTTCGTAAGTCTTTGCTTACACGTATACCTACTGGAGGTCATCAAAAGTCTCTGGAACACCTGGAAAAGAAGAAAAAAAAAGAAAAGCAAACATGTTAGGCAAATATTTTGCACATTTTTTTTTTTAATTTAATAAATAAATGCAGCTATTTTTAAAGTATTAGAATATCTAGAAAATAATAATTTAAAATTGATTCATGTTTATTTGTTTATAAATACACTTTGGTTTAAAACTAACCAGTTATATAATCGTCTATGGATTAAATCTTTTCAGGAGACCGACGGAGACTGGTTTTCGATTTTTTTTTCAAGAAAAGATGTCGTATGCGACTGACTGACTGACTGCATCTCGATGTCAGTTTTTGTAGCTTTACAACGATCAGTGAACAACATTTCACGAAGATAACAGCGAAAAAGTCTCGAGAGTGTTTAATCTTGAGACAGAAAATCATCTTTGGCGCCTAAATACAGCGAAATAAAGCGTTAATTTAATCATAGGATCCATAGATCCAGCCACCCAGTAGTCCGATCCACTGCATAGCAAAGCAATTCTCAGGAATGGTGGCAGGGTTCATCAGTCTCTTTCTTTCTAGATGCGACAATAATCCTTTAAACTAATTAGCATATGTTTGTAATCAGTACTTGAAGCATTTCTGACCTACCTAAGGATAATGACGCAAAGATATTGATGTCTCTGCAGTATGAAAACAAGGATATTTTCCAAAAGAATTACTGCCAGAACCCCCCCCCCCCCCACACACACCAAAAAAAAAAAACACCGCGTTTTAAGAGACATTAAGAATAGAATATAACATGGAAAGTGGGACGACGGGCTCCTCTTCCTCGGCCGACTGGCTCGAACAATTAGACCACTCCTGGGCTGTGCTCTTATTAATCAATGGCCTAAAATGGGTCACTTACAACAGGTGTTCTGACAAAGATAGGAGAAATCTGGGAGGAAATTGTCTAAACGAGTAACAGCAAGTAAACTACACGTCGTCGCGCTAGGTACGAGTATAAATGGGAAATAGTATATATTTTTCTTCTTCTTTTATCCTGACTTGTTTTTCTTCCATAATCACACCAATAATGACGTCATCCCACAGGTACGAGCAGATCTACGGTTTTAAAAACCTACTTTCTGCGGTATCTTTACAAACACTTAAATGTAGTTCAGTATTTGCAGCCAGTTTTTGGTTTAGGTGTCTGAACAGACGTTAAAAGTTTGAAACAACTGAAATTTAACTTACCTTTACTCTGTGTCCAGTTTAAAATTTCGTTGAGTTGATACAACCCCTCATCAATGTCTGTATCGGAATTAACAGAAACACACAAATCTGAGTTGATTGGCTGCTTGTGTCCGAAAATGTCGCCATCTCTGGACAGGTCTTGACCAGCAAGACGTCCAGCAGTCGCCTGGCAGTCCTCGTCCTTCAGACTCTCCGGACTGCCGAGACAGTAAAGCGCAGTCATGTCTGTGGTCGTCAAGTGCGACGATGCAGTCAGCCGGCAGGTAGAAATCTTGTTTGCCTCCCTCTTTTCCACTGGAGCCAGATGAGTGACAGAAGAGCTTACTAGGCTGCGGTCCTCGTCGAAAGATCGTCCGCTTGCACACAGCCAGAAGTCATCCAGTTCCTTTAGGGAAAGTTGAGGGAGTTCGCGCTTCACCTGCTGATCCCTCCAAACAAGGCCCTTGGGTTTCAGTTCTTCGAAGAATGATTCCACTATAGAAACGTGAATTTCCGGCAGATCAGAAATGCGTCTGAGCCTCTTCTCCGTATTTACTAGAGCTGGTACTGGCTCGTATAAGTGGATTGTGCTTGGGATATCGATAATAGTGCTCAACTCCTCACATTCGGTCGGGACGCAGTGCTCTGGAGACGAAACAGGCGAAGGTTCGGGTGTCAGAATTCCGTCCGGCACTTGTTCAACGCCCACTGTCGGAGACGCCAGTTGCTTTAGGTTAATCTGTTTTAGCTCGGTGTGTCGGCTATGATAGACGTTCTTAGACTGGAGCTGTGTGGAGCCGTACATGCAGCTCGCCTGGCTCCCTGAGGACGATGACAAGCTAGGGTAGCCACTGTTGAGCACCAGCTGTCCCGTGTAGCCACCAGACCCGTAGAACTGGCGGCTGCTGTCGGGGTGCTCGTTAAAGGGCAGAAGGTGGGGCACTTTCCGTGGGTTGCACTCGTTCTCGCCATTACCTTGAAGTTTCCTCTTCAGAGCTTGGAGAGTTGTTTGGTGTTCTTGTCTTTCGCTGGACACATTCGAGTAGCAGGGAGAGCCTAGCGTCGTCGACCCAGAGCCGTGAGCCGTCTGAACCCCGCTAGGTGTCTGGCAATGGCGGGGAGGTCTGCCGGCAGCCGCTGCAAAATCATAACTCTGCGGAACTCGTCCGTAAGATCCCTCGTGTCGCGGCGTGATCTTTTCATCAGAAGCAGGTTTGGGCATCGAGCTACAGCAGTTCAGATCCACGGAGGTCGCTGGCGTCGGATACGTGAACCCGGATCCTCGAATTTGACAGGCTTCATCCTCACTAGTTTTAAAAAATACACTGATTGTAAAAGATCCAAACAAATATCTTCTTAAAAAAGAAACTCGTAAGATTCTTGCGTATAGTTCTCTTCTTCCTCCTCAAACTAAATGGCGGAGAAAAGACACTGCCTGCCAACCGCTTTTTTAAAGATCGTGAACCAGTGATGTATATGCAAAGCGCTTTACCAGAAACAGAAGTCAGTACAGCTTAGAAATTAATTATTTCAAAAGAAAAAATTTGAAAATCAGTCATTTATTTAATGTCTATTATGTTCAGTAACATCATTAAAAAGATGGGGGGTAATTATATTTTTTGTAAACTAAGAATTTATGAAAATAATGAATTAACAATTAGCATCGATCGTAAAAAAACCAAAACCATTCTTGAGTATTTTATATTCGGAAAAAATGTCTGCCTTTTCTTTCTTTCTTTTGTACCTGTATTTCATGTTGGCAGAATCTTTTTTCTTTAGATTCACCGTACGATTGCTCTTAAATCTGCTTCACCTAATAAACTGATATTTTATTAAAATGTTGTTATTTTTTCCCCTAAAATTAAATAGTAGTAGTTAAACTTTAGAAGTGACTCAATGGAACCAAGTTTAATGACGGGGCCAACCGGAACCGTGCATGTAGATAAAAGCGGGTGTTACCTAATGACCTGATTTATGCAAACTATCACCGGATCGTCGCTGTTCAGAAGGGTTTGCCGCACGTGCATGACGACAGTGACCCAGAGCTGTTGACCGGAAGCTGTGACCATCCGCACCGTTAACATGCAGCCCATTTCGTGTCTCGATTTTATTACTGGAAGAAAAGGTTTTGAGCAGTTTTTTTATATTCAGTACATGATAACAGAAAACCACGTATAATATAAGTAACGTAAATTGGACGTCTTCAGCGAATGTCCGAGGACTATGGCTGGCTGGCTGCTGCTGCCAGCTGTTTTGATGTGTACTATTATCCTGACTTCATCCGCTAACACTGATACATCGCATCATCTCTTCACTAAATTTACGACGAAAATTGTCATAATTAGTTTAACACGCAAACACTAATCACCACATCCTATTTTTATTATCTGCAGATGAACTTAGACAAACTTTCATCCCCACTTTTATAACTCATATCCGCTTTAGATGAAATCGCCGTCAGACTCCCGCTATCACGCGCTGTTCTCCAAATGAGGCAGTTAAAATAAAGTGGTGGGGCGTGGGTGATGCTGCGACCGGGCTGACCCGCGTGATCTCTCTCGTCAGCTTTGCGGAGCGGCTGAGGCGATAACAAATTAGGGGCCAGTCGTCTTGGTTACGTCTTCATACGGAGCAAATTAAATAATGAGGATTTCTTCGATTAATGCTCGATAACTTCACGTCTTAACACGGGATTCAAAGGAATTTCTGTGAGCCAGCCTCGCATGCATGTCCGAGCTCAGAGTTGCCGGAAGTACCCTTATTGTTTCAAATACTCACACTGCATGTGTTTGCTTCGTGCCTCCCAGATGTCCTCGGGATGAAGGAAGCTGTACCAAGACTTCCCACCAATTCCAACCTGGCTCGTGCCCATATGATATTCACCACTAGAAAAAAATAACACGCTCATTTGAAACGATACCTTTTCCTTCTCTTCTCTTTTCAAATAAGAACATCAGGACTCGGGGTTTTGTTAAATCTTACTGTAAAACTCCTAACCCCCATCACTTATTTCTGAGAGGGGAAGAAATATATAGAAAACTCGAGAAAATCTAAATGTACTACTTCGTTCTGCAGCCACGAGAGCCCGACAACATTTATTATCTCCCGATACTCGAGAGGAACCGAGTAACGGACGGATGTGTGACTGACGTAAAGCTTACTTTTGACTCATTTCCAGAAAGGTCATGTCGAGCTGATGAGTGGATTTGAACACCATTGTGTCGCTGTGCAGTAAGGAATCCTTAGCATCAATCGTGATGAGGGGACAGCAGCACGCGGTCAGTACGAGCTTTTCACTTCCCTGATCCGGGTCCGGAACCGATACAAAATGGCCCCGCACGTGCATAGTCTGAAGTAAAAATACAACTTTAAATTGTATTTTTAAATATAACAGCATTATTTTTTTTATGTTACAGTTCACTTTTAATATTAGAAAACGCGGAACTGAAATGGAAAAGATGCAGGAGCCGATAAACTCCGGAATCGCCGGGAGCTGGGGAGAGTCGGGGGGGGGGCTATTTTTGGAGTATTTTTAAAACAAACGACTCAGAGTTCCTCGGGATATTAGGAACATAAATCGAAGACGCCGATGACCTTTGACCCCGCCCGGGATTAGCTCCCCTTCCCCGATGTGGCCGAGCAGATTTGCGATGAATCTTTCTTAAGACTTTTGTCTTCAATCGAGGGATTTGATTCCATTAGTGATTATATGCGTTAAAAAGGGGGGGGTCTTCTCTCCTTTGTTGAAAGAAAGAAAAAAAAACAACAATAAACAATTTATTTACAAGAGCCCTCAACCCCAGCCTCGCCGCCCGTAAGTCTCGTCTGCCCTCTGTCCAAACAACCCACCTGGTTCATCACAGCCGCGCTTTCCGGAACAAACAGAGTCTTCTAATTTTCCCTCGGCAAACAGGTAAGATAGAGAGATAGAAAGTACTGTCCCAGAAAGTAAGCAAAGCGAAAGCAGACGACGCCGCTGTCACCCGCTTCCCGCGCTAAGCGAACCAGGGCTTGTCTCCAAACCCCGGCTCCAAGAATATCAAAGTCTCCGATGGGTGGGAATCCCCCCCCGGGGCCGGGTCGTAGCTAGGTTTGCGTCTGCCCGCTACCAGCAACATCGTCGCGGACGCGAGCTGTTTGGGCATTCCCGAGTCTCCAGGGTTTCGTGGGATTTGGACAAGAAAGGATCACGGCCCCGCCTACCTTCACGTCGCCGAACCCGGACTGGCGCTTCACGCTCCTCGACATGTTCATCCGGCAGAAGAAAGCCACGTCCGCGCCCAGTGCGATCTCGGTGCTGCCCCGAACGAGCTGCGCCTGCACGGCCAGGTGATCTCGCTTGTCGATGATGTCGAACATGCTGTCTCCCTGAGTCTTCATATCCACCTGTGTGAATTTTCATTAAAATATTGTAACGTTCACAAAAAGATGTATTTTCAATGTAACCTGCTAGGTAGTTTTATGGGCATGAAACGGCCACGCACTCTAGCGGACATTTCCTCAAACTCAAGAAGGCAGTCACCTGACCTAGTGGATTCTCGTGTAAAACGAATACAGGCAGCACGTGTAATAAATACACACATTTATCAACGGTAATGTTAAAACTCGATTATCTATAGAAATGTATTACAAATGTTTCCATATATATAGTTCTCTGTATATTTATATGTATTGCGATATATTGAAATACCATAATACTACGATAACTGGAAAGTAGTCTCCATGAAGAAACAGGATTTAGATGATGGTAGACGGCATCTTTAATTATGGAGGAAAATTTCAAAATGTGTGCGTGATTTAAAAATAATTACTCTAGTCTTTTCTTAAGAGAAACATTATTTTAATAGCATTTTATCAATTTGTAAAAATTGAAATGCTAAAGGAAATTTGCCACAGATTTTTCGTTTCTAATTAATGGCATTTGAAATATTTTTTAAATCTTACTTTACATTAATTTAATCTTTTGTCTAAACTAATGCCAGACATTCTGTTACAACGATTGTTTATTTTAGTTAAGAACGAAAAACTATGGTTATTATGTTAGTCTACTTCAGCGTTTGGTTTGTTCCTAACAGTTACAAAAGTACTGAAAATAATAGTTTTCACTTATTTATTAATCGGTTGAAAAGCGAAGAACACAATTTGCCAAATTCCGAGAAATACTTCTGTAAAAACCCAGTGATAATTCTTTAAAGACTTCTACATAAAATCAGGAACGTAAACTTACCATAGAATGACCAAGATATTCTGTCACATTTTCAGAAATATAAATTAGTTTCCCTTCTCTTGTTGTAACGAGTAAAAATCCAGCTAAAGCCTGTAACAATAAAGTAAATAAATACATTTCTTCTCTTGTATGCGTACATCTAGTGTTAATATCTAAGTCTTCCAACCGACAAAATTCCTTTTGCAAAATTAAAAAATTGTCCAAAACTGTCTTGACTTGTAAAAGTGTGTTGTGGACTGGGCAGAAGGTTTAATATAATGTACCTCGTGCAAAAGTATCCGACGTAAGTCACGATATTTTTTTGTAAATGTTGGGAATAAATGCGCGAGAGGGCGAGAGTTTTAGTAGCCACGGTCGAGAGAAATGCGTCATGACTTTGGATGCGGAGAGACAGCATCGCAGAAAACTGATGATTTCACGATCTCTTGTAAATATTTTAAGAATTTTCTCCCGCTTAAAAGTGGATTTCCGTAGGAATTATTGCTGCAGCAGACAGTAACGGACCAAAATTTAATAGTATGGCCACACGGTGAACACTTCTAAAGTAGTGATTATTTTGTTGTTAGTTGATTGT
Source organism: Nautilus pompilius (assembly GCA_018389105.1). Taxonomy (NCBI): domain Eukaryota; kingdom Metazoa; phylum Mollusca; class Cephalopoda; order Nautilida; family Nautilidae; genus Nautilus; species Nautilus pompilius. The sequence goes on from JACATO010002123.1 coordinate 1,301,970, forward strand.
CCCTGCCAGTGAATTTAAGAGGGAAAGTACAACGGAGTAGAGGCAAGGGAGCTCCTTCTGTCGACAGACGGGAACTTTAAATTAGACTCCACAAGTCCTGTTTCAGAGCTCTTCGCCGGGGGGAGGGAGGGAGAGAGAGATGACAGAATGATACACACATCCACTACAGTAGATCTCTTATCCTTCTTTATTTTTCTTCGCACCGCCTTTTGTGCTGAGAAATATTCTGACGCGATGAATTAGGGAAGAGTTCTACGGTTTGGAGTTGTTGACAAGTGGAAGCCGGCCAGGTACAGTAACGAGCCGACAGGTATTTCGAGAACGTGCCGAGTCACGTGTCGCTACTTGCCAGCGACCGACTCGAGGTCAGGCGATATGACGTAAAGAGGAGCGGGTCGTCGTCGGGGGGCGGCGAAAATTAGAAAAACAGACAAAATGAGAAACCTTTTCAGGTGTTTGTACAGCCAGCCAGGCCACTTAATTCCCGAAATAAGCGCGATTTCTGACATGTATAGACTTTGGCACAATCAAAGCTTCATGCAATAGGTACCGATTTCCAGCCTGAGAATGGAGTACAGGCAAAAAAATTGGAAGACAACAGGTGCGAGATAAAAAGGTTGACCTGAATTTAAAAAGAAAGAAACGTCGCTGTTACTGAAGTACGTCCGCTCAGTTGGATAGCAGCTAACAGAAACAGCAGTCAAGACCTCTAAAAATGGTTGTCCCGTATGGTTAGAGGTTAAACTAGATATGGTTAGAAGGATTGAAGGCACTATACTGACTTATTTGAAATAAAAACTTAATAGCAGAAATTAGCGATGGAACTTTGGAAAACGTTTGTTGTTTTTTTATAGATCATATATCTCACCTGAAAAAAATCGAATGGATTCTCTGTGTTGAGAGTAGATGACCCACACCCTGCAAATAATAATAATAATAATAATAATAATAATAATAATAATAATAATAATAATAATAATAATAATAATAATAATAATAATAATAATAATAATTTTTAAAGTGGCAAGATGTGCTGGAAAGACGATAATATTTCCATTTTTATGGGGGAGTTTAGACTTTTCACACTGGGACTCACACTTCTTCATGATGTTACACTTTCGGATGTAGACGCAGCTGAGCGACATGATCTGTAGCTGGGACAGGCGCTGTCTCGCAGACTCGGACAGAGGCAGCAGATCGCGCATCGTGGCGATCTGAGCATTGATCTGATCCCGACGCTGTTTCGACGCACCTTTGGTGGACCTAAAAAACAACAACACAAGAGCAGCAGTGGCGCATACTGTTGACGATCGATTGGGCGGAGGGGCCGGGGGGGGGTAGGGTTAACAACGGATAACAATGCGTATTTCTTACATTTAGACCTCGCTCATTTATTTTCCGAGTTCTAATTTCTGTGTCAATATTTTATTCATAGGATACGATACGACTCCTCTTCTCTTTCATCTCAACTGTTCCATTAATTCGTCTGGCAACCTGTTCGGTTTCCATGAAGCGGTCGGAGCATGAGGAAGCTATCCTCCTCCTTCATTCCTCTTCTCTCTCTCTCTCTGTCACGCCCTCTATCTATCCATCCGTCCGTCCTTTAAATGCTTCACTACTTTTGGATGTGCGAGATACAGAAAGTTACTAATAAATCCAAATAACCGTTGATAACTATACTGGCATATTTTTGCTTATTCACGTGAGATCATTTATTTAAATAAAAGTTTATTCAAGATTTAAACTTCGCATTTCTGTTCAAACACTCCCTCCCTCCCCCATAAATTCCATCTACCGACCGTCGTGTAGCCCCCCCCTTGCTTAGTTTCCCTTTTAAATTCAATGCGGAGACTGGAGAAATAGAAAGGCTTCGATTCAGTAGTCTTCAAGTGAGCATCTATCATACCTACCTACCTGTTTTAGGCTCCAGTGCTACGGAAACTCTACCTATTCTACTCCAATACGCCGTTTGTTTATGTAAATCCACTGCTGCTGAATATCGACACTAATCAATGAACCGGACATTTAACATTAAATGTCATGTAAATGTTGGTCATTTATTTTAAAACTTTACCGAATTTCAAAGTATACGTTTATAAAAGTATATTCATATATAATATATGGAAACAGAACATCAACGGTAATAACAATTACTCCAGGTAAGCGGTCTACAAAGACAGAAGTGACGTCACCGACTCGCTATTGCTGATGGCGCATTCCACCGGTGTCAGGTAGCTACAGATGACTCCTCCAAAAATCTCTAATAGTTCGCGTAACAACAGTATAATGGTTAAAAAATAAATAAATAACGGTGGCATCCGTCATTCAAATCAGAACGAACAGGTTATCTATCATTCCAATTTTCTTATGCGGAATACAGTTTAAAGCCAGCTCTGTGTGTGTGCAGGTGAGAGTTATCCGCATATATTTGCCCTTTAGTGCCTACACGTGCTAAGATAACAAAATTTTCGGTGGACCACCTATTTTTTACCCTTCCCCCCCACCCATCCATCCATCCATCCATCCATCCACCCACCCACAACAACTTCCCCATCCAGCTACCTCTTCTGGAAGTTTGTAAAATTTTCTTACCTGTCCAGGTCTAGAAAAGCCAGCTCCTCCACGGGGCTCGGACCCATGGTACTCCTTTTTTACATCGGACCAACACAGTGTTTGGTGTAGAAGCGCCGCGGCAAGACAGCCACCGTCCGGTTGTGCTCGGAATGGGAAGTTTTATAGACTGACTCCCGTCTTTCAAACCCGATGAACTTTTAATACGCGATAAATCAGCTGACCCGGACGGCGCAACCCGATTGGTTGAAAATAAAAAAGAAACAGAATGCTCTACGCTTTCAAACTTTTTTGTTGTTATTTTGTGTTTTTTTTTAAAGCGGCATCAACACAACCTCCGCTAATGGCGTAGGGTAGGACCGCTTTTATTTTTGATAAACGAAAGTGGGGAGCAAGGGTCTTTAAAAGGACTCTGGACATTGTATCTGTTTCTTTCATATTTCGGAACTGCACAAGACAAACAACGTACATACATGCAGCGATGCACGCCCGCTCCGTAAAGTAGTCCGTGACACCCTGTTAAGCGCAACAGGGCAAGTCGGCTGTTATTATTAACGACATTACATCGGAGGTCGAAACTCTCGGCGAGTTAAAAAGATACCACCCATTACCTCCGGGCCATCATCATCACTTCGGCTTAAAAACTTTCCCCATGTCAGTTTACTTGCCTTCGCAGGGGTATTTAAAACAAAGGGACAACAAAACGTTTGAAACAGACTCAAGTGTCCCTTAGTTTGAACTCTGTTTTTAGCTGCAATCATAGCTCTGCATTTCGAACAACATCAGCAGCATGGACATGGGAGGGGTTAGTGCGACAGGACTCTCTCTCTCTCTCTCTCTCCTGTCATCTCTCTCTCTCTCTCTCTCTCTCTCTCTTTCTCAAGATAAATTAAAAAGAAACTGCAGATAAACAGAAAACTATGTGCGCAGCTCTTTATATGCTATTAATAGGTATAAAAGTAACAGTCCACTTTTTCTTCCTTGAGATTTGATTCTACCCTACTCTGAGATTATTCGACCCTATTATCCTTAATCAACTTGACATGAAATGACAGATGGTTGCTCATCTTGCATCCGATTGTAAAGACAACGGGTGCATTGTCATCAAACTGTATGGCGGATTCCGCAGAAAAACTTCACCTCCTCCCGAACTTATATCATTTGTGTATTATTCTGTAGATTTATTACGAGAACATTCGCTCCCATGATCTCGTCCATTACATGAAAACAAAACAGAATTAATGAAATCAAGGAACAAAATAAGTTCAGAAATAAAACCTATTTTCTAAAATATATGAAATGCGCGTGATCCACTTTTCCCCCCTTATTTTCTAATAAAACAAATCTACATAAATTTTAACTACTAACTATAAATATTGGCTTACTTATCTTTATGATCTCTCTCTCTCTCAATCTCAGGTCACGGGTCAAGGTTAGTGATCACGTTGTTTGCTCCAGTCATCTATGGTCCGATTCCATTTGAAAGGGAGTAAAATAAATGTTTTTGTCCACAAAACTCGAAATGGAAATAATATGGGCGTTGTTTGTGCATATGGAAGGATGTAGAGACAGGAGAATGAAAAAAGAAATACAAAATAGAAATTATAATGGGAATTTATGAACTACGTTTTAGTTGTAAAAAAAAATATATAATTGCATTTTACCTCGAAGAGAAATAGCATTTACGTATTCATGTCAGAAATATACTCCAGATAAGCAAATCTACGCTTCCGATTCGTTTCGAGTAGCCCTTAAACCGTAAAGGAAGTATAATACGATACTAGCCAGGCCGTCTGAAAGACCTGATTTGAGGGAGTAGCGACTAAATTGCATAATTGTGACGGGGCCAATCAGTTCTTAAAACCGCATCACTAAATAGTACCTTGAAACCTAAAGAACCGTTTCTTTTTCTGCTATTACATAGAAATATTCCACAGCGAGGCTTGCTTCCTGTCCAGCAGATTTTATATAATTCTGAAATACGTGGATAGTGCGTTTGAAAGAAACAGTAAAATGTGCAGATAGCATTTAAACTTTTGTTTGAACGGAATGTATGGGGAACCGAACTAAACTACAATAAGCCTGATCCCCGGTTATAACTGTGTAGGCCAAAAGCTACCATGGGATTATTAACATAAGTTAAAGCGTCAAGTAATTCATCCGTCGCACCTACAAAACATGAGTAATCAAACTTCGGAAATAATATTAGTAATGGTTTTGTATTTGATTTGTTTTGTTTAATTCGAAAAACTAACGGTCTTCAGTTCAACATTTGCATTTCTAGCTTTTAAAGATGTTTTTATATGTAAAAAAAAAAAATATTTAAGATATTAAACAGTTTTTCTCCAAATTTTACACTGTACATAAGAAAGAAAAATTGTACATTCTGGGCAGAGAGATTATGATAAATGACGGAGGCGGACAATTAGAAATACAGTGGAAATTTAAAAAAGAGAAAAATATGCGGAAAAACTACATTTTTGAAAACTTGGCATGGATCAGTATATTTATACAAAAAGAGAAAGATGGTCGGAAGAAATGATTAATTTCCTTAGAATTTTCTGATATTGTATCTGAAGCCTTTGAAATCTATTAGTCCCCCCACACAGAGAGAGAGAGAGAGGGGGAGAGAGAGAGAGAGAGAGAGAGAGAGAGAGAGAGGGAGAGAGAGAGAGGATAAGAAATTGCTGTGTTGCTATGGCCACTAGGCCGTCTGGTCCTCAGGAAAATTCCAGTGGGCCGGAGGAAGCTAAATGTAGGTCCCAGTGTTTTATAAACAAAAGAACACTAGCACAACCCTCTGAGCTGACTAGCTGTCGACATAGTTGAAAATTATCCATGGAAGTTTTAGTTTTCAAAATATTAAATCTTAATATTTTCTTACGCGTTTATTTGTAATTATGCACATTAGTAAATGTAATTATACTCGTATAGACGGTTAGATTACATATCTGGGTGTTTGTCCATAAATAGTAAAATCTAAGTAAACTGTTCCAAATTTTATTACAATACTATTTGTAATTACATTTAGTAAACAGATATTAAATAATCATAATATCCCATTTTTTAGTTACTGGCTAGCTGCTTTTGGTAAACTCTTATTGCAAAAACAGCTTATTTTAAATCCATTCTGCTTGTTCCCATCGCATGCAGTGGTCATTCAAGAATGGCTCGTCGTTTAAGAGCTTTCATCTATAAAAAGCCAGGTTTATGTAATAATGTGTCATCCATTTGATTTCTGTTTCCATCACGAAACGTAATGGAATATTAATATTTCTAGATGGCGACAGGACGCACAGGTGGGGCAGAAAAGAAGAAGGCGTTAGGATTAGCGGCAGAAGACTGGTCAAAAACTGACCGACGTGTCCAGAGTTAGTGCCAGCCGGCCTACTGCGACAGAGGCCCAAAGGAAGGAAGGCTTCCACACACAAGACAATAGCAGGAACTTTACTGAGAGAGGAGTTCCACGATATAGCCATCAAAAGAAAGAAGACAAGACCCGACACCTGAAAGTTCCAATGCAAAAACCACAGGTAAGGGATCAGCCACTGAGGCAGATGTCTGAAAGGATGGATAAAGTGCAGGTAGGAAAAAATGGCTCTGAACAACACTATTGGCTCTCATACAGTATGTCAACAGAGGCGCTCGCTTCACTGCACAGTTTGTACAGCGAAGATTACGGATGGTGTGAGAGACTGGAAGAACATTCACCAACGGATCAATGAACACGGAACAGCAAACACTATAATTATTGCAGCGGCTGACATTCTAAGTTCGAAACACGAAGATACTAAACAATTGCTGTTTTCAGATAAAAAAGAATTAGGCAGAGACAAAACTAGAAACGGCTCGATTGAAGTTAGAAACCCGATTGGTGAACGAGGATTGAGCTGCAGTACTTCCGAAGCCTCACCAGGTGATGATGAGAGTTTTTCAGGGAGCTCACCCTGCTCGGTTGATGTTATTCGTTGTTAAAGAGAAATTTAGAAAAAGTAGTGGAAAAAAAATGTCCACAGGGCGCACAAATCAGGTTGGGAAGCGTGTGATCATTGAATAACATTGATATAGAAACAGTGGTTAACCACGTTATACAGGTGGCTGGAGGTGAGTTACAGGAAGCTGGCACGTTTTCTGTACGCTGTACACCTGGAGACAACTCCAGGTGTTTCAGTGAAGGACCAATGTCCCGTTATAATTCGTTATGTGTACAAAGGCATCGAGAAAGGGCTGACATCTGGAAGGGTTTCTTGAACTTGGGCATAGCTCAGTGCGTCGTTAATGCAGCAGACCAAAAAATATGCAGGGAATACACAGCAGTTTCCAATTTGGCTAATGAAGGAATCACTAAGACAAATCCATGTCTGGTGTTATCGTCATATGTTACATTTTATGATTAGTGATGCAACTCGAGCACCCATTGCTGCGATCCCACTCTTTTCTCTGTTAAATGGGATTGCTGTATTGTGTTTTTTAAGGAAATCTTAGAAAAGAATGGATGTTTTGGATCAGATCAGTGAAAAATGCAGTCGAAACCGACTCCAAACCATGAGTGTTGACGAAGCACTGACTGAAACATTTGGTTTATTGAAAAACATGAAAAATTCCATGTATGAGACATGATTGAAGAATCAGAAGAAACTCTATCGAAATTGTGAGAAAAAACCCCATCACACAAAGATGCATTTCTAGAATATGAAATAATCATGATAGCATTCATTTATCTACAGGTCTTTTAACAACACCTTCTTTGGATCTTTTCAGATAGTTGGAATACATCATTTGGTGATGGGTACTCTCGATCGGTTAGAAAAAATACAGCGGGGCACTGAAGGGGTCAAACTAGATTATGGCTTTTATTGATTGGGCAACAGATGAACCTGAGAAGCAAAGCCTACAAAAAAAGTATTACTATCCAGGAGTTCTTTCCAGATAAAAAGGCCGCAGGAGAAATTGGATCTAAAGAATCAGTTGTTTATGTTTTTGAAGACTTCGAAGTAGATGTATATAACGGGATATTAGACACAAGTGATGGAAGTTTTAAAGCAAGATTCAAGCAAAATGGCCCGTTCTGTAGGGGTTGTGCCTGTTTTCCACTTTTACAGTTTGCAGATATAAGGACACCTTTGCATTATGATGCATTTCAAAACCCGAGTAGAGCATTTGTGAAGTTTGATGTGCGAGTAATCAAAGAACATTTGCAATCAGAGCTTGACAGCTGCGACAAGCGGAAAAGCTCACTATCCATCCGAGAAATACACCCTGAACAACCAAGAGGACAGGGTTGGTAATACGAGCATTAAAATTTTTGGAAAACTGTGAGCTGGAGAGAAAGTCTGTGCAGACTATGCCACAACTGTGCAATGTGTGTTTGCCTTACACTGGAGCGCTACAACTCGCCCCCTCCCAGTAGCGTGTACACAAATATTGGGTTAGCGCGTAAATATCCCCTAACACTTTCAACGATCCAGGCAGCATATGAGAAAGTTTTTCAACTCTCATATTTATCAAGAACAGGCTGAGGAGTACCGTGAGTACTGACCACTTGCAAGCATTTGCTTTAGCGGCTGTGGAAAAGGATATTTTACATCGTATAGACTCTTGTGCAATCATTAATAATGTATTTATTTAATGTATACTCAGCCGGGTGCCCCTGACACTCGCAGTACCTTGCTCTTACCCATAGTGAGGGAAAGACCAAGCATTGTACTTCTATGCCATACGGTCTTGATTCCGCAGCAGTGGTTCGGTGATAAGTTACTGGGCTACTAAAATTCAAAGCTTCAACAGGGTCGACTTGGCGTTCTTCCCTAACATGGTTGGTTCCTACAGCCGCCGACCGCATGGGTTTCCTTCCACATCCAAAAATTAAAGCGTCGTTGTAAGGACTCTCGGCAGGTCTCGCAGCACTTCGGGCAATTTCGTGCTGTTCGGGGGGGGGTAAGAAATTAGCCGCCTGCTGACAGGAGCCGAGTGAGAACGTACCTCTCACGCGCACTTGGAGTACGGTAAACGAAAAATCCAACCATGTTATAATATACATATATGAAGAGAATGTGAAAGGGTTAACCCAAGCAGTTCCTTCTTCGTAATGATTCCGTCGGGGAGTGGATGATTTATCTACCGGTGAGATCTTCTTTATTTTCCACTATGTATTCCGAATAACATCTTTGTCTGGAACCAACTCTTTTTTTAAAGAAAATATCTGTTTAAGGGAACACTGGCACCTCCAACGGCCAGTCGTTCCAGTGGATGACTGGGTACTACTCTCTCTCCCCCCCCTTTTTTGGTAACAGCTGACCGAAGTTATTAATATTAAGGGAATTTCGGTAAATTTGAAACTTTCGAAATTTTTCCAGATATGTGCGGGTGTTTTGAAATTTCGCAAACAACTTCGTGTACGTCATAGTTGTGCATAGGATCGTACGAAGTCCGGCTGGGCGCCAGAGTTGTATAGGTGGCGCTACGTTTTCTACTTTCACTTCGGAAAAAGGAAAACAGACAAACACGAGCCGATACCTGAACCATTCATATAATATTATTTAATTATTTTAAATATTTATTGGTAATTTGTGACTCGCAATATGAAGAAAGGGTTATGAAGTATATGAAAACCCATTTATTATTATTATTATTATTATTATTATTGAAAGTATAGCACAAAACTACACTAGCTAAAGAAGCCGACGGTGTGCGGACCAACGGAGTTTGCGGTACATCTCTCACGTTTACACCTGGAAAAAAAAAAAAACACAGAACGAAACTCGGTCGGGAGAAACGAGCTCTTTTATCTTCCTCTCCTGCCATCATTCTCCAAACATAGGGGCGGCTTTGTTCAGGGTTGTCGCTTCTCGCGTGATCGCAACTTGTGTCGAAGCTCGACCCCGTGACCCCGGTTTTGTGAAGAAGAAGAAAAGCCGGAGAGACTGAAGAGTGAGGAGGGCAGACGAAGATGCTTACACGGGAATAAAAAAATGTGGTTTCTAAGGGATGTCTGCTGGTCAGTGATCGTAGGTATCAGATCGAGATGGCCGAGCAATTGAACGGATCATGTGTTACTTTCTAGTCCAAAATTACCAAGAGAAATTCTGTTATTTCAACCTTATTATCTTGATGCCAGTCCACACCGGTTACAGATGGTAAGGATGCGTACGGTAGAGAGAGTCTTTACATTCTGGTTGCAAAAAGAATAAACGTTAATAGTAACTCGTCGTAAAGTCCCACCAAACTGGCTGTAGATGCTTGAGGCATTTTTAGTTATAAAAACGGATTATTTGCATCTCGTTAAAAACATAAGTCTACTTAAAGAATTCCCAAATTGTTACTTTAATAGTCAGGTAAAACTGAAAGAAAAAATCGGTTAAAATGACAGAATATTAAGAGATTTGTGATAAATATTATCAATATTAATCCAAAACAGGGCTGGTTATAACTACCACCTTCTTCGAGAGCATCATCCCGTATTGCTCATCTAGATGTCATCAAGAAAGGGAAAAAAGTCATTAGGTGGTGTTTTAGGTGCTTTCCAATCAGAAACCTAATCTTGATTAAAAAACGAGAGGAAAACCATCTACCTATAGCTGCTTCGTGGCTTGCAGATGAATCCCAATGCAACGTTGTGGCGGACCGGGTCGGACAGAAAAACTACGCCATCACTCCGTTACACAGGACTTTGGTTATATCTTATTCCCGAAGGACGGGTGGTGTTGGTGGTGGCTGTGATGAAGGCCTGGGGTCGGTTCCCGTCGCGATCCGACTCGGTTTAGAAACCTCCTGCTCTTCTGTACCAGTCTGTCTACCCGGGTCTCTTGCGGTTACCCCGGTTTCCGTCCATAGGTGCATTAGCCCCTCAGGCAATAAGTTGCAACCCCGTGCCACACTCGGAGCCTGGCGCACGTATACGGTAGTCGTGTCAAACTCCCAATGAGGGAGGGACGGAGCATCTCGCCGGCAATGCACGGCTTTTCGGGGAACCAGCAGACGCGCTCAGCCAGTTGAGGATGGAGACACAGAGGAGAGAGAGAAGAAGCAACCACGCGTCCGACTGGTTCCTCTCGGGCCGCTACCATGTCATTGGAGTACTCCTCGCCCGGGTTCGTGTGTCTGGTCGGATAGACATATTACCGGCTCGTGGTAACTGGCGCACAGGGCCGACACACACACACACACACACTCTCTCTCTCTCTCTGTGTGTGTGTGTCAGCGAGAGAGGTTGTCAGGTGGAGTGAGCGTGTGTGTGTATGTGTGTGTTACATGCGACCTCGCCCCACACCTTATTGGCTGCTCCCCTGACTTTAACCGTAACTTCTTATGCTATATATAAAAAAAAAACAATTTCCTCCGGCAAAGTTTCCGTTATTTCCGGAAAGTCGGTCATCTGAAGAAACAGCAGTACTACTGATAAGACCAACTGCGTGGCACTGTCAGGGATAAGCAGACATTAGAGACTGATATATGCGAAATTATTCTTCTTGGAATCTAGGACTTGGAAAAATAAAAATTAGGAAATTAAATATCAGGAATTATATATGTGGCCTTAATGAGATAGCTAACAGGAACATCTTGAAAAACATTTAATTCATTAACCAGCTTAATTAATAAGGGGGAAAAATGTGATACTGTACATTTGTAAAACAAGCGGGTAATTCTACTTTGATCTTCGCAACAACAAAAAAATATATACAACATCAGTAGATTTTTGAAAATTATATTCAATTTCGCTTTATTTTTTAAAATGTCATCCGAAGGAAAAATGTTTTAACGGAAATCTTGAAGTTACATTGCGAACTCGGCAGATAAAGAGCAGGGATGCCCTACAACTCTCGCGTGACGTTGTTTCACGAGCTTCACGTCGCTAATATCCCGGTACTCACGGAATCAACCACACGTTAATATAGATTTCTGATCGACTAGAATATGCTTAGATTTGAAAAAAACATAATTCTGCAGCAACGAAACCTTACAGGTAAGGAGTGTCACGCTGATTCGTCGTCCTTCTCTAGCAAGAAAGGAGCCATTTTATGTAACTTCCGGTGCTGCTTGCTTGCTGAGTTTACAAAAAGCCATGAGTTCATCGACAAACATCAGGGTCAGACAGACTTTGATGTAGATGCAGTTGAAATAAATAAGCGCAGCAAGTTCAGTCGGACTGGGGTTGTGCCAAACGTTGGAAAGAAGAAAGTAGAGAAAAGCCATAGAATTTTATAATTAAAAATAACAAATAACCTGCTTCGAAACCTAGAGAGAGAGAGAGAGAGAGAGTAATTAAAGTGTAGTCAGTGGTGTCTGACGGCCAATGCACCTTAAAGGTGTATTAAAATCTTGATCTCTCTACCGCAGTCATTATTACTGCCAGGTTGGTAATTTATTTTGTGGTATTCACAGCTCACGAATATTCGGGTAAACAGCGTCCCTTGTTAGCCATGTTGGTGTATTGTTCTTTCTGAGATCTCGAGGGAGGGGGGGTACACGCAAACTGCTCTTACGGACGCAGCTTTTCTTCGGATTTTTCTTTGCCCGCCGATGTTTCTCACGTAAGCTACGATACGATTATGACTGGAAGTTTACTATCATTATTATAACAGTTTTTATCAAAATAATAAAAACAATACATAGATGTGACTGATGACGTATTTTGCTAACGACCAATGGACGCGCTGCTTATAGTTCAGCACGTGCAGGGAGGCAGTAGCTCTTGACATTCAAAATGGCTATTAAAGAGAGACGGTGATGATATCGCATAATAATAATAATAATAATAACAACAACAACAACAACAACAACAACAACTAACCTCACCAGATACAGGATTACCAAAATCAAAGCTTAAAATTTATTTTGTAATTATGCAAGGATGCGGGAGACCCTACAAATATGGCTGCCATTTAAAAATAATTACGTTATTGGTGAAATTTCGACGTTTTTCATCAGAAACTCTTCCTCCTAAGATCTCGCAAAAGGCGCGTTGCTACATCTACGTACTCCTTTAAGCGATTTTAGAGGCTTAACTGCAGCAAGTTACTGCATCATTAATTTCTAAGGAAATGTAAAGTTTTGACACATTTTTGGATATCGCCATAACTCTCCTGTCAGGAACGACCACCAATAGCACGTGCCCGTTCTAGTCACGCGTAGCGCTGCCTGGCGTTTCGGATGCGCATCATGGGTGTGCAAGTTACATCTGCATGGGTCTTTACTCAAAAAAAGCTAAAAGCATCTTATGACTGACGGTTGGCCACCAAAGTATCCCAATGAAAATATGTAATTATTTATTATTGGTAATTTATAATGAGTACCTTTAACACTAGAAGACGGGGGGGGGGGTAACCGTATAAAATCTCTGTTCAAATACTTCTGCCACACCCGTCACGGCGATGGCTGGAGACGTGTAAAAAGGTTTCTCTGCTAGACTCGGGAGCTGAGAATAACCGGTAAATGGGATCTTGTAGCTGTTGGAGAAATTAATACCGTTTATAAGAGAGAACAGAAGGAAAGCGTGGAAAACAAAACAAACCAAAGAAAAGTCCACTTATTTCCTTATTTTAAATTTTATTATACTACGAATGCATCCGGACAGAGAGAAATAGATGGAGGGAGGAGCGGCGAAGTCAGGCCCACGCAAACTTCTCGAGAGTCGAGAGCGGGCCAAACCTGGTTTCTCTGTTTGAAGAGGCCGCCCCTCGTCTCGCTGGTGACGCACCTGAAGCTGTGGACTCAAGTGTTCCGCGCGGCTCTCCGTCATCACAGAAATGGAGCCAAGTGGCTGGTGACGGAAGGACCTCTGCCGACGAATCAAAAGCACCGCCGGCACGTGCAAATATGCCGCTTACCCGTAAAACGGGGCAGCGGCGATCGTCGCCTACACAGATAGGATGCGTGCGGGCTTCTGAAAATAACCGCCGTAATGCGGGGGGGGGGTTGCATCAGCAACAGAGAAGACATTCAGGTGATTCGAGACGTGAGACATCGGGTGGCCGGAGTTCTTTGTCGTGCTTCGGTTACACCAGCTCTGTTGCTGGCGAGACTGTTGTTAGCGGTTAACGACGCTACTGTTGTCGGTACCGCGTGTTATCTATCGTCAGCTGAGTGCGCGCTATACAAAGCGTCCAGTTGTGTTCTGGGACAGCGCGCCCTGCCCGCCACCGGTGTCCCGTCGGCGCGAGATAAGAGTCCAACACCGGAGCGCTGCCTTAAAAGAAGAAAACGGTATCCTGATTCCGCGATGCACTCTCTAGTAGCCCCTATTTAAAGGCGAGCCGCTCACTGGAAGACCGGTCGATTGCCAAAACAAGATGGCTTTTACCGTCTGGGTTCGTGGACTTAACCGGTTTTGTTGTTGTTAATCTGAAGTTCCTATTATCGCGCTTGTGCTTCATCCGTCTTCTCTTCTTAACCCTTTACAGAGCTACCCCAAATGATTACTTTTAACATAACAGGCACGGTTAGGGCCCACGGGGTATACGAGGACCTTAACTAACCCCCGATCTAGCCGCGCCACCTATCGATCATCTCGACTGCACGTATTTTGCAAAAATCGAATTAACCATATGGACAGATCTCAGTCGATACCGCGAGCTTCATCGGGTGACAAGGAAAAAACAATTCGATTGTAAAAGCAACGGATTTTGTTTTATTGTAGCAAAGACAAAAACATTTCCCGATTTTTGGTGCGGGGAATTTTTCCTGACGACATCAAGAGGTCGTTTCCACCTCTCAGGGCCGTGGTGCGACTCAGCAGCAGGCTTCCTCCGCCACTCATCCGGCTTTTCTTGGAACAGCAACGCCATTTAACTCGCGATTTCTTCCGTAGGGGAAACAACCGCGCAGATGTAAAGGAATACAGACAGACAATCATTGACTACATTTAGAAAGCTCATGCATTACACCGATGATCGGCCATCGGCATCATTCAAAATTATACTAAATTAGAATCTTTAAAAATTCCCGTTCCCCCCAATAAAGATCGGGCGACCAATTTATTACACGGGTGCCAAGGAACAAAATGCTGCTGTAATAATTACCTTATGCATCTCTCTCCTGGAGATGACGTCCCCTTACTTTCATCTGACAGCCCCAAACTGAACAAAACTTCCAGTTAGTTTTGCTTCGCACCTGAAATTCCGCGGCAAAAGCATCAATCCTGCGCGAGTAGTAAGATAGACCATCAAAGAAAAGGAAACAGACGGGTCTTTGTTCCCAGTTTGTTCGTGATTAATGAGAACGTTCAGGGAGGGGGGGGGAGAGAAATGTTATTCTTTCCCCTTCTCTTTAACATTTATCAATTTCAATGCGGCGTATAAAACGATAATTATTATCCAAAGTGGGAATGTTGGAGGTAGTTAGAACAGCGGGCGGTAAATCTTAACTTGTCAAAAGCCAGGTAGGTTAACTGTGTCAGTACTTTTGATTCACTAGCTTTTTTGGTAGAATTCGAGAGGATTTCCCTGTTCCACTTATTGCCGACCTTCGAACGGCCAGGGAAATAATTCCAAGCTAACCCGCTTTTCCATCTGTCTCTCCGGATTTTTAGGTTGCTTGTGCACAAACCAGGATCCAGAAGAAAACCTCGTCCAAAAGATGCGGAGTAAAATCGCTACTTTCCTTTAAAACTTAGAAGAATTTTAATTGAATTAAAAAGTATACCACACATTAGTCATCATGCTTAAAACCAGTCGTAGAATATGCAGACTTAACGAAAAGTACATATGTAAAAGGTGATTAAATTGCCACAGCTATTGTGATAACA
Organism: Nautilus pompilius; assembly: GCA_018389105.1. Taxonomy (NCBI): domain Eukaryota; kingdom Metazoa; phylum Mollusca; class Cephalopoda; order Nautilida; family Nautilidae; genus Nautilus; species Nautilus pompilius. The sequence continues at coordinate 1,317,283 of JACATO010002123.1, forward strand.
TCACTATTTTTTAAACATTACTTGCGAGTAAATTTACTTCGTGTATTTTTATTTTTTTTAAATTCCAAAAACTTTACTTTTGTTACCATTTTAGCAGAACTGTCTGCAAGTGCACATTCTATATAATGCCAAAAATACTCAATTTTATTTTAATATATTAAAACCATTTTGATTCAGGATCAGCTAAAAAAAGCAAGTCCAGAAATAACCAAACTTGGACTAGGATCTGCTTCAGAGCCCTTGATGTGTAGCTCCATGCATATATTGTTCAATGGAAACCAGCGCAGTTTTGTCCAACATTGAAGATTTCTGAGACCTGTAGCACTGGACTTGTCTGCAAAGCAGGTGTGCGTGCTCTGCAGGTTCAATCTGACACAGTGATTAAAAATGTGTTGGTGCTTTCAAATCAGCTTGATGGATGCACTGGGATATTAAAGCAGTTTGGTAGACAGGAAACCCCTACATATCCCAGTGACATGTAACCAAGATCTTTCTGCTTTCTCATCATTATTATTGCTGAAGAGAATGGCATACATCTCTCACATAGCTTATATAGATTTTGTGGGTCATATAATCTGAAATATTACCACAAATCTACATACTTAGAGTTGTCCAATCCATCATCTTTTATCTTCCTTTTCCCATGGTGGTCTTAACTCCCTAAAGACTTAGTGAATGTCTCTCTCAAAGAATGAAATGGATTTTAATCTTGCTACATTTGCATACTCATGAGGTTAGGTGACCTATCAGCTCTGGGTACTAAAGCATCTGTCATTGTCTCTACAGACATTAGAAGAAATTTGCAGACTTTAGTGACTAGATAATTGCTTGACAGTTGGTTGTCTAATAAAAATAAGTCAACACAGAGAGAAGCTTCCATCTCTGATTTAAGTTTACACATATTAAATATGACAAAACCTGCTTCTTCAAAAAATGTATACTTACACCAAATGTCCAATTACATTCTTGTATTTAATTTAATCATTTTCAAAAATTATTTTAAAAAAATGTCCACTACCTTTTAACTACTAGTGGGATATCTTCAGACATTAAGTCTCAAATCTCATCATGTCTCAATGTACATAGTTACAAATGACATATGATGCTCTCCCATCAGGTGGTATACTGTTGATAAAGCATATGGAACCAGAATGTAAAAAAAACAGCAACAACAATCTATCATACATTTATTTTAACCTAATTTATTTCTGTCTTGACCTATTGGCCTACAGCCAGATGTGTCTGTCCAACTTGCTGCTTCTGTTAAAGGCGGCTGTCTTGTCTATGAACTTCTATTTAAAATTATAACACACAAAATCATTAAAATTTTTATAATATATATAACCAACAAAAAAATCAGCAACACAACTACCACAAATTTTTATTCTAACAAAATACCAGGGTGAAGGAATCTTACCACCTCTACAATGACTTAAATGGTGAACATCAAGGTATCTCATTGATACAAACATTTTAGAATATGAACCATCTTTTTATGGAATTGTTACAGATATCGTATATGCTGTGGGAAAAACCATTAAAAAAATTCTTAATCTTTTTTTCCTCCCATTTTATAATTATAACAAAATTGACTTCCAATTTATTTGTGGTTTATAGTTAATATAATAGCCTAATTAAATAGATAAATACATTGTTCGAGCACTCATTGTTGTGATTATGTAAATGTGGTCTACAGTAATTAATGTTCAAATGAATGCTTCAATATTTTCTGACATCTAATTCAGTTTCCCCTTTTTACTTTATATAATTTTAAATAAATTAGTTATACATCTCTTAAAATAATTAAAAAACAGATATAATGTTAATTTTTAACCAGGTGTTTTACAATAAAGTTTTTTTTTTCCAATAAATATGATATAAACTTTTTAAAAAAACTAATGACTTATGTATTCACAAAAGAGGCACTGGAATCAGTGGAGGTAATCAGAATGATCTAGGAGGAGATAAAAGTTACTGGCTTATATATAGGATCCAATCCAGGATTTTTAAGAAAGGGTAGCTAATGTAGTCATCATTAAACTGGAGAAAATATAATATAGTTATGGTTATTTCTACATTAGTAAAAATGTCCATATATTGAAATCCCGAACCATGCGTTGAGGAAGGCCAATGCTGAAAAAGGTACAACTAAAATGTAGCATTAAAAAGTAGCATTTACAATTAAAAAAGAATTTAAAAAGTAAAAAGCTAGCTTATTTTTGAAAATCCATATTAACCAGCTTTGATGGAACATCTTGTCATATTTGTCTGCAGATTCCGCATCAATATTTACAAAACTTGTTCTAGATGACAAATGGATCCGTAATAAAGCAATCTGAGTTAAATCATGTCTGGTGGGAGTCTGCATACATTATCCAATAGGATGATATAGCACTGATCTCAAAATATCCAAGTTTGAAGAGAAACGTTTTAAAAAAAGCAAGACTTTTGTCTCATCTATTTTATATGAAATGCTACTATAATTCAGCTGGCCAAACAACAATCAAAGTAAGTACTAAGAAAGTGGTAAGATCTCTGTTTTAAGGCGGGGGATTGATAGCCTCCCTTTTTCTGGAAGAGCCTTTGATATATATTTGCATATATTTTGATATGATTTATTTTAAAATTGTCTGTTGACTTCCAAAAAAAAAAAAAATCAAATTAGAAATGTTCATATAAAGCAGTAGTTAGTTAGGTAATAAGGCCAGTCATAACTACCAGAAGAGAGATAACGCAGCAGATGTTCAACCAAAATATAGGAAAAACGGAAAACATTTTGTTATCAGCATGTATATGAGGTGTAGTCAAAAAGTATCCGACCTTGAATTTGTTTGAACAAAATAATAATGTGTGAGCAAAATCCGCATGGGTATTAGGTGGAGGCGTCCTTCCTGAGCATGCGCAAAAATTTTCGTGTCTGTAGGTTGCGCCAGTCGCCCGCAGTGACGCGTTGAGTACAGACGTGAAGAGTGTGCTGTGCGATTTTTCTTTTTGAGTCAAGATGACCGAGTGCATTGAGCAAAGATACTGTATCAAATTCTGCCAAAAACTTGGTGATACGCAAGACCAGACTATCGAGAAGATTCAGAAGGCTTTTGGAGATGATGCTATGGGAAAAACACAAATAAAGGAGTGGCACAACTGGTTCAAAGATGGGCGCACCTCAGTGGACAGTGAGCCATGTTGTGGCAGACCATCGACTAGCAGAAACGACGAAATGATTGCAAAGGTTCGAGGAATAGTCTATGAAGACCGTCGTGTGACTATTGAGGAGATTGTTGCCGAAGTTGGAATCAGCCATGGGTCAGTTCAGTCAATTATAACAGAAGATTTGTGCATGAGGAGGGTGTCAGCCAAATTCGTACCAAAGTTGCTGTCTGACCAGCAGAAAGAAAACAGAAAGGAAATCTCCCAGGACATGCTGGAGTGTGCTAGCCAAGATCAAAACTTCATGAACACTATCATCACTGGCGATGAGACATGGGTGTACGGCTATGACCCTGAAACAAAATTGCAATCATCCCAATGGAAGCATCCATCCTCGCCAAGACCAAAGCAAGCAAGACAGGTGCGCAGCAATGTTAAACTGATGATGACCTGTTTTTTTTTACTACAGAGGTATTTATTGTGCACCATGAATATGCACCACAAGGTCAGACGATTAACAAAGAATACTACCTGGGGGTTCTTCGTCGCCTTTGTGAAGCTGTGCGGCGAAAACGACCCGACCTGTGGGCAGCAAAGAACTGGCAACTCCACCATGACAACACACCCGCTCATTCCGCCCACGTCGTCCAAGCATAACACACCACTTGTTCATCAGGCTTCCTACTCCCCAGACTTGGCTCCATGTGAGTTTTGGCTATTCCCAAAGCTCAAAAAAACAAAAAAACACTCAAAGGGAGAAGATTTGAGTCAACAGAGGACATAAAGCAAAATTTGATGGCACAGCTCTACAGCATCCCAAAAAGGGATTTCCAGAAATGTTTCCAGCAGGGGCAGGAACGCTGGCAGAAGTGTGTAGACTCCCAAGGCGAATACTTTGAAGGAAACTAAATCAAAATGGTGAGTTTTTTAATATTACTTGTTTTCTTGGCCAAAGGTCGGATACTTTTTGACTACATCTGGTACAGTAGATTTCTACTACGTGTAGGCCTCTAAATTGGATGGGAATTGTTGTTGATACCTGGCTGCTATAATGAAAAGCCTACCTAACACACGGAACAAGATGTAGCAAAACTATCTACTACCTCTCACACTGCATCCCCAAAGTCAAACAAATGATCTAACATGACAAATGTTGAGATAAAATGGCCAAAATAAAAGCAGCCCACTAAACAGTAATAATAACACTACTTAATGTTATTAAAAGCTCATGTCTTTGGTTAGTTAACTTCAAAGATGAAACACTGACAAGTTTGTGTACCCAGATTAAAAAGGCCAGCCAGTTACTAACAAATATATAATTTTTATTTATTACCTTTCAAGCATTTAAAAAATTCAGTGAAACATTAGAAATATTTTTAAAATTCTAATTTTAATTTTCAAAATTGCAAGCACAATCAATTTCAGCACTAGATATGTTACTTTTATCTGTGTCGAAGCCACTGCCATTGTCAAAACAGCCATTCACTTTGCAAGGAGAAAATGCTGATGACATTTCCTGTCACACAATATTAAAACATAGGCATTGTATCTACATGTGATTATAATCAACAATATTTTTCCTTATTACCATTAGTGCATAGCTTTCCATGATATGGTAATATGCAAATTCTACCAGATTCCATCAAGATCATAAGAAAGTAAAAGGTAGAGTGACTTCAAACTTTAACAAGAATAAAAGCAGTTTATATCTAGACAGAATATATTTACTACTCTAAAACATTATATTTCTATCTGCATTTTAATTATGAAATTATCTTCTCCAAAATTAAAAATGAATCAAAGATTATAATGAAGCAATGTTTTTATTGGGGGTATATATGGATGAAACCCTAACATTTGATGAGATATACATACACTATACTTCAATGGGAGATACAATAAAAGTTTTTTTTTTTTTGAGCATATTTTTTACAATTGCATTGCATGATCCTAAAGTTTCCATGTTTAAATAGAATATTTTAGTTATTGAAAGTTGTGTGTATTCAGACAAAAACAAATGCCACCTTTTTACAACAACAAAGAACAGGGTTAGGGTTACTGATGTAGAGCAGAACACCTGCCTAAGTTATGAATAATAATGGTGATTTTATAAAGTGAGCAAACAAATCATTTGTTAAAACCAGGGCCTAGTGTAACATATAGTGTACAGACACGTACTGTACAAACACGATTATTATTCAGTCATTTCATTGCCAAGTGAAGTGATTCCATTTGATGAATTTATGCCTGAATACAATCTAACTATATGCATGCATGCAAAATAGCATTAAGTGTAATTCATTTTATTGGCTGACAGAGCACCAACAGACATCGAATGGTGTTTTGGTTCTTTATAGGTATTAAAGATGAAATAGAGAGAATTCTTGGCTAGTGCTAGATAGTCCTCAGTATTACTGAGATCAGCTGACATTTTCTCAGTAGAAAACCAAAGTAACTAACTTATGTTTACCAATCAAATAAATCTAGTAAATAACATATTTGCTTATTACCCATAAAGTTTTTCTTTTCCTATCACTCTATAGGGCCCCTATCCAGCAGATGACTAGTGTGCTGTAAATACTAATGTGATCCTTACCTAACTAGGTGAATAAATCACAGCATAAAGACTATGTAATTCATGTATGTATGGTTTCTTCAGGACATTCACAACAAACTAGGGATCACTGTCTCCATGTATTTATTCAACCATTTCTACATCTGCTTAAAAAATCTCTTTTCTGCTTAATAAATAAAGCATTATGGAAAATCAATACAAAGAACAATTTCTTTCTGCCATGTTCTGACAAAAGACTGTTGATATGTAATGAGAAGGACAATTCCCCACCCCTTTCCAATGGAAAATCCTTTAAAAAATCTTATAGGTCAGTAAAAACCTTTTCATAGTAAACAAACATGCAATTAACTGTAATAAGCATTTAGAACTAATAAGGTTGTGAATATCAGTTACAACTTGAAAACTAAACATTTGTTCAACCTCAAGGTCAACAGATCTTCAAATTTTTTTAAACTCAGTGATAGAATAAATTAATGCAAACTTTCATCTAAAAAATAGCAAAAAGCATGTTATTTAAGCCCTGCTGATCCTACTGAGTGTCAGATACCATGTCAATATGTACATACTCTTTTCAGTTACATCATTAATGTTAACAGTTTGTCACGTAAACATTCATTCATAATCTAATTTACTTAAACAGTTGGCTCATTGATGACATCAACAACAACACAGATTCTTAAAGCTGGGATGTATGGGACTAAATTTCAATCTGCTGACAATCAGACAATTATGCATGCACTGCTCAACTCTAGCAGACCTCAGACAAAAGACAACAACCAAAACAACCCCAAACCACACTAGATTTACATCATAGATCATGGACACCACAATAATATTTACAAAAAAAAAACAAAAACAAAAAAAATTAGTACCCCACATCTAGTCGAAAGTGTAGAAATCAATTTTTATGGCACTACACTACAGGAACAATTCCTTAATTAGAAGCTCATTCAAATTCCATACACCCAGATTATAAGATGAAGACAACAGGAAACAAAGAGTATTTTCTAGACTATATATATTAAATTATATTTTAGCTACACTTAAAGATCAAGGATAAGAATTATACAACTGGAAAAGTTCTTAACAGATGTAGAATAATATACATTTTCTTTAAATTACTGAAAAATAATGGATTATCATAGATAGACTCTTTCTCCATAACGAAGCAGTTATCTACCTTACCCCTGTTAGGTTATAGGTTTAAATGTCTGTGAACAAATCAAAATTTTCATTATACAGAAATTTTGAATTCAGATAAAACATGATATTACAAGTCAATTATCTGCATACTTGAAACAGAACAATCAAATAAATAAATAAATAAATCAATTAATTAATTAATTTAAAAATTACATTATTATTTTGTTTTAATAAGTGCTTTTAATTTGAAAACATTTAGGTTAGCTAATAACAGTTAAATTTAATTGTAAGAAAAAATAACAATTTTGAAACTGCAAAATCTCATCTATTTGTGTACCTTCCAAGTCTGGCTGCTGCTAATAAATTCTGTTAATTCATCATCTTGCAACAAGTATACAATTGAAATAACATTCTCCTCTTTGTCCTAGTGAATTAGCTATTTTTCTTTTGAATGCCATCTTAGAAGCAAGATATCAAGGTACATAGTAGACATTCCAGAAATGAATCATTCACACTGTCAGTGGATACCACAATACACTCATTTTCCAGGTATAGGGAACAACACTAGCCAAAAAAGAAAAAAAAAGAATCTACTGCTGATCTTTAGTTTCCTTTTAGTAATGTAATATATTATTATTTTAACATTCCAAGATGGATCCAAGAATGTCATAGTTGATCAAGCTCATTGTACTTGTGGCATATGCTTCTTGCTTCCTGGCACTAAATGGCTTATTAGAGCATTTGTTTTCTCTCATCAGAGTTGGTCAGAGGTTGGGTGCCATGAAAGGACTACCAATGCATCTGCAACCACATCACCACATAGTGATGATAGTTTCGGGATAGTTTTACAAAACAAACTCATTTGGAACATTCTACATCATCAAACTCTATATTTAACCACCCCCCAGTAGTATGGGAAAAAAGAGGTATGTGCGAGCAGATAGCTTCATTACCAAAACTGATTAATATGGATGACTGTACATATTTAAAATTCTTTTTTTTTCAAATTGTTTGCTGCTCAAGCATTGTTTGGAAGTTATTGGAATTTCAACTATAATAATAATAATAATAATAATAATACAGATTTCATAGGACATTTAGTAATCAATTATAAAGACAAACACAAGAGGCACTGGCCTACAGACATTTCCTTTCATAGAATAAGTTTTCAAAATTTTTTCTGAAAAAGAAAATGCATAAAAACAGATACATATTTTGATACCAAATATCACCAGAGATTGTAAGTGAAAATAAGAAATTAGGAAATATTAAAAAAAAATTTTTTTAAAATCTGCCTGAATACTTTACAAACCAGGTATTAAAAGCAGAAAATGTAAAAAATTTTTCCCTAAAACAGACAAGAAAGATGGCTTTATATAACTTTTATAAACTTCTTGCCGAGCAGCAAACTTGTTTTATATTAGATTTACTGGTGATATGGATCCAAAACATTTGTTTAATGTAAATATAAAAGTTGTTTTCTTCATCTGTGTTATTAGACAATTTTGCCTAACTATTAAGCACATCATCTTCCCAATAATCAAACCAAAACAGCCCAGGATGTGAGACACTGAATAAATATCTTTCCTTCTACATTCCACACACTTTCAACCCCATTTTGTTGTGCACTCAGTAATCAATTGATATGATAACTAAAGTCTGTTTATTTTCTGACAGTCTCGTAATTTAAGAGATTTTACTAATTTCAACTGCAAAAAAATTAATTTCAAACTTTCAAAAGTATTGTAGAAAACAAAAAAAACTAGTCTCTACAGGCCACTCCATATATTGTATTTACTGTACATTATAATCATGTGGCATTCCTTATGCTTCACTGACATGGCGACACGTAGATCTCTGGCAGCTAACAAAGCATTCTCAATGATAATGATGTAAGGGAAAATAAATTAAAGACTTACAGTAATTTTTAAAAAATTAGGGCAACTGTAATGAGAATTTAAACTAGACAGGAGACTAGCTTTTTGAATGAAGTCCTCATTCTTTCCAATCCTTGTCAGCTCCTCCCCCAGTCTTGGGTTGAACTATCCTTCTATCATTCTTCATCCCATATCGTTTTAACTAAGGATCAGTCCTGACATGAATTCTAACACCCTAAAGTTATGTTGGAATGATTACTTGTAATTCCAGTGCTGATTAAATTTCTACTATGTAATGAAAACCATATGGATTTTGTAGATTCATTTTTAATACTTGTAATCCACCCGAATACACAGATACTGAAAAGTTTCTCTGCTATGGTTTCATGGTAATCAAGGTTTAAAATTATTTAGAGGAAAGCAACCTTTCAAATGCTAAAAAAAAAAAATAATAATAATAAACTGCATGTCTGATACAGAACTCAACATCTTTTCAGCAATGTATTAAGCTCAGTAACCATTTGTTTCATTTTTCAAGCACTGTAAAATATTTTAAAAAATGCCATTCTGCAAGTATTTGGAAAGGCGGCAATCATTACAAAAGACTTTACTGCAAATAGGCAATCTTCACCCCATTTTCAATCCATTCAGCTAATCCAACTTAGAATTGTTTCCAGTAATTATTAACAATAACTTAGCAGAACAAATGTGGAAAATTTTGTTTTTATTTGGATCCCACAAATGAATACGAAACATCTTAGTCACACTTTTACCATCTGGAGAAGACATGGTGCACACAAGTCTCACACGTACCAAACAAGAACTTGAAAAACCATGTACAACAGGTTTTGTAACTCAAGATAAATGCTCAGTCCAGTCACTGTTTAAAAAAAAATAACGAATAAAAGATCACTGAGAGACAGATGGAGCAATGAGATACAGCTGAAATACAAATTCCAGTTTTCTGAGGTTTCCTAGTTGATAATTACACTTTGTACTTGTACCTTCCTTCAACCATTCATGTTGCATGGTCTGGTGATGGAGTTATTAGTAGACATGGCTTCCAATTCAAGTCTGGAAAACAAAAAATGGATCTAACCATCCACAGAAGTTCTTACTTCCAAAATGAAAATAATAAATGACAATTTTTCAGAGTACAACTAGCTAAGAATCTCATACTTAGTGTGATGTCAGACGAGACATCATAAGATACATAGGCCATTCAAGAGACAGCAGTAACCTTGGAAGAATTCAATGCACAGGAAAAAGTGGTTTGGATTTATCTGACTACAGGAACAAAACAAAAAATGGCACTAGAAGGCCTCCTTTAGGTTACCAGCCATAAACACAGGACTTCCAGTTGCAAATGATGATGATACTTTATTCTGTTTACAAATTTTAATAGCCAGTAATAAAACCAATACTTTTAGGATGCCCACTCAGAATTGCATCACAGACAGAACCCATATTTCGATTTTCTAGTGTGCTACACAGTGCTCTGTAAAGTCCTTTTCCCCAATAGAATACATGCCATGTTGCTGCAGCGATACCCTAAAGGAAAAATGATTCCTAGCATTTCTGTAATTCTCTAGCACTGCTGTCTGATTTTTACATTAACTACTTTGAGATTTCTGTAATACAAACACTCCCCAAGTTATGTAAGGGTTCCCTTCTGGAGACCCTCACGAAAGTCATACTGTAAATACCATAACAGTACTGTACACCTGCATAACATATACAGATTAAAAATACTGTAACACTTTAGCAACCTGAATTTTAAAAAAAGGATTAGATACAGTAATTAATTGGACATTTTCCCCCCTTAATTCCTAGTATTGGCTTGCTTACGTGAAGTAACTTGGAGGTCGATGAGAGGTGCCTCCATTACATTGGAGTGGTAGAAGGAGAAGAGGAGGAAGAGGAGAGGAGGTCTCAACCTCTTCCTTATGGTCGTCGGGCTCAGGAGTTATGGGCTCAGGTATATGAGGTGCTGACAGTCTGGAGGCAGTGACTGGTGAGACAAAGGAGTTGGAGTGGCACAGGTTGACGCTTCAGGTACTTCAAAGGAAGTACTAGAAGGTTTATCAACCTTGTTAAAGAAGATGTCGAGGATCGATTGAACGGCTGCTCGCTTATTTTCTTCGTAAATGATTTTGAAGCAGGATAATCCATCTTGAATTATCCCAGGTACTTCAAAGGAAGTACTAGAAGGTTTATCAACCTTGTTAAAGAAGATGTCGAGGATCAATTGAACGGCTGCTCGCTTATTTTCTTCGTAAATGATTTTGTAGCAGGATAATCCATCTTGAATTATCCCACTAAATTTACCCAGTCTTTCACCAACTTCAAGGTATTGGTTACCCCTTCATCGTAAACTTCTTTCGATGTTCTTCATCGGCAGGGTCTTCTTCACGGCATTCCTTCTAGGCCTCCAACTTCATCAGGTCTTCATTCAAGAGCTCCTGTGAATGGCTCTCAAGTAACACTGCCACATCAGCCTCCACCTCCAGCCGGAGTTGATGAGCCAAGTCAATGACTTTTTTGGGACACTTCATCGACAGTGTCCATAAAGCTCTTGATTCATATTAATTGCCTTGACCTCGTCCTACACTGCTGCAATGTTCCTGGTGGCATGAAGGATATTGTAGCCCCTCGATAACACCCTCAGCGTCTTCCTTTTCTTATCGGTAGCCTTGATGGCCTGGGAAAATGTGCGCCATAGGTAGTAGGACTTAGTTGCAATGACCACTGGTTCATCAGCTGCAAAATGGAAGTAGTGTTTTCCAGAATGTACACGACTTTGATGTCTGGATGGTAATCATTGAAGGTTAGTGGATGACCAAGGGAATTAATGAGGATGAGCAGTATCTCAAAGGGAATGTTCTTTTCCCTGCAATTTTCCTTCAACTCAGGAATCAGGTGGTCCCAGAACCGCTCCTCGAGTGTGTGCTTTTCACCCAGGCACTGACGTTGGATTTCCAAATCACAGGAAGGGAACCTTTACAGATGCCCTGGAATAGCTGCGGATTCTTGGCATGGTACTTTAGCAGAGGCTTTTGCTTGAGATCATCCTCCACATTGCCCCAAAGCATCAACATAAGGCAGGCCTTTGCCACCTTAAAACCCCAGGCATTATCTTCTCATCCTTCCCAATGTAGGTCCAGTCCAGCATTTTGTTCCAAAATAATCCCATCTCATTAACATTAATCACTTGTTCGGACAAATACCCTTCCTCATCAATAATCTCAGCCAACATAATAGAAAATTCTTTGGCCGCATCTTCTTCAGCAATAGCGCTCTCACCACTAACTTTCGTGCTATGCAGGTTTGCATGAGCATTGTACCAATTAAACCATCCATGACTTTCCACAATGGAATTTTCAGTTACACCTTTTTTTTCACTTGTAAGTCTTTGTAGAGACTCTTGGCTTTTGCCTGGATAAGCTTAAGGCTGAACAGTGCCGCTCCTGGGTTTACTCTTCAATTGACAAAGTTAATACTTTTTCTATTTCCTCAATTAAGCCAGAGCATTGCTCTCATTGGGGCAGATCCTTTCATATGTTCTTTTATTCTCGTCTTATCCTTCACAGTCAGTTTATCATCGACACGGCCATCCCCACAGTATATGCAATGGCAGTTAAACCAAGTTCGCCCTCATATTTGTTAATAATGTCCTCTTTTTCCTATAGCGTAATCATTTTACGCTTCTTCAATGCACTAGAACCTTTCACATTACCTGCATGCCTGCTTGTGATTGCAATGGCAAAGTCACACAAAAACCTTATGCAAAGCAGAAGCTTGCGGATCACCAGCACTCGAGATGCAAATAAACATGAGAGACTGAGATACAAAGATGATGCAATGCAAGAGTGATGCGGGGACATATGGCACCTGCCACCATTGCATAACTACAAGTAGTATGCAAATTCACATGTACATAAAGAATTAATCAGCTCAAAATTCTCTGATATTTTTCAGTGGGCTTTTATGGATCCTCGAATTTACGTATGTCGAGCGTTACGTAACTCAAGTACTTGCTGTATAGGTGAGTGGCCACAGTTCAAAATCCAGTTCTTTATAATTAACGAATGCTGTAACAGATTGCCTATAAAGTCTTTGAAGCAAAGCCCTCTTATGTACACAATCTTTTTTATTAATACACAATTAATATTTTAAAATAATCTTTAATAGTATAATTTACTAATAAACTCTAGATATAGTGAAAATTACTATATCATGTGTTTCTCACATCTTGCATTCTAGCATAAAATATATACAGAATGTTTTAAGCTGATAGCATAGTATAACATGACAACATTCATAAAAAACTGAGCACCTAGGCAGAAAATGTATTCATCAATTTTCAGGAGCACCAACATGAACTTATAAGCTACCTTCTGTTTAATAATGAGAAGAATTGAATTAACAACTATATTTTAAAAATATAACTTTAGTACAAAAGACACAGCATTTGATTTAGCTGATTCACAAGTAAAATATTAATTAATGTACTTAACTTACCGTATATCTGATGGTAAAATACTTGTGTCAAGTTTGTATTCAAGCACAGCCAGTTCACACAATATTTTCAAAGTAGGTGCTAACAAATAAAATAATTAACATTAATTATAACAATCTTTTAATTTTATATATAAATGGTTTATTTAAAACTAAACAAAAAGAAAATGTAAAACATTTTGCAGTAAATCACACACACACACACTAATTTCAACTCTAGGTAAGTACAGCCCCTAAAATGATCTTGCCATTTACAGACGTGCAGGGCCATGCAGTCCTGCAAGCATGACCCCTAACTTTCAATTCTACCAACAAAGGAGTCCCTAAATAGCATATTTTCCTGACACACAAGAGACATACATACAGGGTGAATTATACGTTCTGACCAAAAGTTTGAGCAAATTTCAAATTTTAGGTTGCCGAATGACTAAAATTGTTATAATCTGCATCGATCACAAGCCCTAAATTATTTCTAAAAGAATGTCCTCCAAATATCCATGCCATGTTTTGCATTTAAATCACGCAAGATGAAACAGAAGCATTCTGCAGTCATGACAGTTTCAATACAAGACAACAAAAAAGAAAGAGGAGAAAATTCAATGCCTATACCACTGATTAATTCATCAAAACCACCGCTATCCAAGAGGGACCAAGATTACGTCAAGTAATTAGTGTCTCAACAAAGACATTTTTAAAAGTCATAGCCAGCTGGATTTCTAAAAACAAACAGTGGTCCATAAGGAAAATAGCCAAGGAACTCAAGGTCAGCAAATTGGTGGTCTGGAAAGTGGTCAGAAAAGAGCTCAAAAACTTTATCCTTAAAAATTTAGGCTACTTCCTGATTGTGCAGGTGAAACAAAAGCAGCTTGGTCATTCTAGTCAACTCAAGACCTTGTTCACAGGTAGTCATTATTCTTGCATACTGCTTATGGATGAGAAACTTTATGACTGAACAGCTGTTCAACAACCAAAATGACTGCATTTTGATCTCTGGATAAACCTTCTATCCATCAAAAGCAAGAAAACCATTCTGAATGTGCAAAAAGTGATTCAAATCACTATTGTCTTTTAAGGCATGAAAATCAGTACCAAAATCGATAAAATTTATATTCTGAAGGCTCATGTGAAGCCTTAGAACAGGAATACTTTGGAAATAAGCACTGGGCAATCCAGCAGAATAGTATGCCTGCCCACATGCCCAAAAAATGCAGATATGGTTGTCCAATAATTTTTCACACTTGACTGACAAGAAAAATTGCCTGCCATTTGAAAGATTTTGGAAGAAAATGCTTGCTCCAAGTTCCACAAAAGTGTCAAAGCACTTAAACAACTGTTGTAAAAGAAATTGAAAAAAAATTCCTCAAAAACAACTATGTAATACCATTAATGACTTTTCTTGCCATTTCCAGGCTTGCATCAAAGATAGAGGCAGATTCCTCAAATGATTTTAATGTCATTGCAAAATAGAGAATTTAAGCTTTCAATCGATGTATAACTCATCCATTCTGTTTTTTTGCTTCTGTAATAGACAAACATATTTTGTACATAACTTAAAATCATCCTGCACATACATTAGAAACCACAATATTGAACCCTCAATAAAATAAATAAATGTATTGGTGCATGATTGTTAGCAATTATATACAAGAAAATATGTTACAATAATTTTGTTAAAACATTGATATCACACAACTTTTTAATCAAAATAAACTCTATTTTCTAGAATCATTTCAAAATTAATCCCATCACAAAGCTAAATAGCATATCTCTGTTGATCTTGATATATATTTTTTCTTTTTTAAAATTTTCTTGGCACCATCATTATTTAGCATGTGATAGCGATTTTGGGATTTTATATTATTATTATTATTTCTTAAAGATTTCATGAATTCAGCCATAGAACCAGAACAGCAGGAACATGTTTGCTGGTCATGCAACACATTGTTTGTTTTTCTGAAGCTGGGAAAGCACTACCAGCCATTCTAACAATATCTTGCTATTGACTTTAAATGCCACCACACTTCCATTACTGCTGATTTCCAAAAAAATACAAACATTAATCAATGTAGTTATTAACTTCATGGTCCAGACAATCAGGGAGAACAAGCAATTAAGCATTTTAACATAAAAAATCTGAAGTCCACTGATATACAGGTAAAAACTAGCTTACTCTGATAAAAATGTAACACTATACAGAAATGGCAGAGGAACCAGATGTGGTTGACCAAGCTATAAAAAAGTACACCTATGCATTATGCCAGCAGCTACCAAAAGAACAAAGAGAGAGATGACAGTGGATACAACATATTGATCCTAACTTAGAGATCTGAGAACAAGATGGAATTAACCTCAGAATACAAAAGCCACATAGTAGCAATATTTGGCTACAATACAAAGTGACCAACTTTTATACTGAAAAATACATCAACAATTAGATTTATGTAGAAATATGTAAATTACAGATTATGTGGATCTGAATACATGAATAAACAATCACCACCTAGCAAATAAATATTTGTCAGTTTCCCTAGATACAAGTTTACACCAGAGAATCTCAAGATCTACATAAGACAAAAATCAGTTATTTTCTTAACCTGGCCATCTGGTAAACTGGTCAGATGATATTTAAAAAAAAAATTAACATCATCTATGAATGTTCTTTTGCAAAATAGAAGAGAACCTACTGTAATCCAAAATGTGCAGGTCTGAATGGTCATAGAGGTCTAATTCCTCATTCCCTGTGATCTCTCCATCAGGGTTCACTGGGCTGAAAGAAGGCAAGGACAGAAAAGTTAGTTGGGAAATCAGAACAATACAAGATTAACTTCATTAGTGCATGAATCCACACCTAGCATGCAATCCCACAAACTGTTTCCCCAACTTGCACCTCTTGACAAGACAACTTTTTAGTTAACATACACAAAAAACCTGTTAAGTGACTGCCATAAAGTGTCACCTTTGCTAGAAGAGTGCTATGAAGCAGCATCACCAGCTATAAATGGAGATCATTGGTTATTAAGTAATTTTTTCTTTCACCTGGGAAGGACTAAATTTCCTGTCCACAGATAGACTATTTTGGCTGGAAAGTCTCTTGTGACAGGTTATACTGTTGTAGTATGCAGAAAGGAATTTCTTTTGTCAAGACATTTGGCCACAAAGCTAGTAAGTTTATTTTACCAGGGTTCTATATCCTACAGGAACAACTGTAGATTGGAGAGAATAAACCCATTTGAATATCAGAAATGTTTCAGTAGAAGAAAAATCATAAAGTGAGACAAAAACAAGCAGACAGGAGAGATGTACCATAAGAATTTGAGAAAAAAGATAGAAAAAATTTTTTTGCTGACTGAAATTCTTCACTTAAAAAAAAAAATTAAGCTAAACTTTGGTTGTAAATTTTTCTTAGGAAAGCATCAACAAATTTTTAAAGATGAAAAACAAAATCCAAGGAAGAAAAATAAACATGCAATTTAGGATGTTTAAAATGTAAAGATTTAAAAACCAACCAAGTTAACACAAGTCTCACTTCTCTTTTAAGTAACACTCTACTATCCAAATGAAATCTGGTTATCTTTCGTTAAAAAAATCTGTTCAGCAGGGATGAGAAATTAACCGACTATAAAATCTCACCAGTGTTTGATTTGACATTTCCATTTTGTCTGTCTTCCTGAACTTGACAAGTGAATCTTAGGAGGTTATGTTTGAAACTAAATAATCACTAAATATGGTAACAATCTGTAAGTAGAGACTTGAAGGAAAAAAGTGCAATGTTCCACATCAATAACAGGTAACACTGAACTAATCTAAACTATATTTTTGGCCTCAAACCAAAACTGAAAAAAAAAAAAAAAACCACAGACAAAATTTGCTTATGTAAGATAATATGAAGACATCAGTCACCTACCTATAACCAAAAAATGCCAAAAGCAGCAACATCTGACTAAAGCAAGTCTTTTCATAGCTGTGCATCATCATCATTGTTACTATTGTGAAGCTGTAACCAATGTTGATATTAGTTTTCAACTAGTAACCATTTACACACATACTAAAACAAACAAAAGAATCCTAACAAAAAAGGAAATGAATGTCTAATACACAGCGAGTAGGTTAGGACCATAAATAATTGTTCCTAGGCCTTATCAAGTGTATGCCATACCAGTTTTCTTTCACAATTCCTGCAACTAACCACTGATTTCTGCCTTACTTTGGTGCAACAATAACGAGGCTATAGACTCAAGTTGGTTGTTAATTTTTTTTAGACAATCAAAGATACAAGTGAAACTAAACAAAAATACATTAAATACTTTTCTTTACACCAGGTTATCAGCAGAAAGTTAAATCAGAAACAAGTTTACACAAGTCTTAATAAATGAAGCATTAACATAAATAATTTAGTTTAGTCATCACAAGATGACAATAGGAAACTACGGAGCCTTATAAAACAAAGCTTCTATCTGGAAGAGAAATGTTTATTAATGTAATTGTTAAACTGACTTACGCTAGAGCTATTTACCTGTTTTTTCTCTGCCACACAGACAGACAGACATATAGTAATACTACTATGCCATCTAAAGCAAGAAAAGACAATTAATCTCCATTTATCAAATGATGTGCTTGCTGTCAGGTCCTTTTTTAAAGTATAATGGAACAAAATGAAGCAGACAACAAACTGATATCTGTGATTTTAAAAGAATTACCAGTTGTTTACTGTGCTGCTTAATTCAGTTGAGAAAAAAAAACAAGTTTCCTAGGAAAAATTTTTTAAAAAAGAGAGAGAATTTTTGAATCCCCTAAAAGCACTAAATTTACGTAGCAAAATAAATGCATAAAGAAAGTATTTTGTGCATAATTGGACCAGAAAGGAATTCCAATCAATATAAACCAAAATGAATGTACACCAACTAGTTGGAAAAACAAACACCTGACACTTTTTTAAAAAAAGAAAGTGGTTTTATTAATTTACTTTATGCATGTAGATTTCACGAATGTCCGCTAGTGTTTCTTCGGTTGACCCTCAGCAGAGATAAACAAACTCAAACCTATCCTCAGAGAAGCTGACACTAGAAACCAGAGAGATGTGGCTGGCAGAGACAGCTGGTGTCATTCACACCATCACAGTGCTTGATAGATGAGGATCCTCACTAGGTCTTTGGGGTGCAAATAGCAAATTAATAACTGAAAAACTTATGCTGAAACCAGGTCTCTGTGAGTTTGTTTCATCTCTGCCACAAAAATAAACAGCTCAGTGCAACCAAGGAAGACTACAAGAAAACTGCTTTCTATTATCCAAAAACCAACATTTCAGATATTTTCATGTTATCAGCTTTCTTTTTAAATTCACTGTATTAAAAAATTAAAAGTTTACAACTTATATATGTATGTTTACTAAAATGCTATTGAAAAACAAATATTGAAAATAGTGGGAAATACCTCGTTGCAGTTCATGCTTAAGTTCAGAAAAAGCATTCATCAACTTTCTTATTTCCCTTTGGAAAAACTCAGAAGGTAAATACATTGGCTGGTCACTTTATTTGGACCCATGTACTCTTTCATACATGGGCCTAACCTGAGCTACAGATGCTAATTAGGTTGACCACATCATGTGATGAGTGATCCATGCAGCACTATACATGACTTAGACTGACCACAAAATTTGCTTGTCCAACAAATATGGAAAAGGCAAAGACATCTCAGCATTCAAGAGGTATAATAGCGAGTTCATGTCTAGCAGATGCCACAGTGTCCAATTTATTAACAACGGCAAAAGATGAAAGAAATGTCTGCTGCCAAAGGGAATTGTGGGCACAAACATGTAATGACAGAAAGTGTATAAGGGCAGTTAGATAGGATAAAGTCCAACCATCATCAAACAAGTGACCAACTGACAGAGACATTTAATGCAGGGTAATCCACCCATGTCTAACTATACCTTGTGAAGAACATTACAATCCCTCATGCAGTGTAAAGACCACAGACATTGGACTAAGAGTGGCAGAAAGTGAAGTGCTCTGACAAGTTATGATCAATTTTTTCACAAACAGAAGACTAGTTTGGAGAAAGACACACAAACTACTCAACCTCTTTTGTGTAGTCCAAACTGTTCAGGCCTTTAGTAGTAGATTCATATTTTAGGAGCAAGCTTTGCTGGCACACCCTAGGCCCCTTGATTCCTTTAGAAGGCAAATGCCAAGGCTTACCTCAGTATCATTTCTGATCAGGTGCATCCTGCAATGTTTCATGTATACACTGAGGAGGGGGGATATTTCCAAGACAACAATGCTGTCAGCTAATGTATGCATTTTGTGCTTTCATGATTTGAGGAATGTGATGGAAAGTTCAGGCATCTTCCACAGTGAGCATGATTCCTAGATCTCAATCCAACTGAACATCTGTGGGATGGACTTAAAGAAGCATTCACCATCTCAATTCTCCACCCAGCTCGATCCAAACAGCGTTAATGACCAAATAGGGAAATACCATCTTAAAATGCCTTCCAACACCTTGTGGATTCTATGCAAAGTTGTTTCACAGCTGTTATTTGGACAAAAGGCAGCCAGCCAGTGTATCATTGTAATTGACATTTTTTAAATGTACCTCTTCTTAGATATAAAAATGCAAAACTCCATAAATCAGTTTCCTGTGGAGACAGTAAGTAATGACTGGCTGATAAAATTGAAAGTAGTTATTTTTAAATTTAAAAGGGCAATGTCAGAGGATGTAGAAGTTGGTCAGGGTAATCACATACATAGAAAAGAATAAAATTATGTATTAAAAAATTCAAAATGTTCTAATCCTCACTTACCAAAAGGTATGAATTATTATTTATTTTTATCTTGTAAGCTAAAAAAAGTGTGTGTGTGTTTGATTTTGCATGCATGTTGGTAAATCAATAAAAAATATTACAACTTTTTCAATAAATTTACTACATGTAGATGGTAAGTTGTCCTCACAATAAATTATATCTAAAACACCATGTAAACTGCTAAAATCCTTTAGTAATGAATTATTTTTCAGACTATACATTTAGTCAGCTATATATAGTGGTGGCCACAAAACAAATGTTTAAACATTGCAATTTATTTTTTAAAATATATAAATTTTTTAATAATAATAAAATTTTGGTTATGCAATAATTTTTCCATCATACACAGATGGGTACCTTTAACTGTAACAGTATTTTAATTTAAAATCTCACCAGTTTAAATCTTTCCATGCGATGAAATACAGATTTATGATGATTTACACCACCTTCATGAAGGTGGTGAAATAATGAAATCTTCCTTCCTCCAATATTAAAGTCAATTTTAGAGACTGGATAGTCAGTCTAAGCCATAACAACAATGCTATTAGGTTGTTACAGACGTTTGGTTGGTTCTTATATGATGTTAATTTGGGGTTCACTTTTTTGTATGCTTTTGAAGGTGTGTGAAGGAAGATAAGTTACATATCGTTTTGTAGCGTGTGCTTTAGCATACATTATGCACACCTTTTTAAAAATCTTAAAATGGATATTTGTTTCAGAGTTCTGAGTGGAGCACGGATAGAAAAGTTTTTCATGCCATTTTGCTTCTCGAGTTCAAACTGGGCCACAAAGCGAGCGAGGCCACTCGTAACATTAAGCAAGCATGGGGCAAGGACACAGCAAATGACTGCACATTACAACAATAGTTTACAAAGTTTCAATCAAGAGATGTGAACCTCGAAGATAAGGAATGTAGCAGATGTCCTTCATGTGATGACGATCGTCTGAAAGCCTCAGTTGAAGCTGATCCAAGAAAAACAGTGCGAGAAATTGCTGGAGAGCTTGATGTAAGCACTGCAACTGTTTCCCAGCATCTTGACACAATCGGCCAGGTGAAAAAGCTTGACAAATGGGTGCCTCATGAGTTAAATGAACAACAAAATCATCGATTGGAGATCTGCTCTTTGCTTGTCATAAGAAACAAAACCTGGTGAAACCATCACAAATGAAAGGTGCTGTCGTGAATTAAACGTTGTTCATCAGAATCTCTCCCAACGACAGCCGCCATTGGTGAATCGAAGAGGCCCAATCCTGCTCCACGACAATGGTCGTCCTCGTGTTGCAGAAGTGACTCTTCAGAAACTGAACACGTTGGGGTACCAAGTTCTCCCTCAGCCAGCCTATTCACCAGACCTTCCTCCCACAGACCTCCACTTTTTCAAACACCTCAATAGCTTCTCCTCTGCATGAAATCCTTCTCCAACCAAGCAGCTATTGAAACTGCCTTCAAACAGTTTACTGACTCCAGAAATCCAGGTTTTTTTCAAAATGGTGTAAATGTGTTTGTAACTCATTGGCAGAAGTGTACTGATTGTAATGGAACTTACTCTGATTAATAAACTTCATGTTCAGGGATGGTATGAAGTCTCGTTGTTGTGGTAAAAAAACTGACAAAACATTTGTAACAATCTAATAACATGTTAGCAGTTCAAATATCACAACTATCTCCATCTTCCAATGAAAAATTGTTCTCCTTTAGTGGAAACAGGTGTGTGTGATATTTTAAGTGTCAACATAAAAAACATCAGGTTGTGTTCATTTGCTATCTATTTTCACTTTGAGAGAACATGAAAATCAGCCACCATTAATACATTGCTAAGACTGACTGACAGCTGTCACTGTGTGATTGTAACACTACACTGGTTTAAATAAAATTCTATTTTATTCTAATTAAGGACAAACCCACCAAAGTTGTAATGCAACCCTTCAAACTTCAGGAAATTTTATGCCTTTCTCACTAACTTCTGTTGTTTTTTTTAAAACCCACATCTGTTCTATGCTGACTCTTCCATTGTTAAGTAAAATTAGATCATTAGTTTAATAATTCCCAGACAACTTACAATAAACTGAATCTGAAATCAAATTTCCATGATAGTTATCATCATTGTTATGAGAACAAAACTTAAAAGCAGTCACATGATCTTCATAAAGCTCCTCCATTTTTTTTTAGAGTCAGCAAATTTTGAAAACTTTCACTAGTATAAACCAACATTAGTTTTTGTTTTTTTTTGAAAAAAACTACAAGACACCTTCAAACATATCTATCTATATTTTCTTTGAAACAACTAGAAATTATCAAAATACCAAGGTAAGTAACTATTACATTTTTATTTGCATTTTCATATTGTGAGAGCTGATCTCTATATAAATTCCCCAGTGTGTTAATGACAAAACATTATTAAATATAAAATGAAAGAAAAAGAACTTAATACTCAATTAATAAAAGAGATTTTCTTAACAGAAAAAATCTTAATTTTATGGTTTAACACCAAATGAATGAATTAATTTTTAAAGAAATTAATACATGAAAGAGAACTTACTGGTATAAAAGTATGAATAGATGATTACAATGTACTTTTTTTGGTTGTAGGTTAATAATTATATGTATTAGTTATTACTCAAGAGCCTGAAGTAGTAAACTAAAGCCATATAAATATTAGAGATATGATAGTTGTTTCATCAATCTAGTCATTTTTAATTAGGGTAATGTGAAATTTTTACTCGCATAGTGTATATATACTTACAGATTCAGTTGAAAAACAAAGAAATAACATCTGAATTATCTTGGGCCATTTGACATAGCCTGATAGAGACAGATGAGCTCTAGCCAAGCCCATGGGCAAAGAATGACAAATGAAGATATTTACATCAACAAAGTTTACTGCAGCTATTTCACAGCTGTGTGAAATTTGGAATATGATTTTATTAACTCATTTTTCCCACAGCTTGCAAATCCAGCTGAGTACATTAGAATTATTTATTGACAAACATGCCTGTTGTTGCTTCTTGGTATAATTAAAGATGATAATTAGCTATCAATGACTTTGAAGTTACTTAAGAATTTTAACCAAACTGGCCTTCCATACAGATAATAAACTAGAACAGATTTTATATGGTTATAATATTAATAAGTGACATCTCTAAATATAATTCATGTGCTAAGGTACTACAATAGTACAAAACTATGAACAGCTAATTATAATGTACACAGCTACTGTACGCTAATAAAATGAATATTAAATATGACTACAAAATTGTATAGAGCACATTAAGTTCTTAGTCACACAATTATAAATGCATAAAAGTAAAAAAAAATCAAAAGGGAAAATTAGACTACTTATCTATTAGATGTGGTGCTTAAATTCATTGAAAATATTATCACTACTCATATGATGTCATCTCCCATTGGTATCTCATTCAAATAAGAGCTAATTCCACATGGAAATCAATTTAAATTGTGCCATTTAGGCAGTAAAATACAATGTGATTGGTAAAAAGCATAGAAAAAATTGAAAAATGATTCTACAAAAAAACAAAAGGATGCTACTAACTCAAAGAATATTTGGTGCAAGCTGCAGTTTCAAAAGATGGATTTGATAATAGGCAATAGTCTTCAGGATTACTTGATAAAAATTACCCTTTTAAGTTGAGGAAATATCTACAAACCTTAGTCAAACGAGTTAAGGGAGACAACTCCGTTAAAAATATTCCGAAAATAATCAATTCCCTTGAAACAGATTTGGTTTTATGATTAGCTTAAAAAGTTTGGAGTTATTGAAAAAGAAAATGGTTACAAATTATTTCTAAAGTAAAATGTTAAACTACTCTATAAAGTATTCTGAGATAAAAAGATTGCTAAAGTAACCAAAGCTTTTTTTTTAAAACTTGCATGAACAATTTTTTGTATCTAGATAATTTCAAAAAATAAAATAGCAGCAAAGAAAATATCAAATCTGGATACACAGATGTTATCCCAATAATACTGGAAATTTTATCCCTAGTCTTAAAGAATTTCACATGGTATCTATGAGTCAGCCAGTCAGAACTGTACATATCCTCAACATGTCCATGATTTTTTTTAAAAAGGAATTTATTTGAATAATTTAAAGATTAAAATGATATTAAAAAGAACGTTTTATAATCACTCACAGCTACCAACAAGATGAACTAAACTAAGAACAGAAAGTTAATGGCAGTATGCTACTTACAGAAAGTAGGAAAAATATGGGATTTCTCCATTACCTAATTAATAGTAATGAAACTGTTTCAGCATTCCATCCCTTTACCAACATCAGGGTTTAGTTCTCTCTTTTGGAGAGGGCAATGATACTGATTTTCAGTTTCTATTGCTGAATTGCACAAGTAGCCTGAGACAGTCTTAAATGTGTCATCTGTCAGTTTCTAAAATGCATTAGTCATAAGCTACATCAAAAGCTTGCAGACAGCTCAAATCCCTGTAAAAAAATTAAAATAATTGTACTCCAAAACAGTCCTCATCAAAACCAGACCCTTTTGGAAGTAGGTTCATCAGTTACTGCTAGTAAGCAGATTGGTGATACCTGAAGAATTCTTTTAAAATAGTTTTCATTGGTTATTTCTGTACACAAGCTGCATATTCAGATATCTTTGATCATAAACAATTTATTGGCAAGTTTTATTTTGTTTTAACTGTTATCTGTAAATGGATAAATGGCTAGATGAAATATGTAATAATAACCCAACAGATTTTGTCCATTTTTATTATTTCAAAAACAGAATAAATATAAGATTAATATTTAAAATTTTTCTGATGTGTTTCTATCAACAGTAATTGTTTATTTATTTAAGTTCCATTAAAATAAATAATTTATATTTTGTAAATGATAATATGAAACAATTATCATCTACATTTGTGGCAACAACAGCATGCAAAGAGATTCATTTGATAACATTTGGAATGAGCAGAGGATTTAATTTAGAAATAGATATTTTTTTTTAAAAAACTAAAAATCCTAAAAAACTTTACTAATCAGATACCAGTAGGGTATATAGCCAGCAGTGAGTTTTCTGTAGTTGTTTTCCCTGCTTCATCTACTCTTGTTTACCAGAATGCTTCCTGTCAAACACAGAAATGACAGTATTAATTAAGAAAAAAATTTTAAAAAAGGCTTCAAGGTGCATTTGTTCATTTCTTTCTTTCTTTTTCATTTAAACTATGAACCAACCCCCAAATATGATATCTTTTTGCACATTTTCTTTCATTAACCAAATAGTATTTACACCTACTGTAAATAAGTTGGAGACCACTTATATTATTTCAAATAATTTGATGTCACAATCAATAAAATTAGAATTTATATAATATAGAATTTCGCCTGAAGTACAGCTGTAAAGGTTAGAAAAAAATTCATTTTGAGGGCTTTCAACAATTTATTCATCAATGATGGTTAGCCATAATCATTATGAACATTTTAGAAACTGTATGGGAGATAAATGAAATGCCCTAAAATCAAAGGAAAAGCTTTTAGAGGCGTTAAACGAGAATAGAACTCACCCATTGAAATATCTAAAAAAAAATAGAATATCCTTTGTTGTCTCATTAAAAGTAAGTGAAGCAGGGGCTGAATCCAGGATTTTTTTAGAGAGGGAGGAGTCCAATGAAGTCATCCATGTTCAAAGATTGCAAAAATATCTGCCACCAAGTCTTACTTGCATCATTCTTACTCGTGTTATCTCTTTTTCCAGTCAAAAGTATCAAGTCCACATGTTCAGTATTGATCAATGTTAAGCATTGTTTGATCATTAACATTATGGCTCTTAGTTTTAAAATTCCACTCTTCGTTCTGTTTCTTATTTTCTGCTAACAAACTTACTACACTCTATACTCGAGATGTTCTGAGTGTTTTTTTGTTATCCACTAACATCATCTTTCCTGATGTACAGTTTTGTTTACCATAGATTCTGATGCACGCCAGGCTCAACAACAGCACTCCTAGTGGGAAGAGTCTCTGTTACTGGATTTATTGGGATAACGTGTCTGAAAATTGCAAAACAAAAAATTTTCAGGGGAGATTCATAGGCCCAGTAAACCCCTCCCCACATCAATCTGATCTTGGGAAGTTATCTAGTTATTAATATACAAACTAGTGAGAACTATGAAAAATAAGTTTTCATGTAATTGCATTAACTATACTTTAGATAAAATTTTCTATATTATATGAATTATATTAATGACTTAACATTATATTATTTGTAATAACAAAAAGATGGTCTCTGACATGCACAGCAATATATATATTTTGTGTACATAAAACTAACTTCTTCAATCACTATATAATTGAGAGTATGTGCTACCTGTATAAAAGTCTAAGTGACCTACCTAGAATTACATTAATATCAAATGTGCATATATGACTGTTATATGATGTACACCAATCTTCCCTCAAGAGTGGCAAAGAGTTAATGTATTAGGGAAATTCAGATGAAATCCAATTGGATACTATTACAACAATTATTTCAGCCAGATTTTATTTGAAGGTCTCTAGTGTATAACTTAACTGGGTGGTGGTATTCTCAATACAGAACAGGTGTGTCTTGTCAGAGAAAAAGGGACTTTTAGGTTTTTAAACCAATTAGCTAGAAATCTCATAAAACCCCTCAGTCAAAGCAGGTGAGTGCAAACCCTTAGAATAACAATGGGGCTTTGCTGAAGTGATGATTCTCTCTCCTACAACAGGGCAAGGTTTTCATGGTTCGCATAACAGCTATTATAAACAAACTAAGTTACTTACCTTGTACCCCCAAAAAGAAACACCCTAGAGTTTATCACACAGCAACACTGTCTCCTTCTAGGGCATGGTCCACACCCTTTTACTTTCACCATCCTCCATTCAAGCCGCACTACAATAAAACACTCAATAATTCTACACAACCATCAACTAACATCACTCTACATTGTTCTGACAACAGAAACAAACTTCCTGTGCTAATTTCCCATTTATTTAATACTTTGGATTGAAATGAAATAATTCTGATTGATTTCTAGTTATTTAGTTTTATTCTCTCTGACTCACAAACCACAGCTATCTAATACTGAAAAAAAAATGCAGAACAGGATAGATAATTTAGCAAAACCTGTATTGTGGATGCCAATGGTTACATGTAGTCTGTTTATAACACCAAAAAGCCCAACACAAATTAAAAAATCTGTCAGATCAAACTTATCTTTCTGGAATCGATATACGGGCATACCTCGCTTTATTGCGTTTCACAGATATTGCGCTTTTTTTTTTCAAATTATTCACGTTTATTATTTTCAGAATGTACCTTCTTCCGATGGTTTCTGGCGGTAACATCGCACTGAGTGAGTCGATTGACACCATTTTGCTTACCACATTTGCATGTTTCTTGTCTCAGTGTCTCATTCTGGCAATTCTCTCAATGTTTCAAACTTTTTCATTGTTATTATATTGAAATTAGGTCTATTAATAACCTACAATGGCCCCTAAATGTTTAAGTGAAAGGAAGAGTCGCACATCTCTCACTTTAAATCAAAAGCTAGAAATGGTTAAGCTTAGTGAGAAAGGCATGTCAAATTCCAAAAGCTAGGCCTCATGTGCCAAACAGTTAGCCAAGTTGTGAGCACAAAGTATAAGCTCTTGAAGGAAATTAAAAATGCTACTCCAGTAAACACCAGAGTGATAAGAAAGCAAGACAACCTTATTGTTGATATGGAGAAAGTCTTAGTGGTCTGGATAGAAGACCAAACCAGCCACAACATTCCTTTAAGCCAAGGCCTAATCCAGAGCAAGGCCCTAACTCTTTTCAATTCTATGAAGGCTGAGTGAGGTGAAGAAGCTGCAGAAGAGAAAATTGAAGCTAGCAGAGGTTGGTTCATGAGGTTTAAGGAAAGACGTCGTCTCCACAACGTAGAGATGCAAGGTGAAAAAGCTAGTGCTGATGTAGAAGCTGCAGCAAGCTATCCAGAAGATAACTGATGAAGGTGGCTACACTAGACAGCAGATTTTCAATGTGGACAAAACTGGCCACGCACTTTCATTTCCTGAGAAGAAAAAAGTACTTCTGGGTTCAAGGCTGGAAAAGACAGTTTAACACTACTACTTGGTGTTAACACTTCAGGAGACTTCAAGCTGAAGCCAATGCTCATTTACCATTCTGAAAATCCTAGGGCCCTCATGAATCATGCTAAATCTACTCTGCCTGTGTTATAAAATGGAACAACAAAGCCTGGATGACAGCACATCTGTTTACAATATAGTTTACTGAATATTTTAAGCCCAGTGTTGAAACCTACTGCTTGGAAAAAAAAGACTCCTTTCAAGATATTACTGATTATTGACAATGCACCTGGTCACCCAAGATCTCTGACAGAGATGTACAATGAGATTAATGTTTTCCTGCCTGCTAACACAACATCCATTCTGCAGCCCATGGATCAAGGAGTCTTTTCAAGTTTCAAGTCTTATTATTTAATACAGACATTTCGTAAGGCTATAGCTGCCATAGATAGTGATTCCTCTGATGGGTTTGAGCAAAGTAAACTGAAAACTTCCTGGAAAGGATTCACCATTCTAGATGTCATTAAGAACATTCGTGATTCATGGGAGGTCGTCAAAATATCAACATTAACAGGAGTTTGGAAGAAATTGATTCTGACCCTCATGGTTGACTTTGAAGGGTTCGAGACTTCAGTGGAGGAAGTGACTGAAAATGTGGTGGAAATAGTAAGAGAACTGGAACTAGAAGTGGAGCCTGAAGATGTGACTGAATTGCTGGTATCTCATGATAAAACTTTAATGGATGAGGAGTTGCTTCTTATGAATGAGCAAAGAAAATCATTTCTTGAGATGGAATCTACTCCTGGCAAAGATCGTGTGAATATTGTTGAAATGACAACAATAGATTTAAAATATTACATAGGCTTAGTTGATACGGTAGCGGCAGATTTTGAGAGAATTGACCCCAATTTCGAAAGAAGTTCTACTGTGGGTAAAATGCTATCAAGGAGTATCGCATGCTACAGAGAAATCCTTTGTGAAAGGAAGCATCAATCAATGTGGCAAACTTCATTGTTGTCTTATTTTAAGAAATTGCCACAGTCACTCCAACCTTCAGCAACCAGCACCCCGATCAGTCAACAGCCATCAACATCGAGGCAAGACTCTCCACCAGCAAAAAGATTACGATTCGCTGAAGGCTCAGATGATGAAGATTAGCAGTTTTTAGCAATAAAGTATTTTTAATTTTACAGTACATTGTTTTTTTTAGACCTAGCACTATTTTTCACTTAATATACTTTAGTGTAAACATTATTTTAGGCTTTTATATGCACTGGGAAGCCAAAAAAATGGGTGTGACTCGCTTTATTGTGGTGGTCTGGAACCGAATCTGCAATATCTCCAAGGTATGCCTGTATATTTATCAATTTGTTAAATGCTTGAGGCGGCAATCCAAATTACTGAGAGTAATGTAGGTGCTTTTTTAAACTGGACTTCTGGCCCGCTTCTCTTAAATCCAGAAATGTGATCTCACATTCATGCATGCAAAAGACAATCAAAAATATAACAGCACTAAAACACATCTAATGCTGGGTCAACAGACAGACTACCATTAAAATCACCAATAAGGTTTTCCCTTTACGTTTTTTTTCTTTTTTAATAATAAAAAACTTCACAAAAAATTATGTACATCTTCATTAAAAATGTGAAAATTCAATAATATTTTCAGTTAGTATATTTTGTGTAAAATTTAATTAGGTGACATTAAAAACAGTTCATTCAGAAATAAAGTTTATTTGCAATACTGATCAAATTTTTACAAATAAATCTACATGATGAGAAACAGGCAATTAATTACCAAAGCTTATCAATGGTATATTTAATTTAATCATCTTTTTATTGTTTAGTTTTGTTTGAGAGTTCTGTAAATAAAACAGATAAAAATTCAAGACAAATGGAGCCTTGCTACAGCAATAGTTTTCTTTAGCTTGAAAATTATTTAAAATAATTTTTTTTAAATATTGAATTTATGTAACATGAAGAAAAAAATCAGATTTTGTTTACAGCTGAGTTGTAATAAATTTAGTGTAGCCTTGCTTATAAAATCTCTAGGAAAAGCCATGACAATTAAAACTTGTAAACTTCCTACCTAATCTGTTTTAAATCCCAAGTTCATATTGAATGTCTCTAATATCCAAGAGATTACCCAAAAAAGAAACAGTTTTAAAGGACCACATTTTGTGTTCCTTGCAACATAGAAGTACAACTTACCCGGGTCAAACCTAAACACGTCTCTGAAGTGAATATTATGCAGACCATTATATCCCCCAAAAATATATAAAATGTCTTTATATACAACTGAAAAACAAAAGGAAAAAAAGGGAGATTTAATTTTACAAATAAAAATTTACACATAGTGGATACTGTTTATCGTGAACATACTGGGGCAAGGGATTTTTCCACAATAAGCAGTGTCCAAAGTTAATTTATGTCAGAGCAAACTAAATTCAGAGCCATTGCATCATGGTACCAATACATTTTAGCAATATCTTTATTATATGCCTTTGGCATTTTAAAGAGTGAATTTCTTAGCTAAACACTACTTTAACACACAAAATCATTGGAAAATATTCCTCCATATGCCAGTTAGACTTTGCAAAGAAAGCCCTGTGGATCTTTCTAATATTAAGAATCTCTGGAACAGTTGGTATAATAGCCCTCTCTCAGAAGTTAATGTCTAATGTCATGAAAGTCTGTAAGCACTCGACTAGATGACAAAAGTGGAGTGACATCAATCTCTTTGCCCCTGCCAAAAATGGTTTCTTGGCCATCAATACTTTGATTACTGCAGTGTCATTACTGTCAGAACCAGCATGGCAGCACAGATCAGTATCAATGTCCGGCTTCTCAGAGCTGATCTGTGTGTCAACTGACATTACTGCTTTGATAGTCTGGCCAAAAGTGTCAGCCTCAACCATCACGAAGCCAATGTACCAGAAGTAACAGAAAATTTTCTCAGGCTTCAAGGACAATGACTGTTGCCTGCATCTCAATGATCCTTTGGTCAATGGTGTCAACGATACACCTGCACAGTTTCTCATGGTAATAGTGCTCCAGATTACAGATTACTTCTTGATCCATGGGTTGAATCAGATGAGTTGTATCGGGTGGCAGAACCTAGAGGGATCTTCTTCAGGTTGGCCCCAAAAACTTTAGTGCAGTTTTATAGCAACTAAATTAGGATTAAAAGATTTGTCTACAAACAAGGTGTCCACAATAAATGGTTTCTGCTGTATGAGGTCTGTCGAAAAAGTATCTGACTTTATTTTTTCCTGTGGGAAGTACTGATGTTAGGGAGGCAAAAGTGTGCATAATGGAGCTGCTGCCTTCATGCGCATACGTGGTTTTGGCAGGCTTGCTGGATGCATCAGTCGCTGTCAGGCAGCCAGCCTCTGAGGTGCTGTACTACTTACTCGTCACATTTTCATTTTGCCCGTGATGATGGAACGTGTGGAGCAACAATCTTGCATCAAGTTTCACCAAAAGCTTGGTGATACCCAAGCAGAAGCAATTTGCAAAATTCAACAGGCTTTTGGTGACAATGCCATGGGTGTTATGCAAATAAAAAAATGGTACAAGAGGTTCAAAGATGGCCACACATCGGTGGAGAGTGACCAGTGTTCCAGGAGGCCGTCAACAAGCCGCAATGCAGTTGTTATCGAGAAAGTGCAAACCTTGATAACGGAGGATTGTCGTTTGACGGTGCAGGAAATTGGTGATGAGGTTGGGATCAGTAAAGATTCTGCACATGCAATTTTAAAGTAGGATTTCAGCTTGCGCAGAGTGGCAGTGAAATTTGTGCCCAAGCTGCTTTCTCATGAACAACAACAACTTCGTCTTGAGGTTGTGCTGACCTGCTGGATACTGCCAACAGGAATCCAGAGTTCCAGAATACCGTGATAACTGGAGATGAGACATGGGTGTACGGGTACAACCCGGAAACAAAAAACGTCGCCAAGGTCTGGAGGAAAATCAGGGTGATGTTGACTGTTTTCTTCGACTACTGAGGCGTTGTGCATCAGGAATACAGACCAGAAGGACAAACAGTTACAAAGGAGTACTATCAGGAAATCCTCCGACATCTTCATGATGCAGTTCGGCGCAAGAGACCGTATCTGTGGTCCCTCGAAAAACTGGCAGCTGCATCATGACAATGCCCCGGCTCATTCATTGTAGCTGATCCAAGGATTCTTGGCAAAGAAAGGCATTTCGCTCATTCGCCAGGCTCCCTACTCTCCAGACATGGCTCCTTCTGACTTCTGGTTATTCCCAAAAATGAAGATGCCACTGAAAGGCTCCTGCTTTGAGAGCCGAGAGGACATCATGCGGAATGCGACGGCGGAGCTGAGAGCCATTCCAGACATACTTCGAACAGTGGAAGGATCACTGGGCTAAGTGTGTGGAGGCACAAGGGGCCTACTTCAAAGGGAATTAGCAAATGAAGCCCACCAAGTATGTAATTTTTTTTTTCCAGCCTAAGGTCGGATACTTTTTCAACAGACCTCGTATATTATAAGACAACAAATAAAATTTCTTTTCAATGTCTACAAGTTTGTTTTTTTTAATTTTCTATAGTCAAATGGGAGAATAGTTTTCTTTTTTGTTTTAAAAAAGTAAGATGACAAGAACATAGAAGTGCTTAAAGCCAGCCATCTCCACCTACACCAACTCACAATGAAGAATTCATCCCAAAGCACCTTATAAAGAAAAAAAGAACGAGAAAAGAACTCATGCAATAATAAATTAAATTAACACAGAGTCAAACCCTGACAACCCACAAGGGAAAAGAACCTATGAGCTGCATATACTACTTACAAGCTGAATGACTGCGTCTTCCTATGGGTGTAATTCCAGATGTAACTGGCTGGGACCACATGTTTGTCAATGTGTTGAACATCTGTATTTTATTGCAGTAAATCTCCCTGTTTGTGAATAGTTCCCCACCTTGATCACTTCTTCCACCAAACACATACATTATATTACCAATACCTGTTGCTGAATGGAAGTCTCGCCACCTTGCTGGCTGACCCTGAAATATAAGCCAATAAACTCAAAAACTTTTTGTTGCTTTGCCTAATACTCTACACTTGAGCCTTCACCTAATTTAATGTGTGGATGAAAATTAATTCCTCCTGGTCACCTAACAAAATAAGCCAACCAGAGTCGCCTCTTCTATCATAAAATTATTAAATAAATATAGCATTCGAAGTCCGGCATGCTTTTAGTACTTTCTTGCTTAGCAGAACTGCTTCAAGTATCAAGAGAAGCATAATACTTATTGACTAATAGTAGTAGTTTGCACTCTTGTCTGCAATGCGTATTTTTAGAATAAAACTAAAAATACCATGTCTTGTTTTGTCTTATGTATGATCCTACTTTTACCCTTTTTTTTTTTTTTTTGTGTGTGTACATATTAAAATATTGAGAAAATTAAACCAAAATAGATTAAAATATGTAGTAAAGTATATTTTAAAATTTCATGAGTTAAGACTCTATCAAGACAGACAACATTTTAAAATGTAAATTTAACTACCAATTATTATTTCTGTAATGTAATGCTACAGTAGCCTTGCAGTTTCACAAAATTTAAATTTTAGATTGTATGTAATATTCACAGTATTAGTTATCTAAGTTCAAACTAAAAGCACCTGAAGTTCAGTTGGATAAAATACAAATGCATTAATAGTAATCAATTAAATAAAAAAGAAAAAAATACCTGCAAATATTGTAAAAGAATGACTATTAGTATTAACAACACAATAAAAACTTTGATTTCACTTGTATAAGCTTAATAAATAGGAGTAAATTAATGATTACTGGTGATGGTAATCTGTGTGACATAAATAGAATAAAAATTGTAAGAAAATAGTAGTTAGAAAAATAGATACAAAATTCTTGACACAAATCTATGCATAAATGGTCTCTTCAGCTCAATAGTGAATACCAGAGAGATTTTCATTTCTCTTTGTAAAGTGTTCCAAGCAGGTATTACACGATTGCTATAACAAAACTAAAATCCCAGTAAGATTTTGAAAATTCTCCGAAAAAATAGTTTATTCACTACACTCACCTGAAGTCATTTATATCAATTGTATTTGTTTGCTAACCTATAAATACATAATTTCTTACTGTCTAATTTTCCAGTAAAACTGTCTCAACATAAACAGGCAAACTACATCTACTCATCCACTCTAAAACTTCAGGTGAGATGGTGGCTAATACATTTCTCATTGAATTTTGTGTTCTGAAGTTTCACAGCCTTCTAAAACTATAAAGTCATTTGTTACAATGTGATTCTTTAAAAGTATATAAAAAATTATTTAGTTCTTTTACAGGTAAAGTTAAATTTTTGCTAGAATGTATCCAGGTTGTAAGTGTTTGGAATACACTAAATGATTAAAAATATTAAATTTGCAAAAAAGTTTAAAATATAGATGTTTAAAAGACAACCTAAAAATGGTTTTCAAAATAACTAGAGATTTTGAGTGTGTGTGGACAGAGACAAATGTTTTTGATTATTCATAATTAGAAATAAGCTTAGATACAAAATGATTAGATATCAAAGATATTTTTTTGTAGTAGTAGATTGTTAATGGGTAGAATAAATTACCAAAAAGTGTACAAAGTGGCAGTATTAATCAATTTAAAAATCATATTGGTGACCATCTGTCTTCCCTGGAGGTATTTGCATAATAGAACAGTTGCAGTGATGTCAACATTTCTTTGGAAACACAGCAAATTAGCCATTTTGGAAACATTTACTTTGCTACATTTAAATTCATGGATTTAAAAGAATATCTTTGACAGAATTTAATTTAGAATATAATGGTTATAAAGTGTGCTATTTTTGGTTCAAATAGTTTAAAGTCTTTTACCTGTGGTGATTAAGAATTAAAGTATAGAACATGAAAATGAAAAGAACTGAGCAGTGACAAACAAAGGATGAGAATTGCTCACTAAAATTAACCAGTGCTTCAAAAACAAGAATTTGCACAACATGAAGTATGCTTTGCACATTTTATACATGGTAGATACTTTGAAGAATGCTTTACATACATTTTTTTTTATAAGATGGCTGTTACTATGCTAACTTAAAGTGGTAAGAGGCTTTTCAGTTCCATACATGCGAGAAAAGAAAAATCAAGATTGTACATTAATCTAATCTAATTTTAAAAAAAAATGAATTTTATGTAAATAAAATAATTCCACAAATAAATGATCAGTGTCTTTTTAAAAATGTGACACAGTAAAAAATTCATGACGACTTGCACTTTCCTTTTCAGTTACACAGTGGTCATCACAAATTATCATTGGTTTTCTCTTATCCAACTACAGACTGATTGTATGACTCCAAACAACTTTTAAAATCTTCTACTGTATGTGTATGGGGTTGGAGTAAATGTTAAATAGTTCAAAATTCCATAGTAAGTTATAGATGGTAGTAAAGAAATTGTGTCAGACCAGATGGACACCTCATATGGGCCACAACCTCCAATGATCAATATTTTTGTATGTTAATATAATTTTGCCATATATGAAAGTCTATCAATGTCTGGAAGGAATCACTTTCTTCATACTCAGACATACTTTTTCACAAGTAGTAGTGAAAATTTCCAAAGTTAAAGAACTAATTTGATATCAGTGAGCAAATTTTGTTTGTTTTCCAATCCCTCAAAAATGGATGACCTCCAATTTACTGATGTCACTTGAAAAACCTATTTGTGATATCTTCCTGCCTTCCAATAACTACAAAACCAAAATAAATATACGAAGAAAAAAATGTGAAAAAATAAAATATTGACAAATACATACATACCTTTGCTGCAATAGCACACCAAGACATTGAAGTAAAATTCAATGAATGAATATGATTCGAAAATCGGTCAATCTAAAATAACAAACATACGATGGGAAGTAACTCTTAAAGCAGCAAAATGAATATTTAAGGGAAAGAACTCGTAAAAAAAAAAAACTGCAGTGCAAACAGAGAATTTAGATCCCACAGAAGATTGAGAGAACATACTTTAACCATTTCAAAACAGGTGCACCTAGTAGTGATTTTCATAATAGGTCAATTCGACCTGACAAATTACGCTATCTGGCTAAAATCTGTTCAGACTTTTTGTGGGGAAAAGAATTAAAAGTTAAAACTACAATTCTCTATCCCCTGCAAATAATTAAACAATGAATTTCTAGTTTTCAAAATGTTTTTGTTTTTTTAAACCACTTACTGCTTCTTCATATCCGCCAAATATATACATCTTGTTATTTATGACACATGCAGAATGTCCATCTCTAGCTCCTGGTCTTTCACCATACACTTCTGGTATAGACCATTTGTGTGTAACTGAAAAATCAATTAAATAAAACCATTTGAATAGTTGCAATGGATGTCTACCACTAGCTACAACTTTATTAGCATTCCATTTTATATGCAAATAATTATGCTTAAAATTATTACATATTTACTTATGTAGTATGCATGCATATGCAAGTGTGTCTGTGTGTGTGTTTTGCTGAACTCTTGCTAACATTTGAAAATGGTAAACAAGTTATTTCATGGGAGACAATTGAAATAAGTTGAAACTGTATTATCTCCCTTGGCTTTTTCTTTAGCAAATTTTCTTCCTCTGTTCAAGGTCCAACGAGCATCAGTAAAAAATGAAATGGCTGTCAACATCCATACTTTCAACAATCTGTCATTTTTAAAATCCATTCTGATCTGCTCAGCTTCGCATCCATTTGTTTTACTGAAAAACTGGTTGACTTCATGAGGTTTTCATTTTTGCAAATTTCACAAAAAATATATATGTAAATGTACAGAAGGTTATGCTACATTTGAATAGTCCTCTCATATCCATTCACAAAAATACAGAAACTTAAAAATTTGCAAAATGCAATTAGTCAATTACATATAGTCTTAAAATTTGATGCATTTTGTAAAACAGTGCGTGAAGACAACCTGAGAATTTCACATAAAAATCTAAAAATACAAATTTTAAAAGGAAAAACAAAAACAATATACCACTGGCCCTGTATTTCTTCTCAAATAGTTTTGTTACCAATAGTACCCACCCACTCTTACCTTGTCAGTAACCAACTTCACCCATGACATAAAGCTTACTGACATGCCTTCCCGTTCCAATTTTACTATGTGTTACCAACATATATTATAAAAATTTACTTTTAGATTCTAAATGGAGGTAGACCACAAGCCCAGTAGTCAATAGACAACACTGCTTTGTGAAATAAAGAACTTTTCCATACAATGACACCTACAAAGATGACAATCCTGGTGAGGGAGCATAGTGCCAATCTTGTGCCATGAAGGTCCTGGAACTTCTGACTCCAGCAGGGAAATCTCTATTAAACTCTTCATTTTTTAGAGGTGGGAGGAACCAGAGAGCTCAAAGATAGAAAAGAAAAATCCATGCAGTCAACTGATGAAAAGAAGAAAGAAGGGATGTTGGTTATCTGTGGAAATCAAACTTGAGTGCTCAACCTACCACTGGACTGCCATGCCATCCCAACAAAGTCTTTAGTTCTAATACATTTTCTTATTAACTTTTGAAAACAAATAAATACTTTATTAGATTTTGGCTATTCAGTTAATGTTTGTAGGCATGTGAGTCAGACAAGAAAGAGAACATCCATCAGAAAACTTACCAGTATTAAAACAGTATAAAATACTACAAGCTCCATCTTTGTCATTGCGCCCACCCCACACATAAGCAAAATCTCCAACAGCAACAGCTGAGTGTCCATAGCGTTGATATGGCACACAGCAATAGTCTGGATTAGAGCTTGTTGGAAGTGGTAGCATGACCCATCGCAATGAGACTGAAATCAATTTAGAAAAAAAAGTTATCAAAAGAAAAAGTTAATAATTCCAACTAAAAATGTCCCTTCACTATCCACCTAATTTTCTAAATTGCTCTTCATACTTAGATTTAAAAAATCTCTCTCCTTGATTTATTCTCTTATTGGAAGGCGTCAAGTGATGAGTTAGCAAGTAGTTACAACAACCTAAGTTTACAAGAAAACTGTTTTAAATTTAACAAGGTTTATTCAGTATTGAAAACATTATAGTCAGTCTGTTTCCATGTTCACTAGTTCAGAAACAGTCATTTCCTAGAAATTTATGAAACAAAAGCACAATCTAGGAAAGTAACTGTTAGACCCCAAAATGTGCCCTAGTGCACGCACACGCACACATATGCAAATGAAGAAATATAAATTGTTTAAAAAAATCTATACTCTCAGCCAAAAAGAGAAAGTTTAAATAATCAGATAACTGACTTAGTTTAAACAGTAATATCAGAATAACCTCAGGTCTAGCTAGCTATGTTATCCTTATTAAACAAAAATTAATTCTTTTGTCAAAAATAAATGAACATAACAAAACTTTGGTAATATATGACAGAAAGTACTTCCAAAATACTTCTAATATCTTTGAAATAAGATGTTGATATTTACTATAAAAAGTATGAAATTTAACCCAGAGAAAAAGCTTTACATCTTATAAATTTTATAAAAATATGCACTATGAAAAAAATTCTAAAATACGGATATACTGTAACCCATCATAATATACTTTATAAAACAATCATAAAAAAGCAAAACAAAAAAATAATAAAGAGAGAAAAATGCCTGAAGCATCATCCTTTCTTTCACACAAAATTATTAATGTTAATTGAAATAGACACTTAATACCACAGATTCTGACTTTAAACTTAAAATAAATGAATTTCTTTCTGTAGCATTATTACACCCATCTCTTAATTATAAACAACCATCTATTCTGAACTGTTTCAAAATATAAGATATGTTTTTTTTTTTGCTATTTGGATTTATATCCATGTACTTTCTCATTTTGTTATATGTGCTATATATTCTGCCTTAAAAGAATAAGTTCTCAATGTTTACTTTCTTATTCTTTTTTCAGTTTTTTATTTTTAAAAACAGTTTTCCCTTTCTGCTAAAAATTGATTAAGTTGTCCAAAAACTGCAAAATTCTTTTGGTCTTTTTCTCTTTCATGTAGCATATATAATATACATTCAAATGAAACAAAGCTGGATAAAACTACAGTAATTCTATTTTCAGTTGGACTTCATATGATTATCCCTAATAAGTATATTACTTTTTTTTGTAGAGTGCATATGAGGTATATATCATGCTCTTATTTTTGATGAAATTTTGCTTTAATCAAAACACATCTAATCTTTACCAATAATAAGAAAAAGTTATTTGCTAATAAGGTGATAAGCAAACAGCAAATTAAACTCTACTTTCTGTAGGTTCTGAGTTGCAGCAAATTCTATTAACATTAAACGTATTCAGGCCTGCCTACAGCAGTCACGTAGATGAGCAACAGAATATAGTTTAATAAACTGCTTTTGCTGTAAGAGAAACATGTTAGAATTAACATTTTCCTTTAAAATTTGCAACGATTGGAGTTAATAATGATTAGCATGAGTTCAGTAAAATAGCAAACTAACTTCATTCTTGTAGAGATAGCTGGATGCAGAAAGAATGTTTCTATCAGTCCAAAACACAGTATTTCACTTTTTTATATTTTACCATGAAAATAAAAGGCAGTGTCATATCTCTATCAATAAATATTTTTAAAAAAATAATTCTGAATTTCTAGAAGCACTTCAAATTATTTATTTTAGTTTACTTTTAGTGATTGTCATGCAAACAGCTTTTTTTTCTTCAAGAAAAAGTTCAATAAAAAAATGGTGTATTTATTAAGTGCACCGAGTTTATCACATAGTCAAGAAATAATATCACTGATAAAAATGATTGTGTGGTATCTCTAGCATATTGAAAGCCAAGAACTCAACAAGAGTAGAACAGCATTTATAACTACACCAACAACAGTGAAAAGTTCAGTATATAGTAGTGCTGATTATTTCTGAAATACAAAAAAATCATTAAAATTCATTTCTAGTTTAAAAGTTTAGTTATCAGTAAGCCACGGCAAAATAAGTGTCTGTAGTTGCTTAGATTTCCAGACTATTACTGCTATTAAGTACTATTTGTATCACACAAATTAGTTAGCTACTATAAACATACGCTAAAACTTTAGCCAATCTATAGTTATGATAGCATACATTTTAAACTGTAGATAGCAAAAAGAATTTGGCGCTGCCAATCATTGGTTGAGATTTCTACAAAAACTAAGAAAGATTTAAGATTTTTCCATTATTTAAATAGAGTTTCACTTTTGCTATTCTATCACTTAATACAATGACCATCAAAATAAAATAAATAAAAGGCATACATACATTAAAAGCCATCTGTATAGCACCAGTCCTGCAATATTGGCTAAGCTATCACAAACTGAGAACGGCTCTAACAGAAGTGCACTTTGCAAAACAAAATACAAAATTAGCTGCCAACTTACTGGCATTTAGAATGTGTATGTCCATAGGTCGGGTGGTTTCATAATCTTCACCAGTACAGTATCCTCCAAATGAGTAAATTTTTTCCCCATTATACTTATTGCAAATGGCAACAGCGGCATGGTTCACTCGCTTGGGACCACCTTCCAAATGAACCGTCCACCGTTGCATTGTCTTCCATAAGATTGCAGAGTTACCTGCAACAAGAAACCCTATTGAACTAGAGAACATTTCATCCAGCAAAAGATGGCTACAGTTCATCAAAAAATTATCTATGAAATAAAGCCCAGGTTTTTTATGGCACTTTTAAAGGAATTTTGAACACAAAATTAAAGGTAAAAATTTAATTAAACTCAGTCCAATCTATATGCTTAATTTAAACAGTGATAAGGTAGCAAGCAGTGAGATACTTTTCTTAATTTACACTGTTTTCCTTGGGACCAGAAATTTACTTAAAGACAAGGGTTTCCCCACAGATAGTAACTAGAGAACTGCCTTTGTCAACTTCTGCAAAACCTTTTTCTAATTATGAAAACTATTCTACCACCACCTTATCTCTAGAAAATATTGGTTAACAGTTAATGAGTTACAGTTTTTTTTTTTGTATGTTTCATTTTTTTTGGTTCACTAATTCTCTGTGAGCAAAATATAATAAGAAAGGATTTCCTGTTTTTTAAACAAGTATGGAAATGGTAAATCCACATCTTTGACCACTAATGTAGCAGAATCCCAGATCACCACCTGAGTAATGGTGAATACAGATTAAAAAAAAAGATACTTAGTTCAACCATTTTACTTAATAGCTACAGGTGGTGTGTAACAGAAATACTTTGTTTTTATTAAATAACTGTTTAGTTGTCTGGTGAACTTCAGATTCCATCATCAGATTCTTACCTTAAGCAATAAATAGTGCTAAACTTCAAGTAGAACTGTAAGTTACTGTTCATCTGGATTCTGAAATATACAATATATATATACAGTATTGGAAATGATTATGGAAACAGAAAAAAACTTGGTATAAAATGGAAATAACATCATAAAATTTGTATAATAAATGAAATTCTCTTATTATAGTCATGTGGTGACATAGTACAGTAATTAGTTGTCATGCAAACACAAACAATAAAAAGTGTTACACCTGCAGAAAGATAATAAAGTATAGGCAGTGATATTTTTGTAGTGTGATGAATGTGCAGTGAATATTATGGCTCCTAGGAGTGAAATATCAAATGACGATTGTATAGAAATTAAAGTCTTAACTAGTGAAGACTACTCTGTGCAGCACTGCAGCCCAAATTCATGTTTTAGAAGAACATGTATGCAAGATTGAAGAGGGAGATGTGCAAAACTGGTACTGTTGACAATAGACATAGTCAAGAAACAAAGCTCAAGCTCTACAAAAGTGATGCTAATTACCTCAGGGTATGTTCTCTGTGATAGATGACAAGCCAGTAGAGATCTTGAAAATGACTAGCTTCAAGAATAGTAAGACATATATTAGTGAAAAATGTTCTCAGTAGTAGATGTGTAGCTGCCAAAAAAAACCTTTTCTGAGAAGAGGTAACCAAACACCAAGGCTGAAATGAACAACAGGAATAAAACAGTGGGATGACCAACCCTGGAAGAAATGCATTTTACAGATGAATCCAAGTTTAAATTGTTTGGAAATTATCAATGATAGTTTGTTCAAAGGTAGACCAGTAACTGATATAGCAGTCATTGTACAACAACTACATTGAAGCATGGGGGATAGATCAATTCAAATGTAAGGCTGCATATCAGCCAAGGGTGTCAGAGATTTGCATAAAACCAAAGGTATACTGACTGCCAACAGGATCAGGCAGGTTCTCAACCATCATGCCATTCCCTCAGAGACACCTCATTGTGCAGGGATTTACCTTCCAACTTGACAATGACCACAAGCATATAGCCAACATGGTGAGAAATAACTAGAACATAAAGAGACTGCTGGAACATTTGCTGCCTCGACCCGCACAAAACCTGATGAAACATCACTGAGGTTATACAGAGTTATATGACTACTGAGAAACTCAAACAGCAATCAAACACCTTGGATGAATTGTGGAAAGTACAACAGGGCATTTTGAACAACATTCCAATCATACATTGATAACCTGTATGGATGCATGAAAACAAGGTGCCATGCTCTAGATAAAACAATGGTCTCAAATACTAAATATTAATGCAGAGTATATAGTATATACATCTCTCAGTTGCAGTTACTCAATATTTGTGCATATCCTGTTTCCATAATTATTTCCAATACTGTACGCATGCACGCATGCACACGGCAATCTCTGAATTTCCATATAAAATATTTAATTATTTATTACATGCTTTTGATAATTTGTGGTTCATAATTTTCATGGTAATACATGTTGAAACTATGTAGATGGAGTTCTTTTGACAAGTTAAATAATTTACTAATAAAGTAACATAGAAAAAGAAAAGTTAATACTTTAAATAAGAAATATGCATACCATCAGCCAGGAAGAAATGGTGATAGTCATGCAGCAGAGTTTGTCTGTGTTTATTAGCTTTAGTGTTTTTGTAGTAAAATTTGATGTTTCACCAAGCATGATCACACTACAAAGAGCAGTTGGGTAAAAATGTGTATTCTACATCTAAAGTTTGTCACTTTCTTAAAACTGAAAAAGACTAAACTGTTATAATTGGGAAACATTAACTCAAACCTTATAGGAAAGAAATGGCTGGACTTTTAAATCAGTGTGTTACCTGGTTATGGTTATTTGTATTTCTAATCCCAGTCTCATTTTCCTATAGATGACTTCAGAAATTTAGAAGATTTGGATGCTAAGAGTCAGTTTGTGATCTATCTCTGTATGTAGTTTTGTGAAGGCATGAGTAAGTGGCATCTTTCTATTTTGGCAATTCATCTTGATAAAATACCCAGTGGGGCAGCTAGAAAATACCGTACAGCTTCTATACTGTTTCTTGGGTTTGGTTAGTTTCAACAGCTAGTAGTTGGTAGTACTTTCTGATAGTAGTGAAACTTCTAGGATTCCCCCACCCTACTGCTGTTCTACAGTGCGACGGATGAAAACCATAAGAATAAAATTTTAAGTCAATTTTTAGAAGTGACTGATACGCGTCAGAAAGTATCCGCAATACACAGAGAGGAGAGAGTCTCTTACTCCACACACAAAAGCTCTACTATGATCACAAGGATTTTTCAGGTGATAATTTGATAATGGAAGGTCTATGACACCCCCTCCTCGCCTGAGGGGTTAGTGCAAGGACCCGCTCGCCGAAAAATCTAAATGCAGCGAGGATGTCTACGTCTCTATGGCATCTCCCAGGCGGCGGCACGTGAACGCTGGGGCGGGCTCGCAGCAGAATATCCAAGCTCCGATTTCGAGCCGCTTCTCAGCCGAATGGGAGAGGGTTTGCCGGTGTTAGGGGGGGAGGAGGAGGGGGGAGAGGGGGTTCGCCTGGTGGCCCCGCTCTCGAACGTCTCCCCGCCCCACCCCACCCCGTCGACTCCGATCTTAGTCCGCCCAAAACAACAAACGCTGACACTGCGCGTGACATTAGACAAAAAAAAACAACAATACCTGGAGAAAGAAAGCGCCGTGCATCCTCCCCAGCATGATGATGATGGTGGTGATGATGATGATGCTGATGCTGTCGCGCCTGCACCTTGGGCGTCCCGATTTCAAAACAAAAAAGTTGTTGGGTGACGTCAAACGTCACGAGCTGCGAGGACCCGAATTTTTGCAGACGGTGTAACGCGAAGAAAGCCCCCTCTCTGTCCTCTAACGTTTTCCTCGTTTTATGAATTCAGTTTAATGCCATTCCTTGCAGCAGCAGCAGCACATTTCGGGTGTAAAAACATGCAATAGATTATTTCCCCAGAAAATATTTAAAATAAAGCTATGTAATTGTTTTAATTAGTTGTTCGGTCAAATGATTAGTGGCTTTTGTTGCAGCCGCTTAATATAACCGGAGGGGAAAGTGGTTGAAATTTCTTACGAAATAATAACCTAATACATATTTTCGAGGGTTTGTGCGTTTGTCTGTTACTCTTTCTTGACCGAACTGTAGCATCTGGAGGCCCCAAACTTTGAGTGGTGGTACTTCAGAATCTGGGCGAGGTTCTAA
The DNA here is from genome assembly GCA_018389105.1 of Nautilus pompilius. Taxonomy (NCBI): domain Eukaryota; kingdom Metazoa; phylum Mollusca; class Cephalopoda; order Nautilida; family Nautilidae; genus Nautilus; species Nautilus pompilius. The sequence continues at coordinate 1,361,953 of JACATO010002123.1, forward strand.
ACTACTGCATGCACGTTGGCCTTGAAGACCGTTCTGAGGTCACCAAAGACCACTTTTCAAAAGCCTATAGATTACATTTAGTTCACTGCACTCATTCAAAATAGGCGACCTAGCAGCCTCAAAGTATAATGAAGGTACCTCGGGATCAAAGGTAGGATCCAAGGGTACCAGAGCCTGGCCCCACCTTTAAAGGTTCAGAGTTACTACAGCTTCACGGTACTCATTCAACTCAGAAGTGACCACAAACTTCAATTTTTCAACAGTCGGCCTTGATGGCCGTTTGGAAGCAATCAACGGAAGGTTTCGATATCATACACAGTATAACTTTGAAAACTAAGAATAAAAATCCACTTTGTAGTTTTCTACAGGTTTGTCATCATTTATAAATTAGCCCCATATCCTGTATTGGTCAGGTACTTTTTCAGATTCCTAAACATGTCAGCTGAAACATAACCATTATGCGATTTTAGAAATCCCCAGTGAATTCAAAAGAATCCAGTTCTCTATAAAAGTCGGTTTTGACCATCAATAAAGAACAGGGACAATCGCATCCAATATACAGCTGTCCGTGGGAAAAGCAGTGACCACCCAAATTGAGGCCAACAATAACATTTCTGTTTTTCAAATGGATATAGAACTTTTTTTTTTATAAAGCCATTTTTTCCCGTGCAGCGCCGGGCACCCAACTAATAATAATAATAATAATAATAATAATAATAATAATAATAATAATAATAATAATAATAATAAAGTGTGTGGCTGTTCAGCAATGCCGGTACCAAATGCCAGTATTTGGCTAAAGGTTGATGAGTTTGTCAGATATCAGAACTGCCCGTTTGTATGATGATGATGATGATGCTTCCACTGATTGATGCTATCTGGAGGATGTTAAGTTGAATATCCGCAATTTTCTGCAACCGTTGTATCAAGTCATCGCTGACTAAACCAGTTACGCCAATAATCACTGGAATTAACTCTATTCTTGTACATTTCTTAAAGGTTCTCAGTTCGACAGGTAGCTAGCCAACATCATTGGAAAAACAATATCAGTTACTTGCACTTTCTTTTCCCAGTTGATCATGTCTGGCCTGTTGAGATGGGCTCTTCGTCTGTAGGCATCGACTGTTTTCCCGTTCTACGATTTACTTTGGTGTGTGTTTCTACCAGTTGATCTTGACATCAAAATTTTTTCTTATTGAACATATTTAGTGAGGATGTTATGGCGGTCGTGCAAATACCTCCTATTCGCAACCCGTTAGAAGACATTTGACGATTTATGAATGTTCATGGCAAATTCTGAGGTTAGAATCGATATTTTCCTTCCAAATATGGTTGACAAAGTAATTAATAGAGACTGTTGATCCCGTGTAACCACAATCTGGGTAAAGTAGTAGTAGTGATATACATCTTTTGATCACTATACAATTCCGTTTTTTATATTTATTTTTGAAGAGCCCCAGCCATTGTCTTGAAGTGTTTGTGTTTAAATGCTCACTCTTGAACACTACTAATTATTGACATGTGGAGTCACAATGGCAATTTTATGGGTTTTGTTTATTTGTTTTTAGTGAATTACACATGCCAACTTTGCATCTAATAATTCGTTTTGTAAAAGATTTTATCAGCTTTTATCTTTCCAATAAAAGACATCTGCATGGGAGCCGCAGAACCCGTAAGATGTACATTAATATAAAGATTAACTCAAAAAAGTGAAATAAAAATATCAAAAAGGAAAAAGATAAATGAGAAGTAATTTTTACAAATTTTTGAAAATGCGGATATATCACATGACTTCTGCACGAACATACGATACTAAACGACATTTAGGAACTTAAATTTATATAGACGATGTATTAGATGTCAAAAATGCTCTTAAATTCTGAATGCACTGTCTGAAGTGCAAGCTTCTAATATTTCGAACCTTGTAGGTCTGTACTGAAGTTATGTCCCCTCGTTAGCGCCGGCTGACCGTGAAAAACAAACATGGCGTCTAATATTTCGAACCTTGTAGGTCTGTACTGAAGTTATGTCCCCTCGTTAGCACCGGCTGACCGTGAAAAACAAACATGGCGTCTTCCACGTTCAACGTGTTTGTGGGCGCAGAAACTGGATTATTTAAAGGTAGGAATTCTTTTTCATTCCTAATCTAAACTTGAATTTGGAGAACCGTAAAGTTTAATTTCCAAGACTTTAAAGCGGGGAGACAATGGAGAAAACAACAGTGGGGCACGCACACCTCACGATAAAGGGTAGATGGCCTGATTATGAGACAGGAGGTGAACAAAATCTCTATTATTATCATCATTTTAAAAAAAAAGAAGCGGGAAACCAATATTTTAGACGGTGTTTGTTTGTTCTGATGTGAGGAATTAGTTTTTTGAACTTATTTTCTTTGTAATTAAAAGATAAATTATCCAAACATCACTCGTCACAGCTGTTTTGTTTAAACTCTAGTAAACGGGTTCAAGCTGCTGCTACTGCTGCTGTTGTGTTGTTGAGCGAGTTGGACTTCCGAACAAGGCTCTTTCAATGGCATTGCATCCCGTAAAGACAAGTGGCCTGTTCTCTGTCGAGTCCTCCTCGTGATTGAGAGACATCCATCGAGCCGACAAGTGGCCCGGTCCACCCGACACCGGGGGCCCCAAGGACCCGGGAGGTCGCTCTCGCGTCGGGCTGCTGCTGTTGCTGTATCAGTTTTACGTTAGGAGCCTAATCCGTGCGTATTTAGGTACACAGATTGAAATACGACAGTAGTCGAAGATTTATAATTTTTAATGTAAGTGATGAATAAACCTCCCAAGTAGCAACCAGGGAAACCTTAAGAGACAGGTGCTCGATATCGTAGTAGTACATCTGTGATAATATGGTAAAACGTACGTGAATTGGCTTTTTTGGTAAGAATGTCATGGTTCAGAGTATGTAACATAAACTTTGAATTTAACTTGTAAACAATCAACGTACATAAACAAATCGTGCGTACACACATAAGCTACTGATAAAATATAAATCTATTCTCGTCGCAATATTGGTTACATAAACAGACTGTATATATTGACTATGAATTAAAAACAGATGCAGAGTTTGTTAAGTCGTTTGGCTCAAACGCTCAGGCTGAGTTCAAAGTAAGGGAAGAATCCACTTGAACTGCAAAATGAAGGAAAAACAGTGGGAAATCCACAATTTTTTGTATGCAATTTATAGGCAATAAACATGGCAGATATGGTGAACAAAGTTAAGAAAGACATTATCATTAAAACATTTATGCCACTTAAGCTTGACTAAATATGAATCATACATTTCATGAGATGTACCACCTTTAGTTTTTCTTGCTTAGCAGTAGGGTAAGGGTTATATTTTATAAAAACCAATGTACTTTACAGGTTTAAGGATATATCCTATTTTAAAATAAGTATTTTTTAGTCGTTGTCACTACTTTCAATACTTTTATTCATATTATAACACATCTTTCATGTAAACAAAGGAATGACAGTTTATTAATAATCACAACTATAAGCTACATTTTAAAAGAGACATTTACTTTTCTTTCTGGATAGATGCTTGTTTTTTTTGCTATAAATCATTTGAAATTAGATTGATAACTAAGTCTTACTGCCATGACATATTCATAGCATACATTACCTTATCATTTAAAAACTCTATGTATTTTTTGTTTTTATTTTTAACAGTATTTTGTTTGGAGAGATTAGTTATTTGTTCATTAGAGTGATACTTAGCATTTACAAGAAATTTTGTTTTAGAATCAATTCTGTTTTTCATGTTTTACTAGGTGTTCTCTCTGTCTGTCTCTCATATATATATATATACACATTATTGCATTATTTTGGGATTAGTTACCTACCTTTTAATTTTTTTTTTTTGGTTGAACTTTCATCTTCAGTGTGCAAATTCACTGAAGGCATGTTATGTTGAATAAAATGACTTTTAAAAAAAAATGTTTAAAATGTTTTTTTTGTCATTTTTGCTATTCACTCAAATACCAACTTTTATCTTTTAATAATCTCCATCTCCATTTTTGATAAAATACCTAAAAAAGCTGAAGTTTTCCTCACTAAATTTTAAAATGAAAGTAAAGAATAAAGGAATATAAAAACTATTTTTAATCTGTGATCTCTGACATGGTTTATAGAAAATGTACTGATCCTGAACTGTCATTTTTCTTATATGGAATGGCTAATATTCTTTAGTTTTACCAGCTGGACTAATGATACATTTTAAAACCTGAACATCAATTATCAAACTTACTTTTATTAGGTAGTTGTTACATAGCCAAGTTTAATTACTAGCTGCATGTTATTTCATTATTATTAATTTACAGTTACAGCTATTAATATGATGTTTAGCTGCAGTGTTATGGTTAAAATTACTATTTATAAAATATCAAATGATTATATAAGAATGAATTAATGCATAATTGACATAGTTGGAGTAGAAAAAGTGCTGCCCTCAAACTTGGTAGTCATACACCTCATCATCTTGCACAAGTATGACGTGTTAAGTTATTTGTATTTTTGACTGGAAAGCTGTGATGATCCACCATATGTTTGCCTCAAAATGAATGAATATTTTCAATTCATGATTAAATTGTCTGTTCACTAAAACACAACTTAAGTCACATCTCATTTACCATATTTGTTATATATATATATATATAAGTAGTTATGGTTATTTTTACTACAGAATGCAGATCTCACTGTCTTGTCTTAAGTGATAAAACCTTTAAAAAAAACAAAAAAAAATATTTTTCAGGCATTGATTGTGTTAAAGGAAAATGGGAAAATTTGAATTCAGAGTCACAAGTTGATCGAAACAAAGAAGTGAATGTTATGTGCTGGGGGAATAAAGAGGAGACAGAGGTCAGTTTATAAAAACGGTGAAATCATCTCAGAATATTTATTTTGTGTGTGTGCATGCATGCGTGAACATGAACAAAAATGCATGTGCTGTGATAAACAACCAAAAGAAATAAATTAAAAGTTTTGACACAGGATGTTGGTCAAAGGTCTTTATATTTTTAATTTATAAGTTTCACTTTACCTTTTTTCTCTTATTTCTCATATTGATGAGTAAGTGCTCAAACTATTACATTGTTTAGCTGTAAATATATCATTGGAAGTATATTTTTAGAAAGCATAAATTTTAGTGGGACGTGTGAGCAAAAAAGGACAACTTGAAATAACAACAATAGAGTTTGTCATGACAGCAACAAAAGTAAATAAATCTTCTGTCCTGTAAACAGACTCCTACCTTTAAGATGTGTCAGTTTTGTTTGGTTTCTACTTTTTCTGCTGGTGAAAAATGTTATACCTGTGTAAGGAGATGTTGTATTAGATTATTTCCTATTTTTGTTTTTTCTTTAGGTGAACATGGCTTTTAAAATCCGTGATGATGTATAATTGAAATTTCATTTTTTTCTTTAATTCTACATTGGTATGCTTTGTTCTCTTAATTTTTTACAGTGGTTCTGCCAGTTAATTTCCACACTTGAAATTGAATGTATGTTTCTATTTGCTCACACTACTATCTGTTTTTTTTTAAAAAATTACTTTGAAGAGAGTTTAATGCTCCAGCAGTTGGTCAAACTCAGTCCCTCTCAATAAGCAGTTTTTGGATGCTTCAATTTTGCTTGGTCATTTAAAACTTTCCAGTATGAACTTCATTGCCATTCCAGTTTCAGATCCTTGTTGCAGCATCTAAATGTGTTTTTTTTTTCTTCTTCTTAGGTCTGTCTTGGGTTAAAGAATCAAAAGGTAATAGTTTACAACACTGAGCAGAAAACATTTGTGCAGGAATACAGCTTCCATGGTGGTGAGGGGATGTTCCAGGGTCTTGCTAAACATGACAGGTAAAAACCTTTTTCAGTTTCTCCAATATTTTCTTGAAAATGTTTATTTGTTTTGTGTAATCTAATTATCTCGTTGTTTAAATCATTTCTCAAAGCTGACTTTCTGCTTGTAGATTACTAAAAAAGAAATCTTATTTTTATAATATTTGTATTTACAAATAAAGCGCTTTTTTGTTGTTTTTTTAACTCTTCACCTCGCACCCTATTTTACTGTTTGTGTATAATTTGAAGTACTGACTTTATCACATTTACCTGAAACAGGTTCATATTTTTTGTTAATAAAAAAATCTGTGTTTAAAGACTATAAACTCTTGTGGTATGTGCCAGTTATTTATTAATCATCAGGTAATTAAAGATGTTATAAGGAGAGAAAGTAGATGAGAAAAAAAGATCTATTTAAAACTTGTGAGGGAAGATGATGCCCATTGGTTATACTGCTAAAGTTGAGGGCTCTGGTTTAATCTCAGGTCAGTTCTGTTTGAAGTCAGGGTTTCTTTCCACATCTAAATGAAGAGTTCTAGTAAGGGTTTTCCTGCTGAAGTCGACAGTACTTGGCTTCTGTGGCACAGGATAATGCTCTCTCGCATCTTATAACTGTGGCACGACATGCCCTCCCACCAGGGTAATCTCCTTTCTAAAAGATAGGTGGATGGAAAAAATAAAAAAAGGTGTTTGAAATTATACGAAAGACATTTAGATTCTGACATGATATTTTGTGGATAAGAAGATACGTTTTTGCAAATGAATTTGTAAAAAAAATTTATTTATTTACTTTTAAGTTTATTCCTAACTTGCGTGGAGTCTGGTTTGATCAAACTTTGGAATAGCAAAGATGAAGATAAGGTAAGATGGTCCTCTCTCTCTCTCACAAAATAGGAATTGTTGTTTAAGTTTACATGATGCAAATTAGGCTGAATAAATATAGATCACTTAAAAACCAAACAAAAAGTCTGCTTTAAACAAGCTTTACCATCACCATTTTGTTTATCATTTTCAAGGGTACTGCAGCAGAAATCCTTGCTTTTCAGTGTTTTTAAAAGTCACCTCACCTACCTTCTGAAGCATGTACCCAATATATTGGCAGTGTATACCTTGAAATTATGTTAGAACTTTATTTTCCTTGAGTGTTTCTGGTTTTGATTGTTCAAAATATCCATCTTTCACATGTTTACCCCATTAGTTGAAGTTTTAAAATTAATTACCATATTTGAGTAATACAGCATCCTCTTAACTAGATTATAGTCTCTTGTTTTATAAGTTTAATGTGTTGGTTAGGCAGTTCCAATCCCATGATCACTCATCCCCACTTTTGTTGACCATTCTATTAATAGTTTTGGCTAGTAATTAAAAAGACAGTGCATCAAGTCTTGCAATGATCTTAGATCTTTGGGCTGTCAACCCTGTTATACTCTGTTCTGAGGTCTGCTGGAATAAGGTTTTGAGTTTTTATGAAATGAAATGAAATCATTTGCATAATGTTTTTCTCTATATATAGTATAGAGCTAGTACCCTTAGTTTGTTGTGTTTTTGTTAATTTTTTAATTTCTAGAGATGTTTTGTATTTTTGTCAGAAGATTGAGCTTGAAAGTTACTACTTTGGGCAGGTGGGTGCTAATCTTGATATGGTTGTCACAAGTATTTTCATAGATTTACTTTCACTCTGCAATAAGGAGTATAATGAATGTCAGAAGACCCAATTATGGTGAAATCTTGAAGTTTGTTCATATCTAAATTCATGTATGGATAAAATAATTAAAAGTACATGTATGTGTTGATATTTGCTAGGGGATTTTAGTTAGGAACTTTGAGACAAAAATTCTCTGAAAGTGAAATATATTAAGAAAATAATTAAAACAACAATGATAATGTACAATTTGTTTATTAAAACCAAACAAGGAAGTCTTTTTGACAATCATGTTTCCTAGTGCCTATACGTAAGGGGGTCATCCTTATATCTTCTGATTAGTCTGACATATATGGTGGTGGTCTGAAAGATGTTGTTCATGCTTATCCCATAGTGGTTTACAGCTTAATCTTATGATCATGTCTAAAATTTCCAACTAATGCCACAACTATATGGTTATTTTTCCAGCAAAAATTTATCTTATCTCTATCAGTGTTCCAAATCATTGATTTTACTACTTGTGTAGTGGAGTCTTGTAAACAGTGAGTGGGGTGAACTTTTTATCTTGCAGGCCACACAAGACATTATGCAATTGGATAAAAACTTGAACCATGCAACTTGTATTGCCATTAGTGTTAAGTCTTGATGAAAGTTTTTGTTGTGTGTACTAAGATTTTCAGATATACTTTGGTTAATGATCACATGGCTTACAGGTGATGGTCATAGACCAGATCACACTTGATCATATGACATACATGGTGGGTTAAAAATTGGCTCTCTTTGTATTACAGGATATATGCAAAACTTTCAAATGGTTTGATGTGTGTTTGTGTTTGTTTTTATTAGTTGAGGAAGCTTCAGAATAAAGAAATAGAATTTTCCTCCATACATGAACAAAGTGAATCACAATACTTAAAGTCTGAGAATTAATAGATAAGCAAATCTATTTTAGACAAAATATTTTAGATAATCTAATGATGTTGAATTTAACTCAAGACTTTTTAATTAATATTTCTATTATTAGATTGAATAGTAGACATTGGGATTTTGGAATTTCTTCATAGATATAGTCTTCTAACAGATGAACAGTGAAATCTGCTTTTGTCATGAGTACAAAGCAAATTAATTAAACATTAAATGGATCTTAATTTGGTGTAGCTGTTTTAAATTCTTTAAGTTTAGTTTAGCCATAGGTTGCTTAAATTTGCATGTACATTGATGCCAGGAGGTCAAGGGAAAAAATATTGATTTGTAAAGTGAAAGTAGGGTATTTGAAAAGCAATTATAATAATTTTTATGACATGTGAAAAAAACCCTGCATGTGTATTAGTTATTTATCTGTTGCTACTTCTTGATTCAGTTGGAAATTGATGCTGGGAAAGACCTTTGTTGTATGTCTCAGAACAAACAGAAATCTCACATTATTGGAAGTGGAGGGAAAGAAAATGATTTAAAATTATGGGATCTTAACAAACCATCTAGGCCATTCTTTAGAGCCAAAAATGTGAGTTAACTGATTTTTCATAAAGTTGCATGCATACATGTGTGAGAGTGAGAGAGTTTGATTAGTGCTAGCGATAATCATTATGTACATAAATGCATATCAGATAAATGGTCTATTGGAAGTTTTAACGGAGGGTTTGTTGTATGCCACAGTATGGGCCATGGTTGTGTTACTTCTGTCATGTGGACTGTGGCAATAACACGTAATTGTTTTCTTCAAACTAAAAGAAATGTACATATTTTATTTTGAGTGTTTGAGAATGTTGTCGTATTTAAATCTAACAAACAAAATCATGGACTCTTATCAATAACAAAAGTCCTTCGAAAAAGAGTAGTGGCTTCTGAAATTGTGTCTAGAGGGCTTCTGTACTGTCTCAAAACATCTTGTGACCAACACTAATTGCAATCTTATCAAACAATAAATGTTTTATGAAATTTAACTAAATAAAATTTTTTAAAAAAACAAACTAAGCTTATATAAGTATGTCATTAAACTTTTATTTAAAAAAAAATTTTTTTTTATTAATTACAGGTATGCAATGACTGGCTAGACTTGAGAGTACCTGTGTGGGTGATTGGAATCGATTTTATTCCAGATACAGACAAAGTTGTAACAGGCACTGGATACCATCAGGTTGGATTTTGTTTATTCATTTTTGCTAATTCAGGAGCCACCTTGTACTTCGTGATTAAAATAATTTATTTTCTAATATGTAGAATTAAATTTTGGGTATAAAATAAAATCTACTCGCCTGGAGTTTGAACTATGGCATGTCCTGTTAATTTTACTTACTTATCAGTCTCAGCGGAGAACTACAGATGGGCAACTATTAGATAGTTTCAGTATTTATATTTATAGTTTGTATTATGTTTAAATTTTTTTATTGTGCATGTGTGTTTTTTTCCTAACATGAATTATTTAGTTGTCTATTCAAAAAGAAAATCCCTAACATTACAATGGATGATTTCCTGACTTAAAGGTTTAGAATATTAAAATGATTGGGACCTTCTACTTGTGGTAAAGGTCATAAGTGGGGTCATATTTTATTAAAATTGAGACACTATATGTTGCTATCAGTATATCTTTTTTGCCAGTTTTAGACAGGTAAAATCAGTCATGACAGACTGGTTGCTGTGTTAATTTTAAATGTGTTCTTGATTAATTTTTTCTACACTACTGTAGAGGGTGGTTTCCTTTGTGTTTTTCTATACTCTTTTGTTTAGATGAGCTGCCTTCTCTGCTAACCTGAAATAATTTCTGTTGGAAATTTCTCTTCCACCTGTCATTTGCCTGCCTTGTAATGCATCTGCAAGTTGCTTTGCTGTAAAGTTGTGGAAAACCACAGCAAGTAATTTCATTACAAAAATTTGTCAATATCTAATGTTACAGCTGCACCTATCATTTATAATTCTAATTTTGAAAAAATTATATCTTCCTTTTTGATTTTTGTAATTATATAAGTTTTAAAGTTATGTTTAAATTTTATTGCTTCTATATTTTGATGTCTTTATTGTAAAATGAACATGCTAATAAATAAAAAAGGATTATTATTATTATTGGGTAAGTTTTTTGTATACATAAAATTCAGTAAATTATTACTACAAATACTATTTTTTACTACTGAGTTAAGCAAAATTATTTTCTGTAACTTGTCTCTGATTATTTTCTTTCAGATTAGAGTCTATGACCCTAGCACACCGCAGAGACGTCCTGTGCTAAGCATGGAGTTTGATGAATATCCACTGACAGCCTTGAGTGTGAGACCTGGCAACCAGTAAGTGCCTGCATCCACGTTTTTGTGTTTATCAACAAACTTGCTATTGCTAAAGAAATTTAACAGTAAAAGCTAATCATGATTATTCAGGTGATGATTGGCAATCTAAATTAGAATTTGTAAGACAGGTAATTCTGACAGGATAATTAGCTGGATTGAGAGAACATTTTAATACCAAGTTATTTACATATATTTTGTTATATAAAACTTCTCAACACAGCTATTTATTCAGAATGCTGAAAATAGATTGTACTTTATCAGCAACTTTCTCTACTGTGCTTGCCCTGGTGGTATTGGAGGAGCTTTGGAACAAGTTCAGGGAATAACTAGCTTCTTTTCCTTAGTGTATTGTTCTTCTTTATGAATGTTTCTATGGAAATGTTGCTCTCACTCGATGTCAATTGAACCAGCACCATTCATGGGCAGCTAGTGGCTCAGTGGTTAGACCAGTGGTTCTCAACCGGGGCCATGTCACATTGCTGGGGGCCACCTGAAGGAAATAGTATATTGGGGAGCCACAGACATATTTTAATGGGCCGTACCAATTTAACTTTGGGGTGTTAAATTACTTTGTCATAATCCTCACATTGCATTGTGTTAATTTCATGAGCAATGTTATTCAACATTACGATTGATCTGCTTATGTACTATTTAGCAATGGTAAATTATTTCAACGCATATAGCTATAGCCCACTCTTGGAACATTCAGCAGTGATTAATCGTGCGTCTGACAGCAAACAGCTGTTCCAACTTCAAGGGCTTCCAATGCTTGGATTTTCCTCACAGATCTTGAGTTTTCTCTTATCGTCTGTGGTTTTGAGTTTTTATTATCATTATTGGTACTATTGTACTTATTAATAATATTATTATGGAGAAACTTTCTCTTTTACATATATTCACAATAGCTCTTTAAATATTTTCACTTCTGCCAAAGCTACATTTGACTGAACACGTTTCAAACTCGTGTGATGCCAGTACACTTCTCACTGTACTGTCTGTGCAGCTTAGTGACTGCAGCCATTGGTCGCCCGATTGCATCACATTTTCTCCGGGTTAGCTTACCCCGGTGTCACCAGCCCCCGACGGCTTCCTGTCACTCTGCCACCAGGACAATACACACTGCTGATGACCTTGCTGTGTATGTTGAACATTTGAAAAATTTGCATGATGATATGCAAGCTCGGTTCGACGACCTACTGGAGATGAATATTCCAGTTTGGGTGACAATTCCATTTGAAGTAAATGCTGCTGATATAGACATTGTTTTACAGGAGAGCCTCATTGAATTACAGAGTGACCAAGCAGCTCAAACTAGATTCAAAGATGGGAAACATAATATATGGAAAAGTAGTGATGCTGCTAAGAAATATCCACTACTCTGGGAGAAAGCAAAGTTGTATGCTATTGCTTTTCCCACATCTTACCTTGTTGAATCTAGCTTTAGTTGTGTGTCTCACTTGCTATCAAAAGCTCGTAACCACCTTGATATTGTACAAAGAGGTGATCTTTGTCTGTCATTGACAATGCTGGAGCCAGATATTTAAAAACTTGCAGATCTGCATCAGCCACAAGGATTGCATTGAATGAATAAACAGTGATAAAAATATTTTGTTTCAAAGATTTCTTATGAATATAGTGCGCATTATAATAGTTCTTTGTCAGTCCTTATATGTATTGTAGGTTATGCTACTAGTGCACATTAATGTTTCATAGAATTTTGTTTGTTAAAATATAAGTTACTTGCATAGAATTGGTTGTTTTTGTAAGCTAAAACAAATATTTTGTTTTATATAATACACATGCAACTCATATATAATATATACTGTAAATAGTAAAATAAACTTTTTTTTTTTTTACCTCTAATGGCTATGAGGAGGCCACCAAGTAAATTATGAGTCAGAAGGGGCCATTAGCAAAAAAAAGGGTTGAGAACCACTGGGCTAGATAGACCATTAGACTGACTGACAAGGCTGAGGGCGCAAGTTTGATTTCAAGTTGGCTCGGGTTGACATACCTCCCGAGCATGGTTTCTTCTTGCCCTTCTACAGCTGGTCTCATGTGGATTTCCTCCTCCCTCTGAAAATGAAGAGTACTGGTAAGGATTTCCTGTTGAAACGGTGGTACAGATAATTCTCTCTAGTAGATAACCACGGTACTATACTACCTTGTCAGAATAGTCTAACTTGTAGAGACCAGTAAATGAAAAAAAAAAAGATAGAACAACCATTCTGCTGTGATTTTTACATGCCTTAACTCCATTCTTTGTTAGAAAATAGAAAGTATCACATCATAAGGAACCATTTTTGTCAAGATTTATGTATCATTACTGATTAGTGCAATGCTGTAAATCTATTCCAAATTTATTAGGAACGTTGCTTTTTAATCTAGCTATGAAAAATGATGATGCTCACCAACCATGTATGTTTTATAATATTTTAGTATACCATGTAATATTATTACAGTGCACTATTCATACGATGATAATAGTGAATCTGTAGTTGGAAACATCCAACAGGTCTTCATGACTTTATAAAATAATCTACATATTTTTCAGTCAAGTTGTGATTGGAAACACTCAGGGCTTCATGGCTGTGATGGATCTCCGTAAAGGTAAGTTGTTTTGTTCTTTAGAAACTTTGATAATTTTATAATACTGAATTTCACTCTTTAAACTGAATTTTCATAGCCACACTTTCATCTCTGCACATCATGTTCTCTGGCCATTAGACATTCTTAAGAGTTTTATGACTGTACTACAACAAAAGCTAAATATAATTTTTAATTTGTTTTGTTGCTTTGTAAAACTGAGCTGGAAAATCAGTTGATAAAGGTGCCAGCATTATTTACTCTTACATTACTGTGTATCTTCATAAATCTACTAGTTTTCAGGAATTCCGGATAGTCTTCATCTCACATGCAAACATCAAAATCACCATTTTGTAAAGAAAAAAGCAAATGATTTTATTTCATAACCTGTTTTAGAATTATTTGTTTAATATTTACCAAAACTATAAAAGGACATTAAAAAAATACTCTATCAAAAGAGTTTAAATATTACTTCATAGTAAATATGTCGTTGTCAGATTTGATGCATAAATATCAACTTTTACAGTTTCCAAATTTTTTTTTATATGAAGAATTTTTGTGACACAAGACTCTACTACTACTGTGTAATATAATAGGTAGCTTATCACTATTGCAGTTTGGTAGGTCTATTTACCTGGAAAATGCTGACAAAGATTTTTGAAAAATGTCATGGTTTTCATTCATTTGTTTATTAATATATTTACTTTTGTTTGTTTGCTTAAAAATATTTATTAATTTCTTAAAAATTTATGTAATGTTTTTCAGTTACCAGTATGTGCAGTTGCTTTTTGTTAATGTAACAGTTATGTACTTTCTTTACACTGATTTCCTTATAAAATATAAAAGTTGAGGAGGGACAGTATGCTGAATAAATAAACATTTGTAGGCTAAATCACTTTTTCCTTGAATGTCATTGGAATTATATATATAAAACTTTCTCTCTACTGATGGTGTAAAGTAAATTGTTGCAGTAGAATTTATTTATTTTTGGAGATTTCAAAAATGTTTGTCTGAAGGTTTTCTTTATAATTAGTTTTAATTCAGATAGATTGTGTGTTAGTTTGATAGTCATCTCCATATTTACCATATCATTTTTGGCATAAGAATGGGGAATATCAGTTTATTTCTCTTATGTGGATACTTTCATATTGGGCGGAATGAGAATAGTCTAGCCTGATATCAGGCTTATTCTCAAAAGTAACAATCCAAGAAAATTCTAAATGAAGGTAATGAATGCCACCAGATATGTTGGTTTATTTACACAATTTCCAAACATGACAGCTTATCATCATTGGAGGTTTACAACAATAATTTCATTACTATTACAAACTTCGAGTTGGTGTTAAATCTGTTTAGCCAAAATGGAGTTGGTCATCTGTATTTCTAAATAGTAGCCAGAATTTTAAGCGGCATATTTAACCACCACTTGCTGCTAAAAGCTTAACATTTGTTTTTTTTTTTTTTTACAAATCTGCTTTTCTTTAGTAATTGAAAACTGCTAAATAATGCAAAGCAGCCAGCCTGCACAAGTTACATACAAGATAGTGTCACATTTGTATAAAAAAGAAAGAATACCACTATTAATGATGATACAAAAATGTTTAAATACAAAAGCGAAGAAAAACTTTATTTAAATCAAAATCTCATTGTCCAGCTTTGTGTACACAAATTCTATTTCATATTGATGTCTCTGCTTTTAGAGATTTTGTTCTTCACAATCATGCACTAATACAGAGCAGAAATATTGTATGCATAACATGCACACAAAAATTGAGACTATGGATCGTGATAAAGCTAAGTTTGGTTGGAACCTACAATTTTGAGGAAGTATAGATTATTTTGACAAGGTAGAAACAAAAGCCTCTTTTTTTTGGCACAAGACAGGCAGGTGATTTTGTTCTCCTGTAAAAATTTACCATAGCTTTTCTAATGAGGCCTGCTGATTAAAAAAAGAGAAAAAATGGTGATTATTTGTTTGCCTGTATTTTTAGGACAGCTGATTCATTCTTTCAAAGGATTCTCGGGGGGAATAAAGAACATTTGTTGCCATTCATCTTTACCCTATGTTGCTTCCTGTGGCCTGGACAGATATTTACGAATCCACCATATTGACACAAAACAACTGCTGTATAAGGTAACAAAGTATTTACCTACCTTCACATAAATTGCGTCTATTTTCTGAACTTGTTTGATGATTCAGAAATGTCTCAGATGATAAATGTCAGTTGTAAATATTTTCTAAGATCCTACATTTGAAAACAACTGCGATTCTCAAAAGTGGAAAATCATTTTCTTAATATTAATGTTACAGATCCTGGATCCTATAGCTGTAATAAAATTTACAGTTTTAAAGTGTAAAAAAAACAGGATTCTTTGGAGGGTTTTTTAGCTGTAAAGGGTCAGCTTTTGTAATATTGCATTGTGGAAATTATAATAATAATTATTAGTGGATAGAAGCTTGGTGTACATTTTTAATAGCTGCAGCTACTATTTTCTGATTCCATTATATTGCACATCACTCATACAATCAGTATGGTATATGTTTTAGGTTCCTGTCATCACCATCCATTGTCCTTGTATACATACAATGGAAGAAATCTTATTTTTTCTTGATTCTCAAATAGGAATTATGTGCTCTTTTGAAACTAAACTTCCTCTTTTCCTGTACCATGTAAAAATTAAAACTGTGTTAAGGAAACTGGATAGAGTTACTCAAAATCTGCAGCTCTTTGTTGGTGCTGACCAACTGTTAAAGAAATAGAAGAAAAAGCCTGGAAAGTCATATTTAGATGTGGGAGGGAGCATTTTTTTGCTAGTTTTCTTTACACGCACCACATTTCTCTTGTTTGAGGCTCATCCTGCAGATTGTAGTTGTGGAGATTGCTCAGTGTTTCAGTTATTCCTGTTTCAGTTTTACATGAAGTCTCGCCTGAATTGCCTGCTGTTCACTTCAGAGTGGCCAGAACAGAGTGGCAAAGAATGCACAAAGAGGAAGACTGAAACTGCTGCCAGTGAGGATTTTGGGAATGAGTACCGTAGTGATGGTGACGACGCTGTATGGGACATGATACCCATTTTAAAAACAAAGTCTGCAAAAAATTTAGAAGCTTCTAAAAAGCAAAATTCTGCACAGATCTCTGATAAAAAAATTAAGATTAAGAGAAAGAAATCTAATTTTTGACATTTATAAATGAATAAAAAAAATATATATTAATATTTAATGTGTGGTTGTTATTTAAATATCAAAATTTCCAAGAAATAAATTTGTGCACTTTTTAAGTAAGATCTCTTAATAATAGATGTTACAGTATTGCATGGTTTAACTCTTTACAGTACATCAATAAACTGAAAAGGGATGGATAATCTCAACTTTTAAAAAAGAATACCTTTAGCTTTAAAATTAGCTTTTTTAGAAAATAGTTATGAATCT
The DNA here is from genome assembly GCA_018389105.1 of Nautilus pompilius. Classification (NCBI taxonomy): domain Eukaryota; kingdom Metazoa; phylum Mollusca; class Cephalopoda; order Nautilida; family Nautilidae; genus Nautilus; species Nautilus pompilius. The sequence continues at coordinate 1,378,734 of JACATO010002123.1, forward strand.
ATAGATGTTATTAATAATTTAGCAAAAGTTGTTTTAAAAAGTTGAAAACTGTTGTTTTTTTTAAAAATTATTTACCCTGTTTATGCTTATTAGGTTTCATGCAACCAAGGGATACCAAAATCTAGTGATATACAGTTAAACCTCGATTATTCGAACAAGACGGGCGTGGAGTATCTTGTTTGGATAACTGATCTGATTGTAAACAAAGAAAGCCATACTGAACATAATTACATAAATAAACATGTTTACAGAGTTTTCATTTCATTCAGTTGATAAAATGTATACAAACACTGGATATTGCTTAGAAATTCATGATATTTTTTCAAATAAAATCATGTTATGTGTCGTTTAAATAACGAAAATATGGAGCTGAAAATTCAAGGAAACCTCACGTAATTACAAAAAATACCTTTACATACGTGCACAGGAAGCTCACTGAGTTCGTCGAAGACGCTAAATTCACTGAGGTAAAAGGTTGTGTGAAGAAAATATCCAGTCGCTGTTGCTTGAGGTGCTTCTGTTTCTTTGTTTTTGCCAGCGATAACATTTGACAAAGATGCATCAACTTAACGGCATCGACTTTGGCTTGTGCTTCGTACCACTCATTGAAAAGTCGTAAACCGTTGACAGCTTCATTAATGGGGACTGGAGGAGGTGTCGGTATCTGATTTCCCTTATCATCCACTAATGCACGTGGAGTGTCACTGGTTGATAAATTTCTCAATCGCCAATCTTGCTTTCTTGATGTCAGACACTGTTTCTTTTCCAATGTTGTAGTCTTGTGCAATCCTTGATGCCTTTTCAGCCAGCTTGGGCCTCAACACTATAATAAACATATGTAGATACATTTTTCTTTAATATCCATTTTGTAAACAGGTAATGCAAGGTATTTAAACCTCAGTGAATAAAGATGTTAAAACAGAGATTGAAAGAAAGAAATCGATTTATTAAACAACAATACAGACGCTCCCCTACTTACGAACATTCGAGTTACGAACAACGGTACATACGAACATTTTTGCGGGTATGTCGAAAAATGTTCGGACAGAGATGCTGTAAGTTAGATTTTGTATTGCGCGCCTTTTCCGAGTAGTGCTTCTTTCCGCCGCTAATACCGACGTGAGGCGCTGTGAGAGCTCGCCCAGCATCCACCCCGAATCCGGCTTCCTCTGCCCAGTTCGTCACAGTGCCTGAGTGTGTAAACGTATCTCCAGCGCGCTAAGAACTTTGACATTTTTATTGTTAAATATCTCGTGCATCCATTATTCAATATGGTTGGTGAAAAGCGAAAGGCTTCTAGTGAGAGTGGAAGTGTAAAGAAGAGGCAAGCCATTTCATTTGAAATGAAAGTGGCAATAATAAAGAAGCTTGATGCGGGTGAGAAAATGGTGAGCGTTGCACGTGCATACAACATGAATCGTTCGACCATACTGTGTGTGTCTCTCTCTCTTCTCTCTCTCTCTCTCTAACATATGTAGTATTCTCTCCAGTTGTACATGTACATATCTTTATAGAGCATATTATTTTATTAAATGTTTATTTTTCAGTACAAACCAATACAGGTTACTTATACAAGCCTTAAACATACTTATACAAGCCTTAAACATACTTATACAAGCCTTAAACATACTTATACAAGCCTTAAACATACTTATACAAGCCTTAAACATACTTATATAAGCCTTAAACATACTTATATAAGCCTTAAACATACTTATACAAGCCTTAAACATACTTATACAAGCCTTAAACATACTTATATAAGCCTTAAACATACATTCCATACAAAATATAGCACTGAAGCAACTTTCGAACGATCGTTCGGAACGTATCTCGTTCGTAAGTAGGGGAGCGTCTGTAATTATAGCACATTTCTAATGTTCTCGAATTCGGATAACACACAGTATGCCTAATTAAATATTCACGGGACCTTGAGATCTTGTTTGGATAATCCAAAATTCGGATAACCGAGGTTTGACTATAAAGGATCTTTAACAAAACTATAACTAATGGAACAGTGTTAGTGCTGTACACGCGCACATGCGCACACCATTCAGACTTGCACACTGCTTGTGTCTCAAGAATCTAGTTAATGAAGACATTAAATGCTGCTAAGAGGAGACATTTCTACCATAGACTGCTCCTGTCTTGAAAGTAGGATAGATGATGGGACCCAGTCTTCATTTGGCACAGTATGCAGTATGTGATCTGTAATCTTAGGCTCAGTCAACAGTTTTGTTTTGCTTTGATCAGGGCAATAGAAATCTCTTGAATTTTATCATTCAGTTTGATGGTGGTTTTAGGTTTCCTTTAGATGACAACTCCGGAATGTGGGCCTTAGTAATTTTAATGATGTTTATTGTTGATTTGCTTGGCATTGCGTGATATGGTTACTTGTGGCAGTTTACTTTTTGTTTGAGTCATGTTGCCACTTTTTTGCTAGCTTTAATCAGAGACAAGCTATAATTTTGTCAACTTCACATTAAAAAAAAATTTTAACATTCACTCACAACGAGGAGATGAGACCTCCCCTTTTTATTTAGGCGAGCGCCTAACTGAACCTGCCTATCAATCCCTTTGAGGAAAAGGTTTGATATGTAGTTTGTGTGCATGCATGTGTCCTCCATTAAAAATGAATGTTTGTCCGGTGTCATGAAGAGTTGATCCAGCTCTGAGAGCTGCTGAAACATGCAGGGAACTTGATGGAAGAAATGGACTCTCTTCTGCTGGCTTCTAAGAGAATTTCAAAGTGATACCTCTCATTACTGCTTGGGCAGAGAGGAATGGGAACATTTTGTAATATTCAAGTTAAAAAAATAATGTTTTGAATATTTTTCCTTTGGAAAAACCATTGCTACACGACTGGGAAAGTGTTAATATTTTTTATCGATATGATGCTTGTTTAAATATGGAAGGGTTGGGCATTTCATCTCAATTTTTTATGGTCTTTATTATCCACGTCAATAAAAAGAGAAACAAAAAGGTAACAAGACCCTGTGTGTAACAAGAAAAGCAACAGAGAAAATTTGAATTGTTAGCATATAATAACAAATCCATTACAGTCACTTGTTGATCAATAGTGGAAGGATAGTCTTTGAAATATACAGATAAATATTCCATTTAATGCCACTTTTACTAGGAATAGTATTTCAATAACAACAAAAAATTCTTGGATTTTGCGTTAGCAATAGTAATATTATCTTTAATCGAAATCAGAATTATCTGCTGAATGCAATATTGATTTTCAAAAAAAGAAAAATGCATTAGCATACAGAAATATTGGGCTATAGTGGTGTACAGGGTGCGGTCAGAGCCGGCGGGAGAAATTTTCTCGGCGGGGCACAATGATTTTTCAACGCAACATAAGAAAAATCATAATAGAAAGCCACTGTATCCCACGGCAGGCATCCTGACTGATAGAAACACGGGCTGGCGACAGGGGCCGCAACTCGAGCTGTTATCGCAGTAGGACTGACGTAATCGAGCTACGCTCCCAATGGGGCCGGCGGCTAAAAGACTGGGACTACGCCTGGGGCCGGAAGCACACTGGCCAGCTCGGCTTTAGGCCAACCCGGGCCCCAACAAATTGGTGCAGGGGGCTGTAGGCCAATGAGAGATCTACGAGGCCGGGCCGGGCCGCTTTGCATAAAATGAGGGGGTTAATGCCTTGAGGGCGGACCCACAATGCCCCGCCCATGCCGCCGGGACTGCTCCAAGTCCTGTCACCCACCGGAGAGAGGGGAAACTATGGCTGCACCTCGTCTCGCCAGTTATACGCCACGGCGGCGCTCACGCGGACGCGAGTGACAGGTGACAATTATGCTAAAGAAGCCTTATGATGTAGCCGAGGACTGCTCCGTTTTGCATTAGGTTTAATGGGAAGAACAAAAAAAAAGGGGGAGGGGGGGACAGAGGATGGGGGCAGGACTTTGTACTCGCTCTGTATATTTCAGGTGTTTTACCGGTAAAAGAACTTTGTGGCCCCGCCCCCTTAAATCGTCAACAGCAGGCGCCTCGTGCCAGGGACAGGAGGAGGAACAGGCGGACGCGACAGAAGTCCCCACTGTGACACTTCACTTTTAAATGTGGGGAGAAACCATGCTGGTCCCGACTGGGATTCGAACTCCGGCCCTTGACCAGGCTAAGACCGCGAAAAAGGGCCGAGCATATCCTGAAGTCTTTCGCCATGTTGTTTTGGAAACTTATCCCCCCCCCCGAAATGTTCCATGAGTGGTGAGGCGCTTTCCCCGGTGACCTCTGGTTAGTTCGGGTTGGAGACCACCTGCAGGTGGTTGGGTTTAGAAAACGAGGCTCCCCTGCCGGCAGAGGTCGCTCCTGGCGCGACGCTTGATTGATAAACCGTACACCTGCCTCTCGTGTCGAGGGGGAAAAGAAAATACTTTGTGCTTGTTGTTCGAATGATGAGCCGACGGCGGCCCGATGGAGGAGACTCGGATCTGAGTCGACAGGTAAGTGGCACCCACTCGGGGGGCACACTGTTACAAAAAATCTGAGCGCGCAGAACATTCGCCGTTTTCCCGAAATACAGGGAAGACAGCCCCAGACACCGGGAGCCCTCACGCGCAAGCACCTCTGCCCCCCCCACCCACTGTAAGCGAGCGACATGCTTTTGTTTCGCCGCCGCCGCCGTCGATCGCCCGTTAATAAACTGAAAGTACCGCAAGATATTCAAGGGAGACAACTAAACAACCACCGAACAACTGGTGTGGGTGGAGATGTCAGGGTAATTGCTAAAAGAACAAAAGTTGGACCTGAAAATAAAAAAGTCAGTTAAAAAACACAAAACAAACGCCGAGTACAAATGCAGAGGTTGAACAGGAAGGTGCATTCAAGGAAGTATGATTTTATAGAATTAATAAGCCGCCCCTATTCATATATTTGATTCACTTTTTGCATAGGAACAACAAAAATGGGCTGAATTTTTTTCTTTCTTGATGGTGGAAATAATTGCAAAATTTTACGGGACTTTCAGTTTGTCATAACAACAATCGACAAATGAGAGAGGGAGAGACGGCTTTCTCTGCAAATTGAAAAAAAAAAAAAAATTCTTTAAACTCTGTTTAAGCTGCAGTCATATGACTTTACAATCCAACATCTCTAACCCTTTTTTGTTTTTCAGAGATACATGTTTTTCAATACTGAATGAATCTGAATGATTTGTTTTGTCTGTGAGGAGATTGGTAGATCGGCCTGCTTACATAATTACACAACACATTCAAAACTTCAGTTTGCATATATATTAAATATTTACCTGAAATTCTGAATATTAAGAAAATTTATGGATGAGAAAATTTTTCAGCTTCATTTTTTTTTTTAATGAATGATGTTTCAGTTTCATAAAAGTGAAAATAAGTTCAATGGAAACTTTAATATTTAACATTATTAAGTTTTTTTTCTTTTGCTTTTTCTAAGATTGTAAAATTTCCTAGTTGCGTGTTTACGGATTATTCTGAAAAATGCCAGGAATTTAAATCGAAGTCAAAAAGGTAAGATTGATTGCATATATAGCGATAAAAAAAAGATAAAGTCGAGTTGTGACTTTGGGAAATTGCTGCAGAGTTTGAAGGAAGTTTTTACTCATTAAAGAAGACGCAAAAACCTTGTAACTCTGCACTAATCACTATGGGCTGAAATAATGTTCGGGCTTTCAAAATCTGCTTGAGTTATTTTACTGATAATTCCAGTTAGTGCTTTTTTTAGTAAATTTTCTATTCGCATTTTGTTTAGATAATTTATTATTTTTGTTAATGGCTGAAAAAAATCAGGAACAAATGAAGAATTTGCAAATATTTAGCTGTTAAAAAAAAACCAAAAAAACTCCAAACATTAATTGATTAATTTCTGTTTAACTGTTCCCCTTTTGAATTAGTGGAGAATGATATAAGTAGACTTGAAATCTGCATATGTGTATGACGGAATTTATTAGTGTCTAACTGTCGACATCCATTTGTAGCTCTTGTATTTCGCTCTGAGATAAAGTCCAGTTTAGTATTGATTCTGAACCATCTAAACATCCGTTTGTCGTGCTAGGACGCTGGCATAGTTTCTGCTCCAAGATGATGTTTTGTTTAGTTTGTATCTAAATTTTAAATTTGTAGTTATCCACTTTTTACAATTACTAACTACAAAATGACCGATTATATAATATATATATATATATATATATATATATATAAATTTTTTTTTAGTTTGTTTGGTCTCTGGCAGCAATGGGACTTAACAGTTAGGTACAAATACATAATTTATTTCATTTCCAAAGAAAAATCTTTCTTTATATCTTTGTTTTTCTTTTTTTTACTAATAGCTTCAGTTGCTTGAATGAATTTCCTAAAGGTCTACAGGAAACACTTAGTTTTTGTGAGGTAAGCATTCAGTTTACAGGAGACCAAAGCAGTCTGCTTAGGTATAGTTAGATTTGTGGAAACTAACATTGTTGAAAGCTATGAAGAAGAAGTTAGATTATTGTTTTTAAATTTAATTTAATTTTAAAAAATATATTGAAACAATGTTTGTGATAATGGAATAAAATATATTTATGCATGTTTATTTACAGATGCTAATTTAAACATTCAAGTAGATTTTGTAAATATTTGTTTTACTTAAATCATTTCTTATTTATGTGTAGTCTGAAAGTAATGTTTCTTTATTTATTTCTTAATATACTATGCAACCTAAGTTACTTTCTAATCATAAAGGTAGAATCTCCATTGTATACAATTTTGATCAGATCTATCTGTATTCACAATTTACATAAGATGCATTATTCTTAGCAACAACAGAAAGCTTAAAATTTTTTGGCAGGAATGTGTGATGGTTAGGAACAAAACATTTTATAAATGTATGTTTGTTTAATTATTTAGGCTTTAAAATTAACGCTTATTTTTGTCTGCCTTTAACGATTAAGACCCATTGAATACACTCTTTTAGAGAAAAGTATAAGTATTAATAATTGTGGCTCAAGTATTATAATTTTTGGTTTACAAGTATTGTATATTTTGTGTTGTCATTCTATCCAGTTCCTGTTGGCTCATTATAATGAAGGATTTCAGGAAAATTGTTTAGAACTTTAATGATGTCAATGGATGAGTTTTGATGGGACAATCATGGCATTTTTGCCATGCAGTTCCTATGCTGAAAGACTTGTGATGCTAAGGAGTCTTCTAATCTAAATCGAACTTAGTAGTTGTTTGTTATGACTTACTTACATTTGCACTAAGTGGTTTCCTTATATCTTTACTTTACAAGAATCATTAGTTTGTTGTTTATTATATGAATGGGTGCCATTAAGTGTATATTCATTTCGTTATGAATGTAATCTATAAAAAGAAAAGTTTTATTTCTAAACTTTTGCAAAATTCTAACAAACATCTCCATTACATTTACAAACAAACCACTCCTTTCTTACATACCATGTTCTTTAATTTTAAGGTGGTTTTGTGTATCTGTAAAAAACTAACTGTTACAAAGAAAGTTTTGTCTTCTCTTGTTTAATAAAGTTCACTTGCATGACTTCATTATGCTGTTGTAAATCATTGAATTTGTGGAAGAATGTTTGTACATTCTCACAGTTTAGTCTGGGTTTTGTGTGTCCAGCCATTGGTATGGCTTACCTCCCCACTCCCTAGGTTTCTTCAATGTACTCTGGTTTTTTCCACTTTCTAATCAGGGTTTTCTTGTCAACAATTGTTGGAATTTTTTTTCATGAGTATAATAGGGAAAAATTAAATTAAGGTTGTTGTTACTTCTAAATCGCAAAAGATAATCTGACAAGTTTCTTTTCATCACTGTTTAATAAACCTTAGACTGGGTACTGCAGACATTTCAAAACAGCCAATAAGGGGAGATAAACACTTAATGTGCAAAGCAGTTAGAGACCAGAGGTGCAATATGAAGCGAATAGATGTGAAGACTAGTGAAATCACTTTGAGTCTGTCATAAAGAGAAAAGCATAATTGATAGAGCTAAACTCAACAACTCTACTGTGCTTTATGACTTGTTTTAAATCTACAAAAGGCTTTCTATTTGTAGCTCTGAGATATGGTAGATAATTCCATCATGCTTCATTGAGAGTTTATTACAACAGCAACTGTAGATTTAAAAATGTCTTTACAACAGGTTTCAGAACTGAAGAAAAGGAGAAGAACCAAATCCAATATAATCTACAAAGACAAAGACAAGATGCTCAATGAAGCTGACACATCTGTGCCACCTTATCATTTTTTGATGAAAGAAAACAAAGTCTTGAGGGATGCAAGTACCTAGTTTCTCAATTCTCCTATTGTCTGAATATAAACTTAGGATGGGTATTACCCTTTTGTCATATTTACATTATCCATCTTAGTAAAATAAAGTAAAACAGTTTTAATAAGTTCAGTTAGTTTTGACAACTAAATGGCTTCAAAGTTATTATGGATAGTGAAACAAAGAGTAAATTTTTTTATTGACACCTGATTTTGTAATAGTCTGAGAGGTTTGGTGACTGAGAGAGAGAATACCTTTTTGTTTCAGTCATTTGAAACTACATTTTATATGTGAACTCAAATGTTCATACTGTTCTGATATATGGTTCACATGTTTTGATTTATTTACAAAAAAAGTATAAGGTTAGTTTAGGAATTTCTCATCCTTATTAGTTACTGAACTAGCTTTAACTACTTTTTTTTCTTTTACTGCTAATAATGGGAAACACCCAAAAAATCTTCTGCTTTCTTCAATCCTTATTGAATTTCTCTGATTTTATTAGGTTTATGAAGAGAGTAAAAATACAGCTATCTGTTTTTGAAATGCTAAAGATAGGATGAAGGTACAAAGCTTTTGTGCTCTATTTTTGATGAGTCTTTGTAGCAGAAGCTTGAAGAAAGGTCTGTTTTAGTTTGTTACTAAAGAGAAACAACAGCCAAAAATCCAGAAATTTAATTTTTTTTTAAGCACATTTTTCTGGTGACTATCACATGATATGGGAATGCTAAACCAGAATATGTATACACAAGAAACCACCACTTTAGGGAGCCAAACTTTTATCTTATGTTGATATACAGTGAAAGTGGCAAACCTGTGGGCGTCTATAGGGTTATGTCTTGTTTGTTACCCTAAGAAATATAAGTATATTAGCCAATTTAACATTTTTCAAAAGCAACATTTTTTTTGTGTGTGTGGGCGGGACAGGTGATTAAAATTGCTTGAATATGCATATGCAAAATGTAGTCTTAGTCTGACTATTTCACTATACAGAAATATTTAATATACAACTTTATCCAACAATACTTCTACAAAGGTAAAGAATATAAAGCTAAACATTGGGTCATCTTCACCATGTCTTGGACTAGGGCCATCACAGTACTAAATCTGGCCCTGTGCTGGGCCATGAGTAGAATAGACCTTCATGGCATCAGTTGTCTGTCTTTTCCCCTTTCTTTCTGCTTGTTAAATTCAAATGCAACTTGAAAATTTTTTCTGCTTTTCATCTGCCTAATCAGGTTTGTCTTTGTTTTCAGATGAATGCTGGCCATGAGTGGATGAAAAGCCTCATGAACCAGAGAGCTTTGCACACACAGGCCTTTATAAGTATGTGGCACTGCGATGGAATAGTGGGACTGATTTCTCATTTGAAAAGGGTTAAAAACTACAGCTTGTTAGCTCATATTCTACCCTTACTTATAGACAGGTACATTTATTTTTTAAACCTAGTTAAAACATGTGGATCTCCCCTAATTATCCGTGTGGAAATCTTTTGGTTTGTTTTCAAGAGTTCACAAATGTTTGTTGTTGTAATTAAGATATACAAGGGTTAGGATAATTTCCAATTATGAGTACATTTAAAAAAATTTTAAAGTTCTCTTCTGTTTCCTACAGCAGAGAGACATGGAGATGTTTCAACTTTTCGGCATCTCAAATGTTGTCCAGAGACCTGGGTTTGTTCCAGTAATAGACAAAATTGCTAACACAAGGAAAAGATCTTTCTAATTAATGACAATAAGTGTTTTTGAAGAATAAATGTTTCCTTTTGTAATATAGAATTAGTTTTGATTGATTTGCTTATAAACCATCTGAAAAAATTATTTACTTAGAGATCTCTGCCACAATAATTTGAATGCCTCCTTTATGAAAAGTAAATTTGTTTTACAGATCTGACCTGAACTTTTTCACCTCTGTTAGAAAGTATCATCATGAAAGCACATGGTAGCTATGGTATTTCCCAGGGGCCAATCAATTCAAATGCCATCTGTTTAGGAAGAAAGGTCTAATTATTGTGCAAAGTATTGTTGACCTGCTGCATAGTACAAACAATATGCTGTTGTCCATTAGCAATTTATTTCAGCTGTTGCAGCATCAACATCATTATATTAGCACACTTTGCAACTCAACTGCCTTCTGCATTGTTCAGTGGAAGCTATTGGTGACAGATGCAAATAAAGACTGTTGCCTTTTCTAAAACAACATGCATACTGGCATTCAACAGTTTTCAGACATGTCAAACTTTCTTCATCCTCTGGAGGGACAGTGCCTGGAGAAACATTTGCCCCATTGGAGCAGTGGTGTTGGTAGGCATTTGTATAGGGGATAAAACATTGTACTCAATGACGGATATCCAAATTCTGTCATTCACATAACCATCCTTCAGAAAGATGTAGCAACATGCCATACATCCAGAACCACAGAGTTTTGAATGAACTGCACTTGCTTTCTTGGGCCCCATTTAGCACCTTTGGGAGCATTTTAATAGAAAACTAAAGGCTGTATTGCCAAGACCAATCACAGCAGTAGTTGACAATGAATGCCTACAAATGTTGTGGGGTAAATGTGGACCAAGTCAACAGTGATAAATTAACTTTTTAGAAGTCTGCAAACTCTCCACATTATAAGATGTGCTTTTACCAAATGTTGAAAATTACTTTGAAAAGTTTTTGTGCATATATTGAAAAACTAATGCACATGTGTGAAGTCTATGGTGCTTAAATTGTTTTGGCATGAATCTATATATTCCTACACTTTTAGATTTTTAATTATCTAAATAATAATCTCTTAAGCAGTATTATTTTTTACTACCAAAGTTGCAGTAAAATTTATATAGAAACAATGCTAAATAGGCAGTCATTAAAAGTGTTAAACTAATTTAAAAATAAAATCATGTGAAACTACGTTGAAAACTTGATTAGCAAGGGCTTACTTTAAAAACCAAAAAAGAAGAATGCAGATAATGGATAAGTAAGATTTGTTCTTGCTCAATGATTTTTGGATGACTTTGCATAATAGCTGAATTACTGCAGATTATTTAATATTTAATGATTGTGATAATTAGTATAGAAAAAATTAAAGTAATTTCCATTTTAATATTTTTCAAGTAAAGGCGATATTTGGAAGCAGATTAGATTGGTGCTCAGCTGTAAAATGTGCTTTTACATACATATTTCATGTACAGAGATTTGTCAGAATAAATAGATATCCTGCTTGTAAGGAACCATATTTCTGTTTGATTTTGGTGTAAGTGAACTGTTTTAATATAGTAACTCTGTCACTATGATCTTTTTTTCAAATATTGCTGCCTATTTAAATAAAGGCAATTGTAGCAATTATTAATTAATTTTGGTTGTTGCTCAGATAGTGTAGGTAAATCACATGCATCATTTTTCTTTGAGTTCATTTTTGTTGTTTTTAAGATGTTAGCACCTCTTAATTGCTATAGCAACCAACTGTACCTTTTCTTGCTATGAACCATTATGTAGTCTGCTGCACTGGCAGCTAATTATCAATCACAATATCACAATGGTAAATTCTGTAGGCAACATATAAAACCAAGAATCTGTGCAGTAAATATTACCATCATGGTACAAGTAGTTTAAATCAAGATTCACTGAGGCAGCTTCCATAAATTGTGCTTTACATTTAGTTTATCTTATTTCTCAATCATTTAACCTGTGTGTTCCATGAGATTTTATTTACCTGGTTGCAGCAACTTTTTCTTGAATTTTTATTTATTTTAATTAACCTTGATTCACTGAGGCAGCTTCCATAAATTGTGCTTTACATTTAGTTTATCTTATTTCTCAATCATTTAACCTGTGTGTTCCATGAGATTTTATTTACCTGGTTGCAGCAACTTTTTCTTGAATTTTTATTTATTTTAATTAACCTTATAGGACTTATTATAAACTAACTTTAGTCTAGAATACCTATTGGTTTGATTTTTTTTTTTAGTTTTAAATGTCTATATATGTTTATTTAAAACAGTTGTGTGCATATTTCTACCAGCATTTTGTAATTAATAAATTTTATTATCTTTGTTCTTTTGTCTGTACGATAACTTTACAATTCAGTTATTGCAGGATCCAGCTTTTTTTTAAATATCTGGCCATAGGTGTAGCAATGTGCTCTTATGCAGAGCACCACATGACCTTTCTTGGGGTTAAGGCAAGGTTGACTTCATCTTGCAAAAGTAAAATTTGATTTAATTCATATCAGCATTTATGAGTGAAACAAAAATATTAAACTATTGCAGGATCTTCAGCAAGGTGGATTCACACTCTCTCTTCATTTGTTATGATCTACTGATTCTGATTTTAAACTACAACTGCCATCCCCAAAACGAATTGTGAGTTGGATTTGTTCTGATACAATTTTAATTGGTTATACACTAAACATTTTCTAAAGAAAAAAACTTCCCAGTTGAAGTTGAGTATCTAACAACCAGAGAGCAGAAAACCCCATTCTTCTTCCTGTCTACATGTAATGATTTTTTCAAAGATGATGCTGGATTGAAAAAATGGTGTTATTACATTAAACAAAAAGAATGGCTCACAAAAAAATGTTGGTTCGTTACCACTGTTTATATGAAAGTAATGTCATTGTTACCAGAATTGCTACTGAGGCTAGTTATTCCTTGCAAAGGTTAGCTAACATTCCTTAATGTGTAGAGACCTAAAATAAACGCTTCACTAGGTGGTGTCTTTTTCGAAACAATAGTCTAGTTAATTTGTCTATTATTTATTTGAAAGTTGATATTTTTATAAAAGTGGCCAACATCTAATTCATCTTATCTCTTCATTTTCTGTTTAGATCTGTTTTCAGTATTATTTGATTTTATTGTTATTGTTATTATTAGTATTATCACTAATACTATTATGGCATCTTCTCTTTTTTTCTTATAGTGTTTTTTTTTTTTTTTTCTCTCTCCAGTGATCACATCAAATTCTTGGACTTTGTTAACAAAGTTATTGACTTTTGGAGAATAGACTTTCAATTATACTTGCTTTCATCAGATCCTAAAATGAGGTAAAATTCTTTTCATCACTTGACTAAGTTGTTTTTGTCCAAGACCCATACCTTTTGTTTATAAAGTTACCTGCAATAAAACATGCTGTACACTTTATTTGTAAGGGTTTTTTAACACATTATTTTTTGTTTTAAAATTTATTCACGATATTTTCCTTTTTTAATTAATTACTGTGAATGATTTTTTTTGCTGCTTTTTTAACAAAGTGTGGAAAAGGGTTTTTAGTTTAACATTTGTTTCGTTTATTTCAGCATCGTAGGAGATGTCTTGAGCGTGATGCGTAACATGATGGAACCACTTCTGGACTTTTCACTGGTTGAAGGCCAAGTTGGAGAAAAGGCTAGAGTAAGTTACAGTAAAAAGGACCAAAATAGTTTAATTCTTTATGGGAGAGAACTATCAGCTGACCTTGCTGTTTTGAAATTCAAGAGATTCCTTCTAAGAGAATGAGTGTTTAAAAAAAATTAAATATTTTTAGAATGAATAAAAAAAAATAACTCAAATAACAGTGGTTACTGGAGAGAAATAAATTGATTTCTATTGATCTACAATGTCTATTTATTAATTTCAATAGAGAACAGGTCAACTTTGAAAATTGTACCATTCTTTTTCTCTATTATCTTGCCTTCACAACAATATTGCTTTGCACAGTAACTCTCCATGATGTCAAACTATTAAATAATGAGAAAACAAAAAACTTTAACACAGATTTATACAAAATACATAAATTCTGTCGATGCCTAATTATTGATTTATTCAAGATGGTAGCGATGCAGTACACTTTTGGAAAAAGTGGCAGCCTTTTGAAAATTCTCTGTAATCCACTAGCCCTTGTGTCAGCTGTATTTATCTCTTAGATTTGAATTGCTTATTTTTCAGTTTAATATTTGTTGGTAAGCCAGAAGATTGAAATTGCTTCAGAGATCAGTAAAAATGGTAGAGCTTAAAAAGTGGCTAGTGTTACATAATGTTTTTATTCCTTTTTGATATCATGTGTGTGTTTTAAAGAAAATAAAGATTTTGTTGAATCTGCTCCAGGGATCATAAAAACAATACAAACCTCTCTTCCCTTGCTCTTCTATTTTCCTTTCCAAGCAGACTTAGCATAGCATAGAAAACAGGTGGCTAGTTTTCCAGTCAGGAACACATACTTGGAATTGGTGTTGAAGTATTATCAGTTAAGCATTGAAACTGCCCATTTAGAACAACTGAGGATGTGCTTGTTTGCCTGTTGAGTGGATTAGTCTTGCCTGTTGATGCCATACCATGTATCTGTAAATTTATACCAAAAAATAAAAATGATTGAGTAAAGCCATCAGACCACACCTTCATTCAGGGTTTGCTTTGTGGTGGTGTTTTTTTTTTTTTTTTAAAAGTTAGCCAGTATCCTTTCAGGTTTTTTCAGGAAATTGGATTATTTTGCCAAAATCTGCAGCTCCAATAATTTCCTTAGTCAACCATTAGATTTTCATAGTTGGGTTTTGAAGCTGTTGGAGCAGTTTAAAGAAAAAGGAAAATGTCCCTTTATAAAATGAAATGTGAAAATAATGCACAAAGCTCTTTCATAACAAGTTTGACCACACTCAGCCAAAGGCCAGGAAGAGAGTAACAATATAGGATAATACAATATAAAGGGCACTGGCAGAGCAAGTATATGCCCTGTAATTCATTTTGTGGACATTTGTCATCCTGCCCTTTGAAAAAATCTTGTGGATGCAAATACCTCTGCATGTAAGTTAGTTAGGTTTCTTTAGAATGTGAATTAATGTAATACAAATAGTTTAAATTTTAATGCAAGTTTGTTTTTTCTTCCTTTTTTTTCCAGGATATTATTAACAACCTAAAATCAATTTACTGAGCATGAATGTGTACGGCATATGAAACAAACTGTGATATATTTATGTAAATTATTTTTTTTGTTTTTCTGCTGTTTATTGAAATAAATAAAAATGTTTTATATTAATTTTGTTTGCATTTTTAAAAATCACTTTTTGTAACTAAGAATTGACATTGCTTAACACAGCAGAATAATTTTTACAGAAGCAGATTGTCTGTTTATGATATAATATATACTTTGAAAATGCACCACCTAGTTAGTACTTAATATATCCTATCATGTCTGTCTTTAGGTTACATAGGTCACATAGGCTGTTGCAGACAATAAAGAGATGCAAATGTTCTCAGCGTTGTAAAGTACTTGATGGACGGCCAGATCCTTCCAAGTTGGTTATTTGGACAGTAACTGTCACCAGAACTTTTTGCTACCAAGCAAACTTAACAAATGTCCCTACTAGTATTAGCAGAAATGGAGTTTGAACATCACTGAATGTCCATGGCAGTAGTTCAAAGTTTGATGTCTGTATATCTGAATGAAGCTAACACTAGAATTTCAAAAAGGTTCTTGCTATGATGCATCTATAGCCCAGGGATTTTGTTCCACTTCCATTGCAGACTTGTGGTGGCAGCCTATAGAGCACAGATTGCCTGATCAACCAGGATTTCTTTTCGAAATGAATTTTGAATTTTTTGCCCTCTGTGTACTGGCAGTGTATATGTTGAATATGGAAGCTAGAAACCTTTTAAAGCATTAAAACATTTTGTTTAAAATATTTGTGTTCTGACATCAAAGATACCTTTTAAACATTGGAGATAGAGAAACAAAAATGAGTGGAAATAGGGCTGCAGTGCACCAGATGTAATTGCTTAGATGCAAAGGGTGTTTATGTATTTAATACATTGCGAAGACTCCTGTAAGACCTCTAAAATGTATCTTAGCAGTGGTAAGATGACTATATTCTGACATATTGTAAGTAGATATTTGTCCTGATTTATTCTCAAACACAAAAGCTAGCTTTAGTTTAAACATCAGTAGTAAAGAAAATTAGTCCAATTTTTTCTCTTTAAGATTCTACCTTAACTTGATGATCTGGGTCATCCTAAACAGCTTTGTTAATGTGTGGTGTGCACAAGCAATAACAACCTGCTTGAATAAACAGCAAACAAAAAATTGAAGTAATTGCCTTGTTGATCAAGCTTTAATAAAGTTAACTATGATATTTAAGGTAATTATATATAGGTTTCCTTTCCAATTTCTCGATTAAAAAACCATTCAAAGGAGCAATATCAAAGGGGTTCAAGGTTGCAAAGGCAGCATGTACAAGTGCCAAAATGCTGGCTCTCAAAGCTAGTATAAGGACTGGTGAAAATCGTGTTACAGAAAGAAGTTGCAATTGTGCATTGTGAAGCATGGCAAGTCTTTTAGAGATAGAAAGTATTTAAAAGAAGCATTTCTCAATAACTCGCAGTGTTTAATGATTTTCTAAATAAGGACTTGATCTTGCCTTGAATAAAGAAATGCCAGTCTGCAAGAACAGTTAAGCAACATGAGTGAAAAAGGCTAAAGATGTCAGAGACCAGCAAACTGCAGCATTAAAGAATGCTGAGGTTTTTAGCTTACCACTGAATAAAAGCAATGATATTAATGATGCCTTAGCTGTGTATAGCCATTGTGAAAGACTGCTTCAGAATCAGATGGAATAAAAGGAACTGCTGCATAGAGCAACAAAAGCTTTTATGAACATTTTGATTATGAGTTGACAAAAAATTTTTTGTATAAACACTGATGGTGCATCTGCTATGGTAGGCAAGTACAGGGGATTTGTGCAGCTCCTGGAACAGTATATT
Organism: Nautilus pompilius; assembly: GCA_018389105.1. Lineage (NCBI taxonomy): Eukaryota > Metazoa > Mollusca > Cephalopoda > Nautilida > Nautilidae > Nautilus > Nautilus pompilius. The sequence goes on from JACATO010002123.1 coordinate 1,395,709, forward strand.
CACCATTCAGTTGTCAAATCTCATATGTTCACCAAGAGAGCGTTTGGATAAAAATTTCAAATTCCAAACTTAGTGTTGTGATAGCTACTATGGTGAGGATAGTGAATCTTTTTGATTTTTGCTTACCTCTAATTCGGAGAGTTCAAACCCTGCTGAAAAAAATTGATTTTGTGTATACAATAATGCCTGCTGACTTAGTCATGGCAAAATGTTGGATCTCTATAATATTTTCATGTAATCAAGAAGTTTTTCATCTAAAAAAAGGACAAAACTACCATGAACTAGATGATGATGAGTGGCTGGGGAAACTCATCTTTTTGCCTGATATTACATTTCACTTTAATAAGTAAACTTAACCTTTGCCCACAAACAGTTTTGCATCTGTATGAAAAGCTAGATTTTTTTAAAAGATGTTTGCATATTTGCCAACTTTCTAAAATTTTCATGGGGGAGACTTTGGCAATCCAAGTCCTGAAGCACTCGAAAATATAAAAAAAACAAAGAAAATGCAAACACTCATGATTATCTGTCTCTAAATTTCCATATGGTCACAATTGTCAAATGCAATCAGGCATGCTCTGACTCATGTCCAAGTGTTAATTCTTTATTGTAAGTAACACAGGGACTTTGCTGTTTTCAAAGTTGTCCTACTTGGTTTGTAAGCATGACAGTCCTTTGTTCTATTGCATTTACATGTCAACAACGCATCCAGGGTTGAATTGTTAAGAAGAGACCTGTGATGCAAATGGGAGTGTCTGCTGTGGGAGACAAGCCTGCAGAGTGGCAGGTGGCTATATGGTCAAATGGCAGATGACGATAGCATGAGCCATACACAACAGGGCGACGGGTTTGCTGATTTCTGATTGGTCAAAATATGAAACTCATGAAATGTCAACTATGGGTGACAAAGAATCAGGTTGTTTTCACATTTTATAAGGAGGGTTCTTAAAAATCAGGAGAAATGGGTCTTTTTTAACAAAAAAAAGCAGGAGGGTGGGAAATTGATTAAAAATCAGGAGAGTTGGCAAGTATTTGTTTGTACATCAAACTAATACTATTTTTCAAAGACCTACCATCATTATGTAGTGTTGATGTCAATGAGAATGGCTTGTTCATGTGTAAGCTGGAATCTGAATTTTCTGAGAGCTTTCAAGATTTCCAACATTCTGGACCAAAGTTTCATGAACCATTAAGCCTGATCATTTTATGGAGAATGAGTTGGATATGTTTTTATTAGATCAGATTTAAAAACTCAGACTTGTGGTCATATTTTAGAAATTTGTGGATTGAATTTGAAACTGATGAAAAAGATTCTAGAGCCTCTAGTTTCACCTGAGACATTCAGCAACTGCCTGAAAAAAAGTTCTTTACTATGCTTTCAGCCTTGGGCCTACATATTTGTGAGCATATATTTTCACGAATGGAATTTGTCTGCCCTTTTTGTGTCAGATTGACAACTGATCACCCAAAAGCCTGGTGCAGCTGAAAGTATCAAAGTATATACCTGATTCAGAAACAGGTGGTGAGGGGTTAAGGATCCTACTAATTACTTACTAGACCTCTGATCTAAGGATGGACTTGATATGGTATATGTAATACTATTAGTATAATGCTTAGCATTAGTATTAAAATAAAAACATTGTGTTTCAGTTGCTTTAAAGTTGAGCATTCTACAAATTGAGTATTTGTATCTGATATTTGCTTGCAAAATGTAGTCTTTGTAGTGTGAACAGTACTGGCATTATTTAAATTGGAGAAACAAAGTGGAATCTGGCACCACTCTTGAAAGGTTGTCAACCTCTGCTCTAGTACATCCCATACATGCTTGATAGGGCAGAAAATCAAGCACATTGATGATATTCTATCCTATGAAAAGCTGTATACTTACAGTGTGGGGCCAGTGCTAATGTCAAATTCAGTTAAGGTTGCTATAATTCAGAACCATTATTAGACTACAAAAATTAGTATTCATGGCTTACTAGCAACTCATCAAATCATGACTGGATATGTATATGAATTTTTAATTAAAGTTTGACAGTTTAATAAAACCACAGATATGAATAGCACTTATTAAAATTGTAGATGTTCAAATACCAATTATTCTAAATCAATAAACTTTATTAAAAATTCGATCATTTGTGTTATTTCCTTTTTATGACATCAATTTGTATGTGAGCGTTCATCTGGGACAGTTTTAGTAAAAACAGTATTAATGTTTTACTGAAGTTAAAGTTCTGTAATACTGTGCCTTTTCTCACCATAATTAATAGGTAATAAGTGAGCCGTTATTTAGTCGTGATTTCACATTCTAACCAAACTCTTAAAAAGTAATAAAATACCTAAAATAAAGTTTAACAGCAATTGTTGCCTTTCAGATGTTTAGCAAAATGATGAGTGAGCGATTACACAACGGCTGCTGTCTCAGAGTGAAGAGAATGGAAGATTAGTTCTGCTTAAGGAGCCAGTAAATTTGAATCACTGTTTTCGTTGGCCAGATGCATTATGGGTAGCGTTTGGAATAAAAGTAACCGTCCGTAATGATGTTAAATAGCGTAGGCCGCCCCTTTTATACGAACACTGTTATATTTTCCGAAAAGTATTCCCAGATTCGGCAGTAGTTTGTTACTGAAGGGAAAGCGAATTAATTCACACCAGGTTCGTGCTTTTCGCAGGGTTTTTTTTGTCAGCGTTAAGATTTTTTTTTTTTTTTTGTCGAAAATGGCGGCCGCTGTTGTTCTCTCGCGGCGTTTGGAAATGTTCTGGTGAAGTCGCGAAAAAACTGCGAGACGCCGATAGAGAAGTGTAGATTTAAGATGTCTTGGTTCCGGTGTTTCGCAAATATTAGTGAAGAATGCCGCTCCAGGAGATGTATTTCTTGGTCTGGGGCCGGCTCCGCTCCGACTCTGACAGTTTTCGGCAAAAATGGAGTGAACCCCCCCCACTCGACACTGTTAGCCGCAATCCCCAGTATTTCCGTTTATTAAAGTAAGTAAGGTGTCGAACTTGTAACAGATGATATGACGGTAATTTTAAAACTGAAAGTCTCGGTGTCAAAAGCACAGACTATTTCGTTCATATTTAATTTTTAAAACGAAAGGAGTTTCCCCAATTCTTCTCTTCGGCTGATGGCGATGATGGCGATGTCTTACGGACGCCCTGCGGTCGGCCATCACCTTGTTGATTTGATTAATCTAAATCTTTTTTATTTATTTTTGCGATCAAATCAGATTCGTTAGTAATTATTTGATTTGAGAAGGATAAGAATTCGTTCCCATTGTTGCATGAAAAAAGCACCATTAACCATCTTCGAGTTATTTAGAGAGACATTCTCTCTCAAGTTTTAAAAGCACACACACATTGCTTTGTACGTAACTTCCAAAATTGCTGAGTTCTCAAGACACTAAGGGACGAAATACCATTTATGAAAAATTTGTTTAAAGACAAATCAAAGATTCAAAGTACTAATGATTGTTTTGCTTGCTTTTTGTTGCTAATTTAATCGGTAGATTATTAGCCTTTTTTTTCCTCTCTCACAACAAAGACATTAACTCTTGAATTATCCATTTGTTCTAAACAATTTTCCTACTGCTGTAGTTCACAGAGGCTTAAATAAACTATTCTACTTGATAAACAAATGCAAAATATAGGCACTTTCTTTATCAATGCAAGGAACATGATTTTTGGGTATTTTGCTCTTCATGTTATCTTAATTGACTAAACGAATTGCAGTTCTGCATTTGTATACATTTAGTTGTTTGTAATCTTGGTTTTTATAGTTTAACTCGTTCTACTGATCCTGAAATTTAATGTGATCTGGTTGAGATTTATTCTCTATTATAACTTTAGTTAATAAAGGTTTGGTAGCCAAAGTGGCATAGCTGATTAATCCTTATATAGATGCTCACAGCTTGGATAAGATAACCAGTATCTCTGTAAAAGATGATATTCTAAGTGTCACATTTATGTCACATGCTTAAAATACTTGAGTTGCTAAGGAATTGTAATTTGAAACAAATTTTACAAATCTTTTGAACTATTTTAATTTTGAAAAAGCATTTAATTGTAGAAAACTAATAATTTTAAAAAATACAAGACTGAATTTTTAAGAATCTTGAAATTAAAAGTACATATTATATTTTTCTAAATAAGACAATTTTATGAGTGTGCATGCAGTATATACATATAAAAATCTATCTTAAAAAATTAACTCTTAGGTACTCACTTGTTTGAGATTAAGCATTAGAATTTATTTATGTTGCTGTATATACCTTTTCTAGTTCAGATGAAGTATGGTCATTGGAAATTTTTTAAAATGACAAAACAAAAGTTATTTACTCAGAATTTCATGAGATGACTTTTGAAAATTGTTTAAACAGACTGAGTTGATAAATTATAACTATATTTAAAATAGATTGCCATTAATAAAAGAGAGATTAATGAACTGGTTAATTCTTCTGATTTAGAGAATATAATTTAAAGGTATGCACTTTAATTATTACTAAACAATTGATTATGTTTTTTAAGTTTACAATGTATGAATTAAATTTCATGATAAGTAATTTTGCATTCCCTTTTTCTTGCCTTATAATTCCAGAATTTAATGTCACTTGAGTAAAATGCCTTTGTGCAATTGATTTATAGAGAAACTTTTGATATTTTCCAAGAAGTTCTGCATATCATAAAAGTACAAATCTGAATTTCAATTTTTTATTTTTAAGTTTATTTTATAAAATAAATTTTTGTTGTTTATTTTTTGAATTAGAGTAAATTACCATACTGGTTTTAACAAGAGTACATTTCACAAAATGCCTTTGGATGAACCAACACATCAGTCAAAGAAGTGCAAACCTCAGCAGCAGCAAAAAGCTAAGCCAATCTTGAAAAATGCAACACTGGTATAAACAATTTTTTTAGAATTTCTGTCACCTGTTTATTTTGGAGTTGTTTTAAGTTAGTCACCTTTATTGAAATTTAAATGAAAAAAATTTAAAAATGTTTTTTCACAAAAAAAATCAGCATATTAGTTTTTTTTGTTTAAAAATGTTTCATTTATTATTAATCATATTTGTCAATTATTATATATTAAAGTAGAAAGGGTGGATAGGTGTTTGCAGTTAATAAAAACCCAGAGTACTCTCTGCCAATAAATAAGGAAACTCTCCCATGATGTAGTGCTACAATAGCTATCTCATTTTCTTTCTCTGTCTGCTTTTTAAATTGTAAATATTATCACAGTTGTAGTATTCAAGATGTGTCATCAAACTGAAGCTTGTAATTTTTCAGTCAGTTACTAAGTTTTACTAGAGCTGAGCAGTATGTCAGCTGTAGTAGTGTTCTGTTTCTTTTTTTGTATTTGTCCTGATTTTACAAATCGAAGGGTTGACAGGATAACTATGTGAAGATCAGTATTCACTTTCCTTAAATATACAGCCTTACTTGAATAGTTAGGAATTGTTATTTTAATTTTAACTTTTTAAAATTATAAATTCAGCCTCCACTGGTTTCTACCAAATCTAGTGCCAGTAACGATGTTTGTAAAACTTCATTTCGAGCAACACATTTGAAACAGGAAATTATAAAGCAACAGGAATTACTGAGCAAAAATTCATTGGAGGAAAAACCAAAGATTTTGTCTGGAAGGTTAGTTAAAGAAAAAACATGAGCATAAAAATGAAAGATTACTTGTATAATCACTCTTTGGCAATCTTTGTAGAAAGTGACCTGTATAATGATAACTAATAAATACCTTTTTTTCAGAATTCCTTTAATTAGCTTTAGACAATGCACAATGATCTGTGCTTGCAGAATTTTTCTTGTCAGTCTTTAAATTGACTAGACAACATATAAACTTTCATAGACAAATTTTATCATGCTTTTAATTGTTATTAATTTATCAAACCTTTTTCATCATAATATGTTTTCTTTTATAATTTTTTAAAAATTGTATTCCAAATTCTGGAAGGGTTTTGTATTAATATTAGTATTAGAATTTGTTTATTATTATAAATAGCTAAATTAGGCACCAGCCCACAATAACCCCACTAAATAGTAAATTAAAAAAATCCAAGCATTTGCAAGCCAGTAGTGCTTGTATGGTATGTTCAAGCACATTTCATATTCTGGTTGAACAAGACCTGCATATTGAGGAAAGAAACCCAAACATGACATTGCACATAATATTAGTTGTCATCTTTGGAATTGAATGACTTTAGAAACTTGCATGTAAATCACTGCTCCCCTTAATCTGCATACATTTTTACATATGGTCCATTACCATTTTCTCTATAAATTGGCCATACATGTTGTGTAAGCAGAGATGGCTTAGGCCATTGCAATGATGCAGACTGCTGTTGTTTCCAAGTACAATATTCACTGTAGTGTTATTTATAGGGCACTAACAAGCTACTGTCAGACTGGCCAGTCTAAGAAGTGACCTTGTTTGAGTTATCAAAAGATTACAACTCCCCATATTGTCACTTGGCAGAAGAAACCATTTTCCAACAGCATGATCTTTCCAAAATGACTTAAAAAAAAAAAAAGCAACTAACCATATAATTTGGTCAGTTTGCAACAGGCTTCATGCTAGTGGTATGTGACATGGCATGATATCACCACCATTGAAGGTTAAATCATTGGTGCCATGTTCTGTTTTATAATAGCTCCATGCACTGATGGATTGGCTAGTGCCTTGAAGATAAGCTTGGAAATGATTTGATCTGTGTACCATTACATAGTGTGATCAGTTTTTTGGTGAGGGGAGTTTGATGGTAAGGGCTAGCAATGAAGTTGACCGAAGATCTGATTGTGTCATTATTAGGAATGGTGCCATGTTGGTGTCAGATACAGGAATGGAATCATTATGCCTGTGGATGTTCTGGCCCAACAGCAATGTCTTTTTTTCAGGTCCACAGAATCACTTGTGACTTGTATGATGTTTGGACTTAAATCTGATGGAACATATTTGGGATATCCTCTGTGTGTGTGTGTGTGCGCGCACGTGCGCATGTGCGTGCGTGCGCGCAGTTTCTTAATCAGCTGGAAGTGGCTCTGATTGAAGAAGAATGTAATATTCCACAGTGAAACTGGATTTTTTGGTTTGGTCAATACTGAGATATGTACAAGTTTTTATTGGGTTCACTGTGGTGTCACATTATTAAAGATACTTTTTTCAAAGTCAGTTTGTCAGTGATCATTTTTAGAATGGTGGTATTACCATTTCTAATTTTAGACAGTCATTTGATTTTTCTTAACAGTTTAACTTAGCTTACACTGACATCAACTTTTTCTAAAGGATAGTTTAGATCAGTATGCAGATCCTCATTAACCAGGAAATAAACATGTATGATCAAAATATGCCATACAAGCTCTACAGGCCTGGAAATGCTTGTTGCTTATATTTTTGAAGAGTATATTTACTACTTGTTTCATAATTAGTATAATCCATTAACTAATTTATTCTGTTTCTTTAAAAAATAAATCTATATATTTATTGCTAAGAGCTACTTATTATATTTCCATTTTTTATTGTTATAAGAATTCAGAAAACTCTTGACCCATGGTGTTTGAATGTGTGGTGAATGTTGGCAGACTGTCATTCATTTCTGTAGTGTGCCTATGGCTCAGAGCCATGCTATGGAAATAAATAGTTGTGATTTTCCTTTGCCTTTTTCAATGAATGTGTAACACTGTCATTACTTATTCCAAACATCTAACTTGTTTTGCTGGTAAAGATGTCCTAGCTCTCCAGATAATTTTTAATGTTTTGCAATGAAGAAACATTTAAATATTTGGATTAATGTTTACATTCAGATCAATCATACACAAGCTAGTGGAATAGATTTAATTTGTGGTCTAAACAAAGGTTCATCTTGTGGAAATTGTTCATGGAAGCAAACAAATGACCATTATCAGCCAGTAGCTTAAGATGCAGACAGTAGTTAGCTGAGATTGTGATTTGCTGTAACTTTTATAGGTTATACCATCTGTAGGTTTTAAATAATTATTTTATAGCATGCAGTGGGCAGAGAGAGATTATTTTGGAATATTGTTCTTGAGTCTGATTGAGTAGAATGTTACTATGTTGTGGATAGTGCTAAAAGATTTTTCTTTAAATCTGATACAAATAATTTTTTAACATTTGAGAAAAGATGAATTTATTTGTTTCTAAATGCTGTTGTGTTACATGTTGCTGACATTTGTTTTTTACTCTAAGTCTCAACCTTTCAACAAATATATATATATTTGTATTTTAGGATACATCGACTGACAAGTAAACAAACATATCCACTTATTCTACCAAGTAACACGTGTGGTAAGTGTTTTTTTCAGAATTTCAATTGTAAAAATAATAATTGGAGTTTTGTTTACATTGCTCAAGGCTTAAGATACACCAAGATGCATTTGTAGTGATGTTAAGGAGTTTATGCTAGAGACAAATAATATAAATAAACAAGTTAAAGTCTATAATGTAATTGCTCCTGTAGTCAGCCAGTCTCCCTACCCTTCTCTTTCAGACTGTTCTAGATTTGATTTGATATTAAAGATTAGATCTTCAGAGAGTAAGTTTTGTAAATATACTTTATTATTTATAGACTAAAAGTTTTAAGCATTTTAGATGTTCTAAGACAAGCTGTATACTATTACCAATAATGTTTTTTTTTTGAAATAGGAAGTAGATTAAGAAATTGTTATCACAGAACTTAAAATTTTGGAATAGTAAGATCTTGAAGCATGAAAATGTGTGTACCTTGCTTGCTTTTTTTTTCTATATTTAACTACAAATTAAAGGTAATGTGATTTTGGAGTGATATTTTTTTTTACATTGTTTAATTAATAAAACTTTAATTGATCCTATCTTTGTTATTTAAAAACTAAAAGAGAAGTAGTTCACATTCATGTTTTTAGTGACACTTCAGGAAAATTAAAAAATAAATTTGATTTTATAGATTAACTAGTTCATAAATATTTTTTCAGCACATTTTCATGAACCAAAGTTTAGACAGTGTGGAGTCTTATTTAAATGCAATTTAAGTTCAGTAAAACTACTGTAACAGTTGTACTTTTATGGAACTCAGACAAACCGTATGTTTGGTGGAAACACTGATTTACAAAGTTAAGGGCCTTGGTTGTTCTCAAGCAGAGCTGCTGTTTCTTAACAGGCTTTTAGTATTGTACTAGATTTCAAAAGCAGACAATAATTGCTCTATTTATGCACTTTCTCAAAAAAAATAATTCAAAATAAGGAATAACTACTGTAATTACAGGATTTAGAATTAATTTTTATTCTGTACTTAAACTTTCATATCTGTAAGCATTGAAATAACTTTTTAAACTGTGAAGTCAGTAAATGGTTTATGAGATTGAACTTCAATTAAGCAGAGAACTAAGAGTTCCTAGCTCTTTGATATCCGGTGAAATGGCTACCTGGGAAGAATTGCTATGATAAACAAAAAAGAAAATAAATTTAGTAATTCCACTGGATCTCTTTGCTGTTAGCCATCTGTGAAAAGTGAAAGGAAGAGCAAGCATATTCCCTGTGATAATTTACCTTATAGTTTCAGGAAGCAAAGCTTCTGGAAAGGCCAATATATAGAGCTGCATAGTGTCTGATCATTTTGTTACAGTTCATTTTTTCAATTCCAGACAGTTTCTAGCATTCTTGTTTCAAAATCTTTGCATATTTGTCATCAGTTTGAAGTCATAAAATTACTTTTTCATTAACAATGACAATATTTTATGTACTTACAGTAAATCTATTGTTTTTTCTTATAAATCTCAAAGATTAAGTTGTACATATTTTATTTTTTTACTGCTGTTGAGAGAAAGTGGTAAAACAGTTGTATTATGTACACTGCTGCTGTTTTACTTAAGGCTCTAGCTGAAATTAAATCATTAGAAAAATAAAGGTTTTTATCTCATATAGCAGTTGAAATATATACTTTTTTCTTTCAGTTACAAAAAAACAAAAAAGAACTTTTCAAAATGGGAAGGCTCCCTGCAAACTTGCAACTGTCAAATTGGCATCAAAAAGCCCCAAGTATGAAAAGTTCCTGTATCCAGAAAATTTTGTTGGAAAAAATCCAATCACTTGGCCTGATTCTCACTTTGAAAAGTTTGTGCCATTAAAGCAGTCAGAACTGCAGGAAGGGGAAGGAAGATCAGATTTTGTTAGAACTAAAGAGGATGGTATGTTTTCAGCGAAGATTATAGTGATAGCATTGATGTTATCTGATGGTTTTGGGATGTATCAGACTTGTACATTTTTATTTTTTCAAAAACTTCTGAAACTAATGGAATGGAATTTTGATAAATTTAATGATGCTGTTATTGTGATTAGTCACTTTTAAAATAATAATGTCACCATGCTTTTCAATAGTTGGTCATTTATCTATAAATATATTTTACTTCAAGTTAAATTTGTATCTACTTTCTGCATATTTTTTTCTTAATTTCCCATGGTACATTTTGTTTAAAATTAATATAAGTTTGAAAACTAATAAATAAGTTAGGAAATTCCAAGAATCTGTAGAACTGATGAAATTAATAATTAAATTAAAAAGTGGACATTTGCAATGTAGAGGAAGTAACTAGTAGCCTCTATAAATTAACTTAAGAAAATTTAACTTCTGTAATCTCACCTTGATCAGAAATATAAAGATATTTTTTCAGGAAATCACTAGGCTTATATACAGTACAACACTAAAATACTGACTAAATTAATTCTTTTGAGATTAATTAACTACAGAATTTCAAAAAAAAAAAATTCTCTTGGAGTTGAATATAAAAGTTTGTGAAGGAAAGCAAACAGTTACTTCCCTTGCACCAGACCAGATGAATATTGAAATTTACTGAACAGCCTGGATCTGCTATTGAACAAAATCAGTAAATTCTGAATGTATTAGCTGAAGATGAGATTATTTCTAAAAAGCTTTGATGAATTGCAGTAAAAAAGTTGTCAGCCTCATAGGAGTCAGTTCTGCTGAGATATTTTCCATTGGATAAGTGCTGTTCATTTTAAATTACTAACTTGATTACCTGACTGACTATGTATGAAGATTTCTCCAGGCTGGATGTCATTCTACTCAGATAATTAATTATAGTACTATTTTAAAAGAATTTATGCAAACTTTCAAAGAGAGAAAGAAAGAAAGGTTTGGAGTTGAGTCTTCCATAAGAAAGGGACAAGGGAAAAAAACTTTTTTCCTGATATTGTATAAGAGAATTTAGTGACATTTAAAGCTATTAACTTTCAAATCTATGCAATGATTCTGAAATTTAATTTGGCTTTTCTCCTCTTTGTTTAATACAGTCAGAGCATGTAGGTTTAATTGTTTTTTCTGCTGAACAATATAATTTTTTTGCTTTTTTTATTAGATAATATCCCTATGTGTCTGATTCCTGATGATAGAAATGTAGATATTCAGGGTTTGAATGTTTTTAAACTTAAAGTTGTCTTTTTTGTCTTCAAATTTTCTTTATCTCTTTATCATTAACAAATTAAAAAAGCAAAGAATAATGTGTTAAGGAAACTTTGTGCTTTACATTCTCTATCAGGATCAGACCATTTTCACTGACTAAATGAACATCTATCAGTTTTTGTGTTTTGTAGATTTAGAAGATAATGAAATTGTTGCAATTCTGAAGAAAATGTGGGATCGATTAAAATGGCAAACAGAAATTCTTAAAAGCAGGGGCTGTGCCAGAAAAAAACAAATTAGAGAATTTGATTATAGGGGTTTTCTGATTAGAAAGGTATGCATATTTTAAAATTTGAAATTGTTTGAATTTTTTCTTTTTAAGTGCTTGACACTTCATTTAGTTGATTAGAAGTTTATACTGGTAGATGAAGTCCACTAGCTTGTTAGTTGATAGCATTTCAGTCACTTTTCATTTATCTCATGTTTTTGTTAATCAGTTTTCTTTTTGTTCACTATTCACTTACTATAAAATTTGAGAAAACTTGCTTATTAAGAGAAAATGTGAAATGTTTTGTGATATCTGAAGCATTTTGTAAATCTTTTCTTCATTTTTGACAATCCCAAAGGAGATACAGTATGTTACCTTGTTTATATTGAAGTATCTGCCTGTATTATGTGGCAAGTGTGTTTGTCAAGAAGCTACTTAGCTGCATTGTCTCTCTACTGACTGTTGGGAAAAAGACTAATTACTTGGAGTGATCATTTCGCTTAATGATAATTGCTATTAACCATCAAGTGCACAAACAGCTAAAATCTGTTTTGCCATTAACCATTTTCAAACTTTTTCTTTCTTTTTTTTTTTAAGGAACCAGGAATGGCAAAAATTGATGATGGGTACTTTGTTTATTGTCTTCCAAGGAACAGAGATAATCAAAAAGCACAGTACAATCCATACAACTTGGAAGTGGTTTCTTTGGCAACTGCTGTTAGTTATCCAGTGTATTGGACACTCAGTGCATCTAATGTAACCATGGTATAGAAATTTTAGCTCCTTTTATGGGGTTTCATAAATCTTTTATGGGTATACCAGGAATTAGAAGTTTTAATTAATTTGGCTTTATTACTTTATTAAACAATTTCTAAAATCTTGTAAATCTAAAGACACTTTTTAACTTAATTTCATTATCATTTCTTTAATAATATTTTCAATGGAGCATACAATTATTCTGGAATGATTTTTGTATCAATGATAAGTCTAACAATATGCACTTTTTCTAACTTAAAAGAATTGCTTAATAAAAATATATTTGAAGCATTATGGATATATTCAAGGTTATAGTCTATCATCTGAAATGATTATTTTCTAAAAAAATTAGTCAAGAAAAAAGCTACATTAAAAAAATTATGAAAACAATAGTAGACATATCCAAATGCTTACTGACAAACATTTAAAAATCTGATGAAAAGTAGGCATAGATGCTAAAACTGATGTTCATCTAACTCAAAAGGAAAGTATTTTTAAAAAATATACCATCATTTTACATTTGTTCATAAGGAAAATTAATTAAACAGCTTTAATTCATGATAAAATAGCCTATTAATTCATGCCATCTCAGTCTGAATCCCAAGATACTGTCAGAACACTTGTCATGTGTCTGGGCTTTCCATAGAGTAAGGTTAGGCCAGGTACTTAAAACTTGACTTTTTACTGAAAACAGGAAAATTTCAAATAAAATTGTCCATTATTCAGTTTTAAAATGAAGTTTTAATTGTAAGATTCATGAATTTAATTTAACTTTTTTTTCTTTTTCAGCACATCCAGAAACCTGACAACGATAGTACAGAATCAGTAACTACCACAGTATTGTGGTGGCTATGGGAGCGAAGGGTTTTTCACCAGATATGCAAATTATCTGTTTTTTGTAAGTTTAGGTGAGCATTGCTTTTTACTGACTGAACATCTCTCCAAAACCTTGGACATTGGTGAATTTCTGTAATTTTAATCAAAATATGTATACCTTTTTTATTCAAAAAAACTGTTGGTTTTTTTCTGTAGGCAGATAGTATCTAAATAATGCAGCATATTTTGAAATGGATTCACAAAGTAATTGACTATTTTCAGTCACTTCATAAGTATAAGAAAAGATTTATACACTACTGCACATTACCTGCTGTCAGAAAAGTCCAAACTGATCTGACTTTCATCTGCTGGGTCTTTTGTTGAGGTTACAGGTTTTGGAAGTAGAAGTGTATACAGTTGGTTGATAGCTAAATTGTTTTTGAAAAGCAACTTTAACCTGCATGATAAAATCTAGCAACTAACTTACTGCAAAAAAAGTGTTTAGTAATATGATATGTCCTATTTAGCCTGCACAACTGATATTGGCTGCTGGGTAGTTATAGTTTTATATCCATGAATAAGCAGGGATTTCTAAGTTTTCGTGTTTTTTTTTAGATAGGGTGACATCTGCTGTGAGTACGTATATTTAATGTGTTTCTTAAGTTAGACCTATGAGTCATTGACAACAAATGCTAGTTAACATTTTGATTATTTAATAGTATTGCTAAAATTTAGGTAAATTTCAATATCATTTGACTTCTGTACCACTGTATTTGTGTTTTGACTTTCATGGCTTGTATCTGAAAGTAGTATAAGTAAAAGTTAAACTTTTGTAAATAGACTGCTGAGGGGTACTGATGCTTATGTACCATAAAAGATTTATTTGGGATTTTTATCCTTTTTTACTTTGATGGTGGAGCTGAGATTTTTATTAGGATGCTGACAATTTTATCCATCTCCTGTGCCTTTTGGAATTGGATTTCCCTGAGGTCAAAGCATGGATGAACAAAATAGCTAAGTAAACCCCATAATATTCAAAATGAGTGTCTGCAGATTATGACACTGAAAATCCTCTGAAGAGAGAGCCAAAATATTCATGACAGTGTTTGCTTCAGCATCATGGAGGATGAATGCATCAATATCACAAACCAAGAGCAATTGACAATCTATATCAGGTGGGTGGGTAATGATCATGAGTGAAAGGCATTGATGTAGATCTAGTTCATGGCATCAAGGATGCTTTTTTATGGTTGAGTCATATCTGAATGTTGAGGCCAGTACTATGATGGGACTTCTGACATGAGTTGGTATAGGAATAGTGTGGCCAAAAAAAAAAAAAAAAACTGCAGGGGAAAAGCAGGCTGCTACTGTAATGCATTTGCATCAAATCTCACTGTTGATGATTCCATCGGGCACTTCATTGTTTAATGTGAAATCTTAGAGACTGCTTTTTAAATGAGAAAGCTGGTCAAGTTTTTTCCAAAGACGAATGCTGCCTTTGATCAGATCAAGGCAGATGTTATTAAAGAAGACCCAAGTGTTGGTATAAGGTGATTTCGTGCTACCACTGGACTTTCTGTCACTGAAGCATCTCTGGGAAGAGTACCTAAAGATGAGGGTAGAATCAGATGTTAAGAGAAGAACTGGAGTAAATATGCAGATATCACAATACAACCTGTTGTTTAACCCACAGCTTTGTGAAAGGATTTTGAAGATCATTGATATCTTAGAGTTTCTGAGAAGATTGGCATCTGACTTTGTGAATAGGATCAATTTATTTAAGTAATGTGATAAAAGTGTTAACATTTTTTTCTGATGAAGAAAGTTAACTTAAGTTTAGTGCCCTGTCATGATTATTTAGTAACCTGTTACTACAGTAGTACTTCCACTAACTAGAATCTCCAATAACTGGAATTAGATTTTTCATGGAGAATTTTCTCTCGTTATTGGTGAAATTTTCTGGAAAGACCTTGTGATGCTGAGATGCATCATCTGCAGGTGTAGATTTCATACTTCTGTGATGGCCTGGGGCTC
Source organism: Nautilus pompilius (assembly GCA_018389105.1). Taxonomy (NCBI): domain Eukaryota; kingdom Metazoa; phylum Mollusca; class Cephalopoda; order Nautilida; family Nautilidae; genus Nautilus; species Nautilus pompilius. The sequence continues at coordinate 1,411,000 of JACATO010002123.1, forward strand.
TGCTTGGGAGGGGGGAGGGGGCACACCACTCATACTGAGTAGCTAGGCTGAGTTGTGTGACTACCCAGGGATGTTGTGATTTGTTCATCTCCAACTCTCCTGTGACCCATTCCATTTTTTCCACCAGTTACTCTCACTCAATCACACGTGATGATGCACTGTGTTTGTGCCCCAAATTTCTTGTATGTTCTGTGAATGAATTATATCTAATCACGCTCTGTGTTAGAAATGCTTTTGAGCAGGAAGAGGGAAAGGAAGTATTTAACCTTCATTGACTGGCATAGGACCCACCCATGGGTCATGCAGCAGATTCACAACATTTTTATTGAGTGCTGTTTGACTCCCTGGTGGACCTATGAAAAACCACTTCAAGTAAATAATTGAACATAAGATTGTCATCTGTGATCATAGTTTAAATCTGGGTTAAGCATAGCAGTTCATAATGCAGTTGGCACCAGAATGTGGATTATTGTATTATATAAGGGTGGCAGCTAATGTATTTAAGAAAAAATTGGAAATTATGGAAAAGCTTGAGCTGAAAGAATTGATGAAAGAATATGATGTTGCATATTAGCAGTTGTGAGATATTCAAGAGGAAAATTGAAACAGGAATTGTTAATTGCTATGCCAGGATAGCCTGAGGAGGAAAGTTTTAGTAGAACAGATAGGATCAATGAAATGCAAGAAAGTGGATATGGCAGTGCATGAATAATAAAAACTACGAGTGAGTGAGTGGAGTTCTTGTGCCTGGCATTGAAGTTAGCAATATGTCACAGCTGTCTTCCAGATTAATGGATGTGGCAGATTTCAGTGCAGGCTGGGTTGTACAAATTTCATAAGAAAAATGGAATAGTAAACAGAAAGGTTATGGGTGAAAGTACCCATCCATTCATTGCCAATGAAAGAGCTATATGACCCTGAATTTCTTTCCTGTATCATGGAATGGAAGGAGAGTGACTTGGAATAACTCCTGAGCTACAGATGGCACAAGAGTGAGCCAGGCTACTGTATCATGTATGCCTTAAGTCTAGTTTCAGATGCATCCAAATATTTAAAAATTTTTATTAGGACTTAAATTGTTGTTAAGCATTCTTTATTATTATTATTAGTATTATTATTTTTTAAACTGTATTTCCTTAATTTTATTTTACCAGTAAATAGAATTTTTTCCTAACTGGAATGGTACTGCTTGCATTATTCCACTTAGTGTGTGTGGGAACAACCATTATTTGATGTAGAAAATGGCAATGATAAACAGAAGAGTGAAATTTCTGTTCATACTTGGTTGAACTACCTGTTGTACATGAATCTCTATCTTGTTTGGTATTGAATCAATGAGATTTTGTAGCACTGTCTGGAAACTACTTCCATATCCATGTGAGAATTTTTTAAAATTCCATAATATTGGTAGGGGAACGGATAGATTTTTCTTAGCTGATCTGTGTGCTCCACGATTTTTGGGTATCTAGGGAAAAGTTGAATGCCTTGATTTGTCTCCAGACTGGTCACATGAGTGGTGTGGCATGTAACACTAACCATCTAAAGAATATTTATATCAAATCTTTGTATGCCTTGTTGGTACAATGGTAGGATATACCTTTAAAATTTCAATATATCCAGCAGGATTGAGACAATCTTTGACAAATGCCAGTTTCATCTTATCATGCTAGATTGCAGATCATACCAAGATACTTTTGCTTTCATACTTTACTGTGAACTGAAGACTAAGGCTTTTTTAGGTCTTTTATAAAGCCAGGTTCAACCTCCAAACAAGAATTGCAGAAACCTTGACTCATCGAAGAAGAGTACATGCTACCATTACTTGACCAGACAAGATATGTTGTCTGACCAGACCTTTTGAAGTTTTATTCCTATTGGACAGGAGGAGCTTCTTATGTGCAACAATCTTCTGTACCTAAGTTGGAAATGATGATGGACTGTTCTTTAGTTCATTTCTGTTGCATGAGTGATATTAGCAAGAGAGTCTTAATGGTGGGCATGGATAAGCATGTTTTTGTCAATGTCACTGTTGAAGGTGTCTTTCAGGTCACTTTGCTACAGTTGGCCACAGATCCATGAAATGATCAGATTTTTTGGCAATTTGTTGTTGACTTAGGCTACACACTGAAAAGCCTGTAACACAACTTTGGATAAACAGAAATATGGGATTTACTTGTTTTTGTCACAGTGATAGTCACACTGGTTACTTGTCCACTTAAATTTCTAGTACATACATTTACATCTGATATACGTAAATTTCTGTCACTTCTGAATTAATGTGGCAAGGGGTTATGGATTATAAGTATGTCGTAAATATAAACTATTTCTGATTAGATTATTAAGAATTGTTTTTTACTTTTTAATTAGTCATTTGACATCTATCTATATATTAGAAAAAAAAATATATGTATTTGAATTTTTACCAAAGAATAAATAAGGTTTGAAAACTTGCTGTTCTGTGATTTGCTCCATTTACTGTATATATAATAATTTTTGTGCAAGAGCACTGCATCTCTCAGTACATCACTCATTATTTCTATGAAAGTCCAATCCGGAATGCAGACTTCCTTATATCATTACCTAAGATGAATTTTAAAAACATTTTATTTTACTCTTCTAGTTCTGATTCATGGTGTTTAAGATATTTTCTTTTTTTGCAGGTTATTTAAGTGTTTTATGCTTTGGAGAATGAATGTACGTAACTATATGGTATCAAAATGCAGGTGAGTTTGTTTAAAAAAAAACAAAAACCAAACAACAACATTGGTTTTAATTGATAGTCTATGCAATGTTGTTTTTACGCATGATGCATTAAATTTGTGTGTATTTGAATTTTAAACATGTCACATGTTTTATTCTTGAACTGGTAGAATTCCTAAAATTATCTTGAACAATTTTATCTATATGCTGAACTTTTACTCTTGTAAATGGCAAATGAAATTCAATATCACAAATTATAGGAATATCAATCTTTGTAGAAAATTCATTAAAGTGACAAAAGCACTATCAAATAGCATTTTGTATGATCAATCAGTTTTAAGTTGTCAGAGGTACTTATGCCGCCTACCTATTTTAGTTATATCAGTTTTGGAGTATAACACAGTCTCATGGAATCCCATTTTTTATTAAGGACACATTCTTGAAAAGATCCAAAATGCATTAATAAAATGATCTAAGGTATGAAGAATGCCTTGGGAAATTGCAACTATCTGGTTCAGTGTATCATTGTTTTTGAGGTGACTTAATAAAAGCTTACAAAGTCATAAGAAAAAGAAACTCATTATTTATAAATTTTGTTGTTTTTGTTAGTTGTTTGAACTTATGCTACATGTGATCAATAGCTGAAACAGTCATTTGAATATCATAGTGTTTTTTTTAGCCAGCTTTGCTGTAGATTCTTGGAATGCTTGGCATAGTAAAATTATTGAGGCTGGTTTATTAACCGGTTTTAAGAATAGGGGACAAAGGTCTAGATTACTCAAACTTTCTACTTTTGGGCATACCTTATAACCCTACAAATAGTGTGTAGCTGATATGCCTAAGATGCACAGAAATCCGTTTTAGAATTAATTCTTAAAATTAAACTTTGTTGCATGCATTGCATCTTGATTAAGATATAGAAACCTCACAAATTTATTGTATAACAAACCTCCAAAAAATGTTTATAGTTTAAAAAAAAAAAAAAAAAAGTTGTGTAAAATATAGAAGAGTTAAATATAAAGAAAGAAATTTTTTATACACTTGTAATACGTATGTAACTTGAATTGTATTTGCAAAAGTTAATATACAATTATTAGAGAATTGACCTTTAGGATCTGAATTTGAATTCTTGGTTTGGTGTACCTACCTTTTTGCTATTCTTCACCAGGTGGCTGCATGGGTTTTTTCTGGGCTCCATTTTCTTTCCACATCTAAAAAATGTAGATAGAGCTCTAGTAGAGATTTTCTATGTTCTTCTCTGGTGGATGCTTTGATGTTCCTACAAGTTTGAAGAAGAAAGAATTGACACCTACACCAGTGACCCTTACAGAACATTGAAAAAAAAAAACCATACGCGCACATGCACATGCACGTGCGCATGTACGTACATACGTATGTATGTTAAAAACCCTTTGATAATATTACCGGAGGAGTTTTTGATGTTAGTGGACTAAGTATACATCAGTGTTTCCTTAGTACTTGCATCATAAATGTATGAAATAGTTTTCTTGAAAGAGTATCAATGTTAATTTCAAAAAATTCTCTGATCAACACACATCTTAAAATAAATCCTTTTCTGGCTGCCTTTATATTTATGGTTATAATATATCCATGTTTCACTTTTGTAATGGCACTTTTCAGTCAAGCCATTATGACTTATACAAGGTCCCTTATGGAAATAAATGTTTGACAAGGTGGTGGTTTTTTTTTTTTTTTTTAAACTTTACAACACTTAATTTGGCATTGTGGTGATTTTATTTTCTAGACTATCCTGAAGTTTGAGAACACCATTTTAATTTTCATCTGAATATGAATTACTCTTATTTGGATTCTGTACTGCTAAGTAAATGTGATCTATCTCCCTTCTCTTGCTAAATTATTTTGATATCTTTTGTTCTCTACACGAAGTTTAAATTTTAAAATAATTTACTTATATATATATATATAACTCTAAGCTTTTCATATGGTTGGTTAGATTTCTTCAAAATTTTCAGTAATTTTAATCTAGCAACTTTGTCTGAGTACTGTGAACATTTGAAACTTGTCTGAAATAGCATTGCTGTAATTGTATCAGGCTGGATTTTAGTTGAACATTTCTATTATGTACAGTATTTTACCATGATCAGGAATTTTCAGTACAAGTTCTTGGTAGGCTCCTTACCAGAAATGTTTATCACATTAATACACGTGCAGAAATTGATTCTTTCTATTCCTTATCAAACATGCACCGTCATGCAGGCTTTGTAAGCTGTCAATCCAAAGGTCATGAATGTTTTTCTTTTATCTAGGAATGTCTTGAGAAGATTTCTATTTTGTGCTAATGATGTTCTACTTGGCTGCTTGATGCATGTGAACACACTGTTTGAGGATGCTTTTCCAAGTGGCTTTCAAAGCCACCAGCTGAGCCAGGTACCAATTAACTTGCTGAAATTGGACAAGGAGAAGACTGTGACTCTGGCTCATTTTACAAAGAGACAGCTTACTGAACAGCAGCAAGCATTGCAGATGCTGCAGGCACTCCAAAAGACAGTCTTGGATATTGTGTGGAAGTCATGCTCAGTAAGTTTTAGTTGATTGATCCAGATAAAATTTTATGTTTTTGCAGGCATCACATTTGCATCAGGAAACCTAAGTTGTGGCAGGGGTTTCCCCTGTATTCTGTATATTTATACATAAGTTTATAGTCATGTGAAATATTCTTTGAAAATTTTGTTTAATTGATATCAGTGTGCAGCATATCTAGTATCTAGAATAAATCTAAACATTACAGCATTTAATACTCGTCTGAATCTTGCCCACTTGAAATTGTGACCTACCTATGTAAACAGTTACTAACTTTGTTTTTGATTGTAAAGTAGAAAAATTGACATAAATAATGCTCTACATCAGTGGTTTCTAACCTTTTTGGACTCATGAACCTTTTTCTAATACTCAAAAGACCTGTGACCCCCTGCTATACTTCAATAATTGAAAAAAAAAATCAAAGAATAAATTTAGCAAAAAAATCACATAAATAAGAGTTTTATTTGAATATATTGACAGTTCTGAGAGAAATTCATCAGGAAAAGACATTTTACACTCATTCTTCAACACTAAATATTATATTATAATCATATTACAATTATGTTTAAAGAATAATTTAATTATTTAAAATAATTTTAAATTTTGGCATAGTAAGCATGGTAGGGTGACACCCAGCCAATTTAGGGGATTGTTGCCAAAGTGGACGATTGTGAGTAAGAGTGGAGGAAGGGTGAATTTTTTTTAAACTTTTTGCATATGTAGTAACTGGACAGCCCCTAAGCTTCATCTATCTTTAGACTAAAAAAAAAGAATAAGAATAAACTTAATCTATACTAACTAAAGCTGAAACTTAAAGCATGAAGGACCATTAAAGCAAAATTTAAATTTAAAACTACAAAAAAAAAAAGTTTAATCAATACAAATTCAAATGAATATTATTGGAGAAAAATCAATGTAAATGATCCCTGAACTAAAGAGCAACAGAAACAATGTGTTGTATCTTATATCTGAAAAAAGGATTTTAGTGCATTTCATCATACATTTACTGAAAACTATTTTAGTGATTTTTTGGGGAACAACATCAGCACATATAGTAAATTCACAACAGCTAAACAGAAATCTACTGGTATCAGTGAACTCTACCTCTGATCAGAACAGCTGTGTGGTGTGTCGTGTTGGTGGCCAAGTCTGCCTAGAATCGAGCTGGCTAGTGTGCATCCGGCTGAAGTCAGTTCAGTGCTTGTAGCTGGCTCTGCCCCAGTGTCGTGGAGTCTTTTAGCTGCAGGCCCCAAAGGCATTAGCCATTGGGAGCATGGCTCGATTGCATTAGTCCTGCTGTAGTAACAGTTTGAGTTCCGGCCTTTGTTGTCAGTGTGTATTGTCTGTGTTTCTATGAGGGTGGCAGAGCGACAGGAAGCCGCAGGGGGTGGTGATGCAGGTGTGTTACCACAGAGGTCTGTGATGCAACTGGGAGTGCCTGCTGTGGGAGACAAGCCTTATACCTTCAGCGCTTGACCTCCCATCGGTGATACCGGCATGTTGGATGCCGGGTAATTTTTCTATACTTTTTTCTGGAAAAAATAGCATCTTATAAGCTGGCAAATACAGTACATATAAACAAAACAAATACATACTCATGAACAGTTCCTTGACTCAGTCATACAACAAAAATTGAAACTTCCAGAGTTCCGTGACCCCCCCCCCCCTAGAAAACACTTCACATGCGACCCACTGGTTGGGAACCACTGGTCTACATTGATAATAAAATTTAAAAAAAAAAACAAAAAAAAAACTATTGTTTATTGTTCAGGATAATAATTTGCCTCATTAATGTTTTACTTTTTTTTCCTTCCTTTACAACACTCTAGCACTATATTCTTTGCATTTAATGTTTATAGTGTGGATACATTTTGAACAAACCAATTCCAGCTTCATTTAAATAACTCTACCAAAAATAGTAATTAAGTAAAATCTGCTTAGTGTTTTGTTTTATTTTTCCAGGTTTTAAACACTGTAATTAGAATTTAAAGTAACTTAGTAATTATAACTATTACTTTACGGTAATTATTTGTGATCCTCGATTTATAATCAAAATACATTATTTTTTTAAGGTTTGCTTTAAAGGAAGGAAAAGTTTACAAAATTTAATTGTGTAATTTTTAAAATGTTGGTGCAGATTTTTATTTTAAAATAATACTTTACACAAGTGAATGAAAAGGGGGACTTCTAAAAATCACCAAAAAAGATTGGCTCAAGTTATGAATAACTATTTGGTGGCATAAATGCTTTACTTACCACTGTGTATGTGTTATCAACTAAGAACAGGGCATTCAAATACATCAGTAGCAAGGATATTATTTATTGTGTAAGTTTTGATATTATTTTTAAAATTCCTCCTTTTTTAACTCTGTAGAAGGTATTTTCACTGTTTTAGTTTTAAGTATTATTACTACACAACTCTTTAGCAGTAATGTAATGGGTCTTTTCAGACAGTAGCAGAAATCGAAGGCATAGACCTTAACATTTGCAGGGATGGCATCTACGAAAAAAAAGATGGGACAATAGTAACCAGATATATACTGAAGAGTAGCTATGGAGATATGCAAATTGTTAATTTGTCTAATGAGAAGGATAAAAGTAAGTTCTAATAAGCCACAAATTTTTTAGATGGTTGTTTGTCAGATAAATTATTTTTCAAATACTATATTTAATGTAACAATTTTTAGCATATCACTTCAAGTAGAAAGATCTGATGGCTTTATAAAAATTGTTTGTCATGTTTTTCTCTTTTTTAAAAAATAATATATCTTAAATAAATCAACTCAAATTTAAAATAAAAATTCTGATTTTGTCTTCAGAAAAAAAATTGATCAAGGCAATAACCAAATTGGAAATTTAGAAGAAAAAAAAAACAAATGGTAAAATTAAAAGATACCAGTGAGATATTTGATATACAGATAGGAAAATTTGTTTATATGAATTTTTTTTGGAAATCTGTGTGCTGCTGTTAGTGCATAAGGCATCCACCAGAGGAAACTTCTGATTTCAGTTTTCTAACCCAAGTTGAGGAAAATAGTGCAGGTTACATTATGTTATTGCAGAAAATCCATACTAGAATTCTTCATTTTTTAGGTATTTGGTCAGGGGTTGGCAGTTGGTGAATAAGAGTGAACCATGTCAGGGGGTTATATTGAACTTTTAAAATTTAAATTATTTTATTTCTTATTATATGCAATGTGTGTAAGTCTTCTGTTTGATTTTCATTTTAATATGGTATATCTGGCAGGATATCCACTTTGTGCTGAAGTTGCCAGCTGGAAAAGGCTGTTAAGGCGACTCACAAATTTTATAAGAACTGTTGATTATATGATGCTAGAAATGCTACGTCGGTTGATGAAGCTCTCGCTTAAATGCCTTTTCAAATACATCTCAGAAGCTGGCACTGTGACTGCTGCAGACATGAAAGTGAGTGATAGCATTGAGTAAGATTTAGCCATTACTCTTATTTAATAAGCAGTATAAGAATAAATGTAAAATGAAAGATGCTGACATAAAAATGATGTGTAGGTTCTTTACATTTAAGTTATTCAGACTGACTGAAAACACAGTATATTTACTTTAGTTCACAGATATTTGATAAATCTAACAGAGATATATCATCATTAAACATAGAGGCAGCTATTAACAGATAGAAATATTAGATTTAATTATAAAATAAATAAACTGTTTGATAATAGTGTGAATAAGGACACTTTAATTAACAAAAGACAGACAATATTAATGGCTGGTTGACTCTACTAAACAACGATTTATTTTGGATGCCTTTGTAGCCGGCTGTCAACCAGATCATTTGCCTTTAATATACTGGATGTATAAATGCATTCAAAGAATATAAAATAAATGACATCTAAATACTGGAGCAGCTAGATATTTGAATATTTAAGGAAGAAGGAAAGTATAAAGTATTTAACTTTCCAGTGTGCTATGTATTTTAAATATTGAATTTTGAATAATAGTTTTTTAAGCAGAAAACTTATTGGTCCTTTAATGTTTAAATATTACAATTTTTTTAGTTTTTGGAACTGAAATTACTGTATTTTTTGCCATATAAGTATATTTGGAATAGAAATCAATTGGCTAATTTTCCCATTTTTATTTCAATAAAAGACTAGGCTAGATCAACTATGGTAGTTAGCCAAAATTTCAACTAGTTAGAACAATATGTCAAATCCTTCATAATGCTGTTGCATCATATCACTGTCTTTGGTACTTCTAGCTCATAAATATTAATGAGCTGTTTGTGTATATCATTTAAATGCTTTGTTGGACAATCTTCTGGATAAATGGGGTGTTGAAATAGTTTTCAACATGTCTAATTATGGAAAGATATTTGAAACAAACTGCAAACATTATTATTGATTCTGGTATCGAAAACCCAGTGTGTTTTCACTCACTGCATGACATCACTAATCAGGTGATCTATGTAATTTATGCTGTGTTGAATTGCCTACTTTAAAAAGCCAAACATGTCAGTTTTTATTTGTTTTTGACACTTATTTGATTCTTTGATGTTACAGCACACTCAAATTCAGATATTCAGCTTTGTTTCAAGTTGTCCAACATTTGGAGTTCACAACTTGGCCAACATGAAGGTCACCATGTTTAGTTGTTCTCTGATTGGATAATATGGTACACACTTCTGGGAAATTGCCATGTTAACAAGGCCCCTCATTTTTGGTTTTTATTTTCTTTTATTTTGGGGTAAATTTATTGGTGTTTATTACAAAAACAAAAAAATGGGTGAAAATCTGTGTAATAAAATGAGTAATTATTTTTCTGAGTAAATATCAGGGTTTATTTTGGTGGACAGAAAAAAGTAGACTGACTCTTTGATTAAAAAAAATCAGTTGTAAAATTAAAAATGACTTTAAAGCACTATACACCATCTCTTAGTTTAAGAAAAACAATATGTCTAATATAAAATACATGAATTGTATCATAAGTCTTCAGCAATATTTTGAAAGTCTTTTCTAAGACACTTTCTCCTGTAACTCTCCCTACATCATCTGAACCAGGTGGGACACTAAGAATGCGAGAAGCAGCATGGCTCAAAGTTGGTAACTCAGGGTGTTGGATTTTTCAATGCAGTTGTCTGGGCTATAATTGTCATGTACACTTAGAATTCACTTCCAGTTTAGCACTTTTTCACCAGAAGCCACAAAGAGGGAATTCTGTGAATTTATCAGTTGAAGCCAAATTCGTGCATTAAGGATCAATCAGCACAATGACTTTTGAGAATGATGATTCACTGTGAAAAGCTTCAGGAGACATTGCGAATGATTAGTAGCTTTCCACTTTGACAACTCTTCATGAAACTTTGGAAAACACTTTCGAGTGTTTCCTGCTCACTGACTGGCAACATGGTCATGAAAAGGTTAATTTTTTTCTAGAATTTCCCCAGATGTGCCTTTGCAAAAATAGTTTTGCAGAGACATTGTTAACCAGAATGCCATAAACCTCTGTATTAAAAAGAATGTGTCTATTGAACAAATGGATTATAGTTTTTTGTGCTTCATGCACTGGTTGAAATGTTTTGATGAGAAATTCAGCTTTGTTTAGTTTCTTGTGTAGCTGCTTGAATTTTAAGCGTTCAACTTAGCCACATTAAAATGGCCCAAACCTTCCAAACACTCTCTAGCCAACTCTAGATTAAACCATCTTATTGGTTCAACAGCAGTTGGAAACTATAGAAGTTTTTTGCCTTACTGAATGTTTGAAAACTGCACCACCTCAGTTATGAACTACTTTAATTCAGCCATTTTTGGAACACCTGTTGCATGAGAAACAGCAATAGGATGCATGAGCTGGACATGACATGAATTAATTCAGGTTATCCATTGAACTTTATATCCTGTGTGAACTTTGTGCAGTAAGAAGCTGAGCCAGAATTCACTGCTGTGATATCCTTCCATGTAAGTGAATGTTCATTAAAAGTTTTACTGACATGCTGAAACTTTTTGACTGTTTGCTGACATTACAAACTCCTAATCTGTTACAATAAGCACAGGCTTCTCCACAACAAAATCAAAATATCAAAACAAAATCAGGGTTGGGTGGTCAAGAATATCTGGCGATTTGTCAGAAATCAAAAAGCTAACAACATTTACAGTCAATCTCTTCAATTTTGGTGGTCAGGGCAAAATGATTCTCTTCTAAATATTTCTTGGTTATATTGATTGAATTTGGCAAGGATTTTGCAACTGGACAGAAGCTTTATACAAACTTCACTAATGGACTTTCAGCAAGACTAAGTGGCTGTCCTGAAAAGAATAGGGCATGGACAACTTTACTCACTTTATTGCATATACTTCAATCTTTCTGCTGTGCCCATATGTATGTGCTTTAACTGCCATTTGCTCTCCAAATGTTCTTTTAATCCATTTGGCCTGACTACCATTTGCAGTGTAGAAACTCAATTTCACTCTCATGTTTTTGTTTTCTTATGACTTTCATCCTGCTCAGTGATATACTCGGATATAGTTTTTTTTTTGCTTTTGTTCTATTTTAATAGGAAAAGTTAGTTTTAAAGTAATATCAACTTATAGTATGAAAAGGACTCATCACGGTGACATGATGCAACATAATGTACAGGTGTGCATGCATGCATTGTGCATTACTGTGTTGCATGTGTGTATTGTGTTTATTTGCTTCCACATTATTTCAACAGATACTTTTGCATATGTGCAGAGAATTTAGCAAAATATTTAATCAGTCTCATATCTAGTGGAAAGTTGCTTAGGAAAGTAATAAAAGCAATGCAAGTAATGACCAGCCAAGTTTCATGAGAATAATTGGTAAAATTTCATTATCAATATTAAAGATAAAGTTAATGAAAATATACTTAGTGATACCAACATTGTTTTCATAAAGAAAATTTGTTAATTACAAATTTTCTAGAATATTAAATTAATGTAAAGATTTTGATGAGGGTAAAATAATTGATGTCATCTATCTTGACTTAAGTGATGTTAGCTTGCATGGCAAGGCTAATTCTGATGAGCACTAGTCGAAGCCAAAGAAATATAGATACTTGAATTGATGACCAGGGCTGACTTAAGACCCTGGCTAACTGGGCAGTCACCAGGGATGCCAAAAAACAGAGAAAACCTAATAAGTGAATTAAAATAAAAAATTATCTGACATGCGATCAAAATGGTTAGGAGTGTGTTATTCTTATTGTTGTGTGCGAGACAAGGAAAATGGTCCTGGAGTTCAGCTGGGTCATATCATTAGTAAAAATATTAAAATGGTAAGTCTTAAGGGCACTGAAATTCATTGTAGTCAGGACATGACCAACCCCTGCTGATGAATTTAAGGATAATTCTAATTTTGAGAAGCTCTACTGGTTGGTTGAGTTCTACTGACATTGATGATGAACAAGGAATAAATTTATAGTACAACATGTTATACAGTGAGATGGATGGATAGATAGATTATTACGTTTATTGAACAGATCTTTTATAATTAAAACACTGGAAATTCTTGTTCTAATTAAGGTTATGGTTAGGCCTTATTTGGAATATGTAGTCTAAGCATGATGTCATCAGCTTATTAAAGATGTTAGCAGGTTAGATGGGGGTGCAAAAATATTTTATGAGAATGACTTTGAGAATAAGGTATCTTTGTCATTCTACATTTAAAAATAATTAAGCATTCTTAGTTTTACATATTGGAGATTGTGTAGTGACTTTAAAATGTTTGAACATCCCAGTTACGTAACAGATAGAAAACTTTGTTCTTTCACGATGTTTTAAAGCTTTAAATATAGTAAGCTTAGTATCTGTAAAGAAATTTCAGCTAAAGTGATGGATGTAAGGAATGGTTACCAAGAAAAAACTTCAGTGTATCACCACTAATAAAAATGCATTAGATAGATGAGTTAAAAAAAAATTAGTTTTATCTAAGTTTAGCAACTTCCTGGTTTTTTTTGAATAAATATAACTAGAAAAAAATATTAGCTTATGTTTTCTGATATAACAAATCTTTCCTATTTTTGTTATTTTCAAAAAAAACACTGGGAACTGCATGAAATAGACTACTTTTCCCCTCTGGTTGATTACTAAACAAATGCTTTCTAATATTTAACCAGTATGTTTATTTCTTGTTTTTAATAACACTGGTCAACAAGTATTTTTCATCAAGCATATGTCAAGGTGTACTTAGTGCAGTTTTTAATGCTGATTTCAAATATACAATTAGTTTTTTGACATCACGTACAGTTTTCAAGATGAGAAAGTTTTTTGGTTTTAGCTCATGCATTATATAGAAATTCCAATTAATGACGTGTATGCATGTATTTCATTTACATCATGGAAACATACCTTTAAAATAAACTACATTATTCATTGCTGCATAGTTCAGATGCAATATTTCATCATCTTAAATTAACCAATCAAGTTTCGTCTGATGAAATAGGTATTTCAACATCTCAAATTGTCCATCATAATTGGTCTGATGAAATATTTCATCATCTCAAATTCAATATAAGTATAACCGTTTGTATCTATTTCCTTACTTGTTTTACAGTTTTAACAATGTCAAGACAGTGTAGAAATCCTCCTGATGTGTTTTGTTATGTCTGTGGACAATTTATTGTGAAAGCTCAAAAACGTACAATAACACCAGAGATCAAGAAGATTTATAAGCTATACTTTGAATGCCCTCTTAGAGATCAGGACAAGTTATGGGCACCACATTTTATCTGCTCAGCTTGCTCAAATGGCTTACGTGACTGGTTCAATAAGAGGAAGAAGTCCATGTCTTTTGCCATTCCAATGATATGGAGGGAGCCGAAAGACCATTTTAATGACTGTTATTTTTGCAAAGTAAATGTCACAGGATTTTCTATGAAGAATAAACAAAATTGTGTATCCCAATTTGGATTCTGCAATGAGACCTGTGCCTCACAATGGAAGTCTGCCAATTCCAGTTCCACCAGATGATGGTATTGAAACATCAGATGATGATGCTGACTCATGATAGTGCTGTTGAGGAAGATTGTGTTTGATGACGATAGCTTTGAACCTCAGAAATTTTCCCAAGCTGAACTGAATGACCTTGTCAGAGACCTGTCTCTCTCAAAAGATAAAGCAGAACTGCTGGCATCAAGACTGAAGGAGAAGTATCTGCTAGAGCACGGTGTTCGTATAACTTATTTTCGGCAGAGAAATGTGGTTCTACAAACGTGTTTTTCTGTTGAAGGCCCGCTTTGCTTTTGCAGTAACATCGATGGACTTTTCGAATGTTTATCACAAAATCATGATCCTGCAAAGTGGCGTTTGTTTATTGACTTCAAAACGAAGTTTAAAAGCTGTACTTCTCCATAATGGTAATTTGAAGCCCCCCATTCCTATTGCACACTCCGTTCATCTTCATGAATCATATGAGAATATGGAACTTTTACTTCATGCCATTGCCCATGAAAGATACTCATGGAAAATATGTGGAGATTTAAAAGTCATTGGAATGTTAATGGGAATGCAGTCAGGTTTCACAAAATACTGTTGTTTCTTGTGTCTATGGGATAGTTGGGCAACTGACAGACATTATTCGGAATCAAACTGGCAGACAAGAACATCATACCAGCCAGGACTGTCTAGCGTCAAGAATACACCTCTTGTAGATCCATGTAATGTCCTATTGCCTCCTTTGCACATAAAGCTTGGACCGATGAAACAGTTTGTAAAGACGCTAGGGAAGAGAAATGCCAGAGGGTTTGAGTATATTGTAGAAAAGTTTCCCAAAATCACACAGGCAAAGTTGAAAGAGGGTATCTTTGTCGGACCCCAAATTAGAGAAGTACTCAAAGATGTCAACTTCAAGACAACACTGGATGAACTGGAACTGCCTGCCTGGAATGCTTTCAATTGGATCTGTGAGAATTTCTTGGGCAACAAGAAGGCAATGGACTACAAGGATGGCATCAAGAATTTTCTGAAATGTTACTCAGCAATGGGTTGTCGCATGTCACTGAAAGTTCACTTCTTGGACTCCCATCTGGATTTCTTCGCAGATAACCTTGGAGCAGTGTCTGATGAACATGGTGAAAGATTTCACCAGGACATTAGTGCTATGGAGAAACGGTACCAAGGCTTCTGGAATGACAGTATGCTGGCTGACTACTGCTGGACACTTTACCGTGATCAACCAGATCAGGAAATCCAAATCACAATGTTTCTAACTCCGTTGTTCTAAATTTGTCTGTTTTGTCTGACCCATTTTTTGTGTATTCACTCTTTGTAGAATGATAGTGATGATTTTTAACTCAATAAACTCATTTACTTTCTAAAAATAATATGTCCTTATTCATTACGTTAATGATTTCATATATACAAATATGTAAATATTTGCATGTATCTACTGAAAAACTGATACGTGCTACATACAAATGGAGTGAAATTTTGAAATCAGCATGAAAAGAGTCTAAAAAAGTTGGTTTGCATTCATAATGAGTATAGTACATTTAATTTTGTTGACCAGTGTTATTATATAATATCATGTAAAGTATAACCTTTTTTTCTTTTCCATTTGTGTATTCATTTAAAGATTTTATTAAAACATGAAGTGATAAAACTTAATCTTTATATTTTAATTTCACCTGGATTCTTTTTAGGTTCTGGAAAAGACTAAACAACAGAATTCATGTTTTATAGCGGCCCCTATATTTGATATTCATCTTATCCTAAGTCTTCCACAGAAAATATCTAAAGAAACAACTATTAATACTGCAGACTCAAAACCAGGTATTGGAAACACATTATTACTTGAAATGTTTTTTCAGTGCTTGGCTGTCCACTTTATTAAGATCTATATCTAAAATAGGTTGGGCCATCTTTTGCCCAAATAACAGCCATGAAATAATTTGGTGTAAAATCCACAAACTACTGTAAGGTGTCCTGATTGATATTTTCCTATTCACTCATTGATATTACACTATACGAGGTCTGTCGAAAAAGTATCCGACTTTATTTTTTCCCATTGGAAGTAATGATGTTAGGGAGGCAAAAGTGTGCATAGTGGAGCCGCATGCCTTCATGCACATGCATGGTTTTTGGCAGACTTACTGGATGCATCAGTTGCTGTCAGGCAACCAGCATGTGAGGTGCTGTACTACTAACTCGTATTTTCATTTCGCCCGTGATGACGGAACATGTTGAGCAACGATCTTGCATCAAGTTTTGCCAAAAACTTGGAGATACCCAAGTGGAAAGAATTCGCAAAATTCAACAGGCTTTTGGTGACAATGCCATGGGTGTTACCCAAATAAAAGAATGATACAACAGGTTCAAAGATGGCCGCACATCAGTGGAGAGTGACCAGCATTCTGGGAGGCTGTCAACAAGCCACAATGCAGTTATCAAGAAAGTGCAGACCTTGATAATGGAGGATCGTCATTTGATGGTGCAAGAAATTGGTGACGAGGTTGGGATCAGTAAAGATTCTGCACATGCAATTTTAAAGGAGGATTTGAGTTTGTGCAGAGTGGCAGCAAAATTTGTGCCTAAGCTGCTTTCTCAGGAACAACAACAACTTAGTATTGAGATGAGACTTGGGTGTACGGGTACAACCTGGAAACCAAAGCTCAGTCATCACAGTGGAAACATCCAATTTCACCAAGGTCCAAAAAAGCATGTCAGGTGCAGAGCAAAATCAAGGTGATGCTGACTGTTTTCTTCGACTACCAAGGTGTTGTGCATCACGAATATGCACCAGAAGGACAAACAGTTACAAAGGAGTACTATCAGGAAGTTCTCTGACATCATCATCTGTTGGCCTCACAAAACTGGCAGCTGCATCATGACATCGCCCTGGCTCATTTGCCATGCTCCATTCTCTCCAGACATGGTTCCTCCTGACTTCTGGTTGTTCCAAAAAATTAAGATGCCACTGAAAGGCTCCCGCTTTGAGAGCCGAAAGGACATCATGTGAAATGCGATGGTGGAGCTGAGAGCCATTCCAGAAGAAGCATTCCAGACGTGCTTCGAACAGTGGAAGGATTGCTGAGCTAAGTATGTGGAGGCACAAGGGGCTTACTTCGAAGGTGATTAGCAATTGAACCCCACCAAGTATGTAATTTTTTTTTCCCAGCCTAAGGTCGGATACTTTTTCGACAGGCCTCGTATATAGAGCAAGTTAGGCAGAGGTTTGTGCTGGTGAGTGCATCCAAAAGTTCATTTCACAGATGCTCAATTGTATTGAGATCTGGAGATCTTGCTGCCAATGGGAGGGCCTGAAATCTCTGCCATGTTCTTCAAATTATGAACATGCTATGGGCAAGATAGATGGAAACATTGTTGCTTTGGAAGTACCATCTTCGTTAGTGTTCACAAAAAGCATTTCTGGATAAACCTGATCAGAAATGATGCTGAGGTAAACTTTGGCAGTCATTCTGTTTTCTAAAGGGATGAAGGGGCCCAGGATATGCTAGCAAACGTAATTAGTTGAAACTAGATGAGTGGTCAATTGATTCATGTAGCTTTCACTAAATTTGACATCTGCTATTGTGCAAAGAAGGGTGAAGCATGATATATCTGATTGCATCACTTTTTGCAATACTCATTTCAATATCTGCACTTCTTACACCATTGGAGGTATCTTTTCATGCTGGTAGCAGTGATCAGTGGATTATACTATGGTCTCTTACTGCCATAGTTCTTTCATTGCAATGCTTTTTGCAATGTATGACTGGACATGGATGTGGATTATCCTGCACTGATTGTCTGTCATTTGGTCTATTGTTTGATGATGGTTGGAATTTACTATCCTGTATAACTGCCTTTTTCCTCTCTTTGCCAAAACATGTTTATGGCCACAGTTTCCCCTTGCAGCAAAAATTTTCTTCACCTTTTTGCCATTGCTGATAAACTCAAATGGCCAATGATTTGTTGCAGCATACCAATGAAATAGTCTTGGCCAATGTGGCATCTCTGTTATGTCTTTGCCTTTTTCCATATGTTAGACTAAATGCAAATCTGCTTGTCCAAATCATGTATAGTGCTGCAGGGATCACTTGTCACATCATGTCAACCTAATTTGCATTTTTAGCTTAGGTCAGATCCAACTATGAAAGAGTACATGGGTTGGGTTCCAATAAAGTGGCCAGCCAGTATATATCTAAGTTCATAAATAATGACACATTGTTGAAGTAAATCAGATTTTAAATTAGCTAATGGTTAGCTTTATTTTGCTATAGATCAATTGTTGTAGGTTCTGTTATGCAGTGATGATCATGTGTTGGTCAAATTGCCTCTGAGTGTTAAATCATTCACCACAAAAACAAGTGCCAAGACTGTAGTGTTTACTGACAGCTGCCAGGCTTCATGCATGCCACTGCACTTACATTTTGGCTGTGCCATTTACCAAAACGTCTCTAGTGGATGATATTGCATCTTGCATGATAAAAAAGAGAGAGAGAGACATGTAAAAAAAAAAAAAAAAATGCCAAACACTTGTCATACTTTTAATTCTATTAGAAAATTTTCATTAAAAGTTCTATTTATTCCATCAAAACTTGTGACCCCTCTTTTCAAGGCATTATAACATAAACTACCAAATTGTTAATTTTTTTCCTTTAGAAATTTTGCCCGTGTGGTTCATCTGTCAAATTAAGATGATGAATAAATGCAGCTCTTATTTGTTAGAAATAGACAAACATCAGGTGGCTCATATTAATGTTGGATTGATTATGAATCAAATTTTGTAAAACAAATAAGACTATTTAAAAATGAACATCTCGAAATTTAATATTTAAAGGATTTCAACTACAACTAGTTATTGCAATCAAACAGATATGCATTGAACAGTTGTAGTACCCAATCATTTGTATAAAGACAATGTGCTACTAATATTTTTATATGTAGTTAGCTGCATGAGAATGAAAATATCTAAGGAAAGAAAATTAGTTCTCATTATAAATGTGTATGCCTGTGAGATATAGTATGTGGCTATCTTTTTTTTTAAAGCCTATCTGATTTCAAAAAAGGTATAATTCAAGCTGGCTTCAGATAAAAAATAAATTCTAAAAATCATGAATTTGATACTATTTCCATTCATATTTTGTAAATTACAATTTGTTGAATTTGGGGGGGGTTCCACTCTTATCTGTTAATGGTGTCTCTGGTTTTACCACATAAAGATGCAGTGCCTTTTTTTGTAGTATATATAGATTGATTGATTGATTTATTTTTTGACAGACACTGAAAAAGTCTTGTACAGCAAAAACCAAGAAGATCCTGACTGCATAACATCTGACCTGATAGGAGATTCCATTAATACAAATACAAGTCCTTTTCTAAGCAGATATGGAAATTCCTCATTCTTGTTTGTATTTATAAATTCTCTCTTAGATGTAATGTTCACTTTATATTTGTGCATATTTTATTAAATGGAATATTGTATTCCTTAAAAAACTGTAAATAAGTATACAACAGAGATGAATTTTCTTTTTACTTTTTGTAAGGATTTTTCTATCTGGGTAACTTAGCATTTCCCTAAATTAAAATAAATGAGAGTTCAATCACTTTCTATTTACTAAGTGTATTGTTGGGGGAATTATTAGTTCCATATTTATATTACATAATATAGCAGTCATTTGTGTTGTGTAGCATATTGCATGCTTTATCACAAAAGACAGAAAAAAAAATTGGACTTTTAAATAGATTAAAGAAATGAAAAATAATTTTTCTGAAATATCTGACCTTTTTTATTTTGTTAGGAGACATACAACAAACTTTTATTTGAACGAAGAATCATTTGATCTAAAGCATTGCCAGAACAATATTGTAACTTATTAAAGATAAAGCAGATTAAAAGTTTGTTTGGTTAAGAATGTTTCAAAAATGTCCTGCTTTCTTTTACTTTCTACACCTGTTACAATTGAAATGAATTCTTTAAAACCAAATCATCATCAAGAGACCACGTCATTGTTTGAAATGCATTAGAATATATGGCTACCTGGTTTTTATGCAATGTCATTGAGCTATATGCAGTATTATTTTGGCACTGCTTCATTGCCATATTACTGATTTTGAATTTGGAATTGCACAATGATCAGACATTTGACAGCATTAGAACTTTCCACACATTAATATGCTTGAAACTAGAGCAACCCAACATCATATGGTAGATGAGCTTAGCTTAAAGGGACTGAACTCTGTATCCAACTTTTGGTAGTGCTTCTAGATGGTCTGATCCAAATTGCCATTGCATTACCAAGGTCACTTTTTTGGTGCTGCAAGCAAGAAAGCATTTGCAGATAGAAACTCAGTTGAAATACGAGGTCTGTCGAAAAAGTATCAAACTCTATTTTTTCCTGTGGGAAGTAATGATGTTAGGGAGGCCAAAGTGTGCATAGTGGAGCCGCATGCCTTAATGTGCATTTGTGGTTTTTGGTGGGCTTGCTGGATGCATCAGTCGCTGTCAGGCAGCCAGCGTATGAGGTGCTGTACTACTTACTCGTCATATTTTCATTTTGACCGTGATGACGGAACATGTTGAGCAATGATCTTGCATCAAGTTTTGCCAAAAGCTTGGAGATACCCAAGTGGAAAGAATTTGCAAAATTCAACAGGCTTTTGGTGACAATGCCATGGGTGTTACCCAAATAAAAGAATGATGCAACAGGTTCAAAGATGGCCGCACATCGGTGGAGAGTGACCAGTGTTCCAGGAGGCCATCAATAAGCAGTTATTGAGAAAGTGCAGATCTTGATAATGGAGGATCGTCATTTGATAGTGCGGGAAATTGGTGACAAGATTGGGATCAGTAAAGATTCTGCACATGCAATTTTAAAGGAGGATTTGAGCTTGTGCAGGGTGGCAGCAAAATTTGTGCCCAAGCTGCTTTCTCAGGAACAACAACAACTTTGTCTTGAGGTTGTGCAGGACCAGCTGGATACTGAATTCCAGAATACTGTGATAACTGGAGATGAGACATGGGTGTATGGGTATGACTTGGAAACCAAAGCTCAGTCATCACAGTGGAAGCACCCAATTTCACCAAGGGCCAAAAAAGCATGTCAGGTCCAGAACAAAATCAAGGAGATGCTGACTGTTTTCTTCGACTACTGAGGTGTTGTGCATCACGAATATGCACCAGAAGGACAAACAGTTACAAAGGAGTACTATCAGGAAGTTATCCAATGTCTTCGTGATGCAGATTGCCGCAAGAGACCGTATCTGTTGGCCTCGCAAAACTGGCAGCTGCATCATGAGAATCCCCTGGCTCATTCGTCACAGCTGATCCAAGGTTTCTTGGCAAAGAAAGGCATTTCGTTCATTCACCAGGCTCCCTACTCGCCAGACATGGCTCCTGACTTCTGGTTGTTTCCAATAATGAAGATGCCACTGAAAGGCTCCTGCTTTGAGAGCTGAGAGGACATCATGCGGAATGCGGTGACGGAGCTGAGAACCATTCCAGAAGCATTCCAGACATGCTTTGAACAGTGTAAGGATTGCTGGGCTAAGTGTGTGGAGGCACAAGAGGCCTACTTCAAAGGGGATTAGCAATTGAACCCCACCAAATACGTAATTTTTTTTCCCCAGCTTAAGGTCGGATACTTTTTCGACAGACCTCATATGACCTTTAAAATGTGATTGGTGTTAATGTTTCCACACTGGGGTAATGATATGCAGTCAGGAAAAGTTTTTATCTACATACTATTAAGCATGGGACAAGGCAAGACTGGGCTGTACACAATGTAGAATGTGTGAGAGATTGGAAGCCTATATTTTTCACAAAGTCAGGATTTTGTTAAGACTTTACAGATTGATATGACCGAGTGGAGAAGGCCAGGAGAGAAATTTTAAGATGTCAAACTGCTGAATAAGACGGCTATGGAGGTATCTTTATGGTATGGGGAGGAATTAGCTAGGACAATAAGATTGACCTTCATGTGTTTAAGAATGGTACCATGACAGATTTAAGGAATGGGGTGAAATCCTTAATATTTATGCTAAACTACATACTGCCACTATTGGGAATAACTTCATTCTCATAGATAATGCTCCCACATATTATGCTCAGGTAGACTACCAGTACCTGGAGATGATCATTCATACGAGGTGGCCAACTCTTTTTCCAGACTTAATCCAATCAAACATTTCGAACATGTGGTTGCCATTCCAAGATGCCCTATGGTTGTTACCACAAACTTTGCAGAAACTTTATGAAACCCTCAGAGGATTGGAAATATAAAAGTATTATGTTCAATATTTGTTTTGGTAATTGCATTTGTTAGTTTACTGATGTAAAATGGAAACTTCTCATTAGCTTCTCTATATTAGAATTAGCAATTGAACTGAACTTTGCCTTCAGTTTTAATTGCTTATGTGATACAATTTCAGCATGCCATTAGTTATATACAAACATATATTTCTGTATTTGAAGAAATGCTTCTAATAATATAGTAGATTTGCTTATAATGATGAAACAAAAATGAAATTTTATTTGTTTATAAGAAAATGGAGCATTTGTTAACTCTAGTCTTTTGAGGCTAAGATGAGTGGTTTGGCTTTTGTGAATGCACCATACTTTGTGGGAGTTCTTATTTTAGCAAACACTTAAAGCTTAGATGTTTCCAGATGCCAAATCATATCTGCTTCATTAATCTTGGTGAATTCTACATCCTTTCATGCCACATGGTGACTTGTAACCTGAACAGAGTGTATAACTGAATTTTCTAAATTTAAAAATGGGGATTTAAGTTTGTAGATAAAAACATTGAAACTAGTTTGTTTCAAACCTCTTGTCTATCTTTGGATGCAGTTACCAAGATTATGAACTAGAGATGTAAAAAAAAAATAAAATGTTTTAATGTTTTTTTTTTTTGTGAAAATTGGCCTTTAAAAGTTCTGTCTGTGAGGAAAGTAAAATTTTTTGTAACCTATGCTAAATACTGAATGGTTTCAATGGCAGTTTTGTATTAGTGGTTGTTCTCTCCTATTCTATCATCATTTTGTAAATTGGATACAAAAGTAGGATGTTATAATAAGGCAGTGATTATGGTAAATTTTGACCACCATATTCATCGAAACCCTAAGTTCTGAGTAAGCCCCAGAGATGAAGTTAATTTCAGCTTGAAAAATTTTTTAATCAGCTGAATTAATAAGTATTTATATAAATATAAACTAACATTATTTGACAGTTTTCTGCAGATGCTTTACATAATTCTTGACTCCAACTAAATCCTGTAATAGTATGCTGCTTTGCAAGTATTCATTTTAAAAATAATTTTTTTTTTAAAAAAAAAAAAAACAAACAAGAAAGTAATTAATTATTGGAGGGATTAATTTTTTCTTAATATTACCACACTGCTCTCTTTTTATACTTTTTAGAAGTGCATCAAAGGTTCGAGCTCTCATAAAATTATCGCCAACAACTGCAGATTTTTCAGATGCCATACAAGAAGTGATAAAAGGAATGGAAAAAATAATTGGTATAAGCTTCATATTAATTTTGTAAAATGATAAGGGTGTAAGAATGATGATCTCTCTGTTGTCATGCAACCAATATGCTGTAATTTATACACATTTAATATTTATTGTCTAAAAGGGTGGGTGCTTAGTTTTCAAAAGCTGATGCATACATTTTTTTTATTCAAGAAAAAAGAGATTAGCTGGATAAAAATAATTTTATATACTAACAAAAAAAATAAATAAAATTCCTGTATATGAAACTTTAGCAAAATAATTATGAGTAATCAAAGTGAGAACTGCCATTATGTGTTGTTCAACTATGGGTTTAAAATAGAAGATAGGAAAGATGTGAAAAACTTGCACTGACAGCACACGACATTTTAAAAGGCAGATTTGTTTATAATAGTAAACTGGGTACATTGTAACCAGTAATAATTGTGTAGTAAAGTGCACAATATATTTTTTTAGACATGACCAGAAACATTTTGCACTTGCAAAATGGTACCAGAAAGGCCAAAGTTGCTGCATATTTCAATGTTTCACAATCAGACTTCAGCTGACTGCATACATGCTGCTGCTACTACTGACAGATCATTGATACCCTTGGCAAAGATGATCACATAAATGCTCATGATTAATGGATGATCAGAGGAATGGCCCTGAGAAATAGTTCAAATGAACATACCTAATACTGACAATGCAAAACATGTGGTTATTTTACTTTGTAGGATGTTTGTATAAATCAAAATCCCATTTCATCATCAATATTCTGTATTGAAATTTCTAGGCTAATTTGGTTAAGGAACAAACCGTTTTCTGTAACTATCAATTGCTTTGCTTTTTTTTTTTTTAAGGGAAACTGTATGTAAACTTCTAATGACTAGATTTTTGTGTCTAGTATATGTAAATTAATTACTTTGGGATCTATTTTGTTCATGGTTTTTATTTTTTTTTTAAGATGATGGTACTTTTTGTTAGTATATGAACTGTCACAAATAATTTCTGAAATTGTTTGAAATAAATATGTAGTAATTTAATTTTTTGAATACACAAAACTTATTACATGAAGTAAAGCACATTGTAAGTGCACAAACTCACCTGCATAGTGCATGAAAAAAGCTTGGCAATCTGAATCTTTGGATCTTAAGGGGAGCAGTGAACATTTGAAAACTGATCAAACAAAGAGTTTATCCAGTGACAGACAATTTTTGTGTTGTGGCTAATTGTATACTAATATCTCACTTGACCTCGTGTATTTGTAACTAGAAATGTTTTGCAAATCATATAATAGTACTGGCTCGCATGTTAGAAGTGTCAGTTGTATGATTTTTTAAAAATAAACTTTAGAGCTCTACACTGAAATCTTGAAAAGTTTTTTTATGCTGTTATACAACCATGTAAAAAACTAAGAGTAAAGTTGTTTTTTGCAGCTGAGATTAACCCACTACTACAAGAACCTCTGTTGGCTGTGATTTATGCTCCAGTTTTAAATGACAAAACGGGCATTGATGATGAGAAGGAAGAGGAATTACACACAGCCTGGACATTTAAAAGTCTTGTGTTGGATTTAGATCCAGAATATATGGCTGACTTGGCTGGCATTGATGATTGTATAGCTTCACAATTGGAACTGATTAGTGCTTATGTTGAAGTAAGTGTTCATTTAAATAATAAAACAGCACAGTGTAAACCAGCATTGATTGAAATGAAACAACTTACTAATGTCAGCTGTAGTACCTTTAAGTAAATCATGAACCTTACCCAATTTTATTTCAATGAAAATATATTATGCACGAAATCAATTTCACCAGTGTTTTCATTCACATTTTAAATTATAATAACTCTAGCTGATATATTTTAAAGGGCTAATGGATATGTTTACAAAAAGTATGTTTGGTTTAGGTATTTCTTATCTTATTAACAGTCATAGCACCAAGATTTACTCCTGAAGACTCTGTTTGAGGGAAATGGCATTAATTTGCAATGGACATTTCTATTTTTGAATTATACAGGTGACTTCAGCTGGTCTGGAACTCATGACCTGTTTGTTAAGTTTTGATATACTTAAAAAAGAAAAAAAATTCTTTAGCCTACTATGCTACTTGACAGATATTACTAAAAATACATTCTACCAATATTTTTATTGGTTAAACCTCAAGAAATTGACATTTAACTACTCATCGATGTCTCAGGCTGCATGACATTGAGATGATGCTTTTGATTGTTTATATGTCTACTTCCAGGTTAAAATAGTATTAATGATGATGTCACTTAGCAACAATGTTTAAATGTTAGCATGCATGATTATTGCCATGAAATAGTTTGAAAAGTTGTAGTTCTAATTTTTAATTAGCTGTTGGTATTTCAATTTTTTTCTCTTTGTATAGCAACAGTATTTTTTGTTGCTGTCCCTTATTTTGAGTATTCATAATTGTAATATTTTTAATGCTTGTTTAATTTACATAGATTTTTTACCATTATTGCTTAATGGTGTATGAAGCTCAGCAAATCAGTTTTAAAGGTCATGAATTTTGGAAAGCAGAAGATTTTAAGAAGATTTTGGAAAATCTCACTTTTAAGGTATGAATCTTGTACAGGCTTTACTAAAACAGCTCATAAATTTTAGTTAATATTTTTGATTTTAGCATTTACCAATTAAATTTAATTTGGTCTAGTTAAACAAAAAAAAATCATAATTTCCAGGTTATAAGATGAGACTTTTTTTTACCAGAAATCTGGTCCTTATAATCCAAATAGAATAGACTTATATGTAGATAAAATTAAATTTCTCAATATTGAAAAAAAATGTGCTAAACTTGATACTGTAAAGTTCATAAGAAACTACTTGGTGAACACTGGTTTTTTCACTAGGACTTAATGTTCATTGTTCATTAAGGTATGCTTAATTATCCAATTGATAACAAGTCATCACCATCTTGATCTATTTTGATCTTAAATGTGAGTGTGAAAACCCCTATTAATTTTCAGAAAGCCATCTGTTACATTGTATAAATCCTACAAGCCATAAAATTCACCAAGGAAAGTGGAAAGGCATATGGCTGTTCATTGTAAGTAAGGTATCAGTGAAAAATGTATCTGGGAATGGCACAAGACAAAGGATGCTCTGCACATGACAAAGAAAACTAAGGCTGCAAATAATGGGTGAACACCTTGATTGAAAAACATTGAAGACAGGTTAGAAGAGTATATTTATCACAAAAGTCTGCAGCATGTGGAATTAACACATTTCAAATGAGATTATAAGTGAAACAAATTGCTACTTAGTTGGGAGTGGAGAACTTTGTGGGTGGTCTGTTGTGGTGTTTCCACTTTATGCATAGAAAAAGATTGTATCAGGCAGCACATGACCATATCACTGAAACTGCCTGAAGACTTCGAAGATAAGTTAGATAATTTTCAAAAATTTTCCACTGAAGATAGAAAAAGATAATATTGAAATATTGAACAACATCAACATAGATGAACTACCGTTAACATTTGATATTCCCATGAATAAAACTATGGGCAATAAAGGAAAAGAAATTGTGAGCATCTTCATGTCTAGGCTGAGACAGATATAGGAAGCATGGATGATGTCCAAAAGTGAACAGTTTCATTTATACTGGCTGTATGCATTGTGCTTCCTACAACACTATGACACAGTGGATAACTTCATCAAAACTTGAGTATTCAGCAGCTCAAAGGGTGATGAACACTACTACACAGAAGATGAGGAAAACTTTACACCTGGTCTGTCCCCTAAGCTTGCTGCTATCTTCCAGTCAGACACTGATGGTGAGGAATTTGAAGGCTTCTCTGAAGCTAAATTGTGAGTGAGACAGTGCTTAGCAAATAATAAAAGAATATAAATTGTGAACTCTTTATTATTCTATAAATGTTATATTACTTGAAAGCCATCTTGCATATCAATGCATGTTATAAAAATATATTATAAGTTTAATATATAAATTTTAATGTTTGCAGGGAATTTCAAAGTTCATTATTCAAAATGTGTTTAAAATTTATATTAGCAATGAATTCAGAGGATTTATTCACAAAGTAGTTCACTGGTAAGTTTAAAAGAGATTAATATTTATGAGCATGGAGGTACTGTACACAGCATTCTTTTTTATTTTGCTGCTTTGAAACACTTCATGCAGTGTTCTGGCTAGTTTTGGTCAACTACCCTATCTAGCTTTGTCTTATAATCTGGTTAATCTATTTTATGAAAGAAGTTAAGAAAAATGGGAAATTTAGCCAATTTGTCTTATAACCAAGAAACTATGCTAGATATATATACAGGTGCATCTAAAAAAATTAGAATATCGTGGGAGAGTTCAATATTTTTTGTCAGTTATCTCAGAAAGTGAAAATTTCATATATTCTAGATTCATTACACAAAAAGTGAAATATTTCAAGCCTTTTTTTGTTTTAATTTTGATGATTACAGCTTACAGCTCATGAAAATAAAAAATCACTATCTCAAAATATTAGAATATTTCATAAGATCAATAATATAAAAAAGGATTTATAATATAGAAATGTTGAACTTCTGAAAAGTATGTTCATTTATGCACTCAATACTTGGTCGGGGTTCCTTTTGCACGAATCAATGCGGCGTGGCATGGAGGTGATCAGCCTGTGGCACTGCTGAGGTGTTATGGAAACCCAGGTTGCTTTGACAACGGCCTTCAGCTCGTCTGTATTGTTGGGTCTGGTGTCTCTCATCTTCCTCTTGACAATACCCCATAGATTCTCTATGGGTTCAGGTCAGGCGAGTTGGCTGGCCAATCAAGCACAGTAATACCATGGTCAGCAAACCAGTTACTAGTAGTTTTGGAACTGTGGGCAGGTGGCAAGCCCTGCTGGAAAAGGAAATCAGCATCTCCATAAAGCTTGTCAGCAGATGGAAGCATGAAGTGCTCTAAAATCTCCTGGTAGACGGTTGTGTTGACTTTGGACTTGATAAAACACAGTGGACCAACACCAGCAGATGACATGGCACCCCAAATCATCACTGACTGTGGAAACTTCACACTGGACTTCAAGCAACTTGGATTCTGTGCCTCTCCATTCTTCCTCCAGACTGTGGGACATTGATTTCCAAATGAAATGCAAAATTTACTTTCATCTGAAAAGAGGACTTTGGAAAACTGAACAACGGTTCAGGAGTGGCTTGACACTAGGAATGCGACACTTGTAGCCCATTTCCTGGACATGTTTGTGCATGGTGGCTCTTGATGCACTGACCCAAGCCTCAGTCCACTCCTTGTGAAGCTCCCCCCCAAAAGTTCTTGAATTGGCTTTGCTTGACAATCCTCTCAAGGCTGTGGTCATCCCTCTTGCTTTTGCACCTTTTCCTACCACACTTTTCCCTTCCAGTCAACTTTCCATGAATATGCTTTGATACAGCATTCTGTGAACATCTAGCCCTTTCAGCAATGACCTTCTGTGGCTTACCCTCCTTGTGGAGGATGTCAATGAATGTCTTCTGGACAACTGTCAAGTCAGCAGTCTTCCCCATGATTGCGGTTGTGTGTACTGAACCAGACTGAGAGATTCATGGTATTTATACTGCATAAATAGTGATTTACTCAAACTCGAAATGGAATATTCTACGTTTTTTTTTCTATTTTTTTAGCTGTAGGCCGTAATTATCAAAATTAAAATTAAAAAATGCTTGAAACATTTCAGTTTACATCTAATGAGTCTAGAATATATACAATTTTCACTTTCTGAAATAACTGACAAAAATATTGAACTCTTCCACGATATTCTAATTCTTTGAGATGCACCTGTATGTGCTATTAACTTTGGTATCTGGCTATATGGCATTCACCTAATCACAAGCTTCTGCCCTAAATTGATTCCCAGAAAGTTGATTTTCACATCTTTTATGCACTTCAGGAATTACAATTTCAGTTTTCTTAATGCAGGAACCTGTATAGATTGAACAAATGCTCTACATTTCATACCCAAACTGAGATGGTTTATAAGCTTAGGAGGGCTACGGAATAGAGTAGTATCGATTTCATGTGATATATGTGCTTTATCATTATTACTAGGTAGATTTGGAATTTGTTGAATTTTTTCCATACTAGTATACTTTTATTGCTTACATAGGCTCTATTAGTCAAATTTTTGATTAGTAAATATTTTCTCATAAATTACCTGAACTGCACACACACACATGTACATGCAAGCCATTGTTGAAAGGAAACAGTATTTATATATAATAAAAACTATTTCATATTTTCTGAGTAATTTTTCCTTAAGAAAAGTAAAACCTTCAAAACTGTTAAAATTGCTGTAATTGGCATGGTCTTTATGAAAATCACTGAATTATCAGGGAAAGACGGTCTCTTGTTTTCTGTGTTGTTTATTTATGGAGAAAGAAAGAAGCTGTAGGCAGTTGCTATCTTATCCTATCATAAGGGAGTGTGTTGGATTGGAGGCTACTGTTTGCTCTGGCAGCCTATACAGATTAGTGGTGTCAGCTGAGGTTAAAAGAAAAGAAAAAAGGCAATGAAAAATTCTTTATTTCTTGTTATTGTATTTCATAGTAATGGATAAATTTCATTGTACATGCAAAAAAAAAAATGAAAATCATAAAGCTTGCTGCATCAGTAAAGCTACTGCTTTTGTTTTTACTGATCCTAGTGACACTTTGTTGGAAGCAAAATTTACAGTAATATATTGCATGAACAAATGTTTTCAGCTTTCTGAAAATAAGGGTTTATGAAGAGTCAGATAATTTTGCTTTGATGCTTAATTTTTTTGGAGTTGGTTACAGTAAATTTTCAGTGCAAAACAAAATCATCTTTTGTCGTCTGTGGAAGATATGCCAACAGATGTTATGCTATTCAGACATTATGCTGATACTAATAAGAAATAGAATATAATAATATAAATATTTATTAAAAACAACAAGTATATAAACATAAATGCTCTGAAACAACCATAGAAATGTAGTAAATTAATGATTTAAATTTCCTCCAGTGAATCAGAGAGAATTAAAAACATACCAGTCACAAATTATGAGCATTGCCCTCAGATATTCAAGTCTTTCTTCATTGGTATAGTTGGCAACTAGTGTCTTCAGGTGGTTATTAATGATGTACCTTTTGTTTTGTGGCTTTGTTTTCAATTCCATCACATCCTGCTCAATCATAATTTCATCACTGGCTTATTCTTTCCTTAGTTTTGTGATGAGCCCATGAATTGATGAGTGTGTGATAGCCATTTATTAGTTGAAAGCTTGGTGCCAGCCCTCCAGTGGGGCAAATTGTCTTGAACTCTGCTGTTGATGTTACACATTTTAATCTCAAACTAGGTTGCCGTCATCTCCCTCGAGTAACAATACCGAGCCAAGTGTTCTCAAAACATGCAAAAAATTCTGCTATTCTTTTATTTTTTTGTTATTGAGAGAGGCCATCAGAGCATTAAATGTCAGTGACATCATTTAGTGAAACAAATGCATGTGCCTGTTTACTTTTAATCATCAGAGTGTTTTCTGGTTCCATATACCAAGCTTGCAGTCTAAGAGACTGAATATTGCACCACAAACATTGAGTGAAGTGGAAAAAGAATCCAAAAACAGTGGTTGGAAAATGGTTTCTGATGCTGTTCAGTATTGCTTATTCAAAGTCAATTGTAATTGACTCAGTATTCATGTTTCTAGTATTCTTATGTAACTGAATATGACATATGTCCTCATTTTTGTTTTTTTTTTGTTACACAGTACACCAAGGACAGAGTGCTGGTTACATCGATAATAACATGGACAGTGTGCAGTTGGGTTCCTATAAGTGCACTGTTGAATGTGCCATTTTGTAGTTTGGTGTACAAGAGGTCTAGATTTTTAGATGTTAGTATGACCACTTATTTTCAAATGCCAAAATTGGTTCCCCTCTGGTGATGAGTTTTAGGTCATCGCTAATATTGTTAATATCACGGGTTGTCCTCTTCCGTCTAATCATTTGTGCCAATGTTTCCTTTTTAGGCAATGAATCAACTGTGCTCAGGTGGAAGTTTGCTGTACAATTGGTATGATGCTACTAGTAGCTTCCTCAGATTGTCCAGCTTGTTGCTTCATTTTGTGTACAGATTTTAGAGCATAAAAACGTGCTGTATCTGGTGGATGTGTGTGTTCTGATGAAGTACCCTGGATGACAACATTGTCTTCAGCCCCCCACTGCAGCCTTTTCACTTTTCATATCTCCAATGAGTTTACATGACTCGTTTTTTGTCAATAACATAGGCAGAGCCACTGTAGAGAAGCTTCCTGCCACCTTTTATTGGTCTCAACAAATTTCATGCTTTTTTATGTCATACTGACCTGCTTGGAAAGTGAGTGGACTTTGGACACAGGGGAATTTATATGCCAGCCAGCAAGCAACAGTAAAGGTGATCCAGGCAGACAACAAACTGTCTATCAATAGTGGCAAGACAAGTGATATCATTATTTCATTGGCTAGTCTCTAAATAGCTGGGAACAATGTTACATCAGCTTGATCACCATGCCATGGTGTGACAATGCTATTACACCAGCACATTGACAGGCCATCCTATCAGCTTTATGCTTCAGTGATGGGCTATTATTATTTTTAGTTGATGTATAGCAGGGAACACCTGTATTTAGTCATCATTGTCTGTTTGTATGACTGAAAGTAAAATGGGAAGTTGAAACATTTAAATAAAAAATATATTTAAAATATTTGACAAAAATATTTCACCCAAGAAAATGTGTAAAATATGATTTTCTGTCCATTTTATCTGTTTTTTTTGGCATAATGTCCGCGCAGCATTATATCTGTCAGCATAAAGTATGGGTACCTCTTTCATACCTTTTAGAAACAGGCAGTTGTCATAGTACCATGAAACTTTTCACTGTTTGTTTGTTCATTTGTTTTTCATTCAGCGGGAATCAATGGAAAAGATGACAATGCACAAAAGAGTGGGAATGATGACAGTACACAGTGAAGAGTTCTACAAATCTTGTCTGTCTCATGTAACAAAAATGTTGGATAAACTCTGCCATCAGCTTTCTCTAGTAGCTAGTGAAAGGAACCAAAATTTACTCAAGGTTATGCAGGTAAAACTTGCATAATTTGTAATGGAAGTTTTTCTTAAATTAGAGTGATAAAAAGTAAACAAAATGAGTTCAAATTAGTGGTAATACTTTCTTGATTACTAAGATGAGGTTAAGAGTATTTGACAAAAAAATGTTGTTAAGTCAATTATGCAGTATTTCTCTTTACTTGGAAAACAAACATACTTTAGTATGCTGGATTTGAATTTGGAAAATTTGTACTTACTATTTACAGAGTGCTTGGCAGGTTTTTCTAGCTTTTAAACATTCTGGTCTCCCTTTCTCACTCTGTGCTCTTGATAATTCCAAATATGCTTAGCTAGGTTGAGATATTGGGCTCAATGCAGGCCAGGATATGGTGTTACCTTTCAAGAATTGGTGAACTGCTGTGGTGTCTGGCATTATCATCTTTAAAACTGGGTGTAGAAAGGCTATGATTTTCAAAATTAGGCGATAACTGAAGCTGCTTCTGTATTTTCTTTGTAACTTTTTGAATTTAACTTGTCTGATACCATAACTAGGTCAACCTTGTAATGATAGGAAATGCAGCACCAGATCATTACAGATAATCAAAACAACCATCTGGACAAGATTCTGAAAATAGGCTTGTTTTTGTCTTCAGACCTACAGCTGGCAACCATTGCAGTACAACAACTGCTGGTGTTTATCTGACCATTAGACTGCTTGTCCTTAAGTTCCACAATACATAGACCCAAAGAGGGAATTCATATTTGTGGTGTTTATTCAGTCAAGAATGAATTTAGGTAACGAAGCATGATAACCATGTGCATGTAACTGATAAGCATCAGTTCTGCTTGTTCTGAGCTGGATTTCTTGTGTTTGAGGTAATTTTGTCAAGCTGCAAATCTTAAAGGGCAGTGCCATCCAGTTAGTTAGTTGGTCTTGGGATATCTAGATCTAGAGCAGTTGCCAACAACATTGATTTTCCTGTATTTAGACCATGACAGTGCGGTTAATACCCAGTTGACAACCATTATCTTGGTCGCAGTATGCTTGAAATCAATAATCTTCTATTTATGTTTTATTAGTGTCTTCAAGGCATGATAAAATATATTAGTTAAATTAATTTTTTTCATTACCATATTTTCACACATGCATCTTTCCCACACAGATAACCCACCCATGAATATATCTTGTGTAAAATCAAATCCTGTAAAGAAAAAAAAAATTGTATAGCTTCCCTATGCTTGTACATTGTAATAACCCTAATTGATCAACACTGTAAACTTTTGACATTTCATAAAAAGTTTATTGTACTCTAGTATGGCAAGGGCAAGAAAGTGTAGCTACAAATGCATGCCAACAAAAGCACACTGACTAAAGTGCATGGTGAAAGAAGAATTTTTGTGAGAAGCATTGCAAATAAATGGGCAGAATTTTGCCAAATTTTAATAAATACAGAAATTAAATAAAATGGTAAATCAAAAACTACAATAATGGTTCTTTGAATACTTTCAAGATGAAAGGTGCTGCATTTTGATTTATCCAATCTTTCAGAGAATACTAAAGGAATGGTTCAAACCTAACTGGCTATTGTGTAGCTGCCACTCATTTTTGCTTATTTATTTACAATAACAATGAAGATGACTATTTTTTAGAAACAGCAATTCTAATTACGACTTTGATGGATTTGATTAATAGTTGTGTAGATGAAAATTATCTTGAATAAACAACATTAAGCTTTGTTTTAATACATATACAAGGTACGATCAAAAAGTTCTGGTACTAAATCTATTCAAACAAAACTGAAGCACAAAATAGTTAATCAAATTTATCTCCTCCATTCAAATTAGTCCCCTCCTGATTAAACATAGTGATTCCAGTGCCGCTGCCACTTATTGAAACATCTCTGGTACTCTCCTTTTGTGATGGCTTTCAGTTCCTGCATTGTGTTTTGGATTATGGTTGGCACATCCTGAAATATCTCTCCCTTTAGGGTGCAAATGCAATGCTGGAACTGAAAACTATCATGAAAGAAGAGTGCCTGAGATGCTTCACAAAAGGGTAGGAGCACTGGAATCACTTTGTTCAATCAGGAGGGGACTAATTTGAATGAAAGAGAGAAATTTGATTAACTGTTTTGTTTGAATAAATTTAGTCCCAGAACATTTTGATTGGACCTCACATTTAAATACTTTTCAATAAAATAATACATTTTTTTTTTGTATTTAAGTATTGTTTGTCTAATTTGTGTAAGCGACAGTACTATAAAAGATTATTGATTGATCAATTTATTCATTCAATAATTTAGTTTAGGCTGTAATAAGATACTGGCTATAGCCATTTTGTTTTTGATTCTATCACAAACAAAATTTCACAAGCATTAAACATTTGAACAAATTTTGTCTTTATAATAGTTCAAATTTGAAAACTGAAAAATCAAATCAGTAAATGACTGCAGATTATGTAAAAAAGATTTGATATAGTCTGCCTGCTGAATTACCTCATGGGTTGTATGGTTTATAAAATTCGGTATAATCCATGAGAGATGTGTGCAAAAATATGATACTCTTTTGCAGGAAAAGGTTTATGAAATTCATGTTAAGATACATGCACAAGGAATAGTTCTAAAAATGTTTAGGTACCACTTGCTAAACGTGTGAAAGCACACAATCCTCCTCAGTAATTTTAGTGAAAGAGAGTAGCTACAGAATTAAAAGTAGGAATATTCTCCTGTCACCAATTTCACAGAATTCTTGAATATTTTATTTAAGTTTTTTTTTTATAGTGTGTATTTTTACCTGTGTCCTTTAACAGATTAACATGTTACTACTAGATAACCAATTTCATATTTTAAAGATTTTATTTCATTTTTACCAGTTGAAAGATGACAAACGTCTGAACAAAATTTCAGAAAATAAAACAAACTGTATGCTTTATAAAGTTCAATTCTTGGATAGGTTGAAAAGTATACTTTATTTTTGATTTATGAAACTATAAATTTTTGTTTAATCTAATTTTCCAGAATGCTTTCAAGAAACTAGATGCTAGACCAAAAAATGTTCATGAATTTGCAGATCATCTTGTATTCTTGAGAACTGTAATACAGGAATGGTCTTATCTGGAAGCAGAATACTTAGTTATTGACAATCTGTACAGGGTCATCTTTACCTATGAAATATTAATACCTGCTGAAGATGTTGCATGGTATCAGGCACTTGATTCTTGTTTTCAGAATCTAAAGGTAAACAGGAAAAAAAGAAAATAGTCACATTTGTATTAATAGTTTACTAATGAAATGAAGTTTTCTTAGGGGTAAAACAAATAAAAGAGGTAAATATATAGCACATAACATTTGTCACACTGAAGGTATGTATCAAAATGTGAAGGCAGTACATTTATTATGGTTTATAACTGAATGTCTTTTATTGGTGTACAAAAAATCTTTTGATTTGGGGGTCATTAATCTCTTTTATACTAAATTTTTATGAGATTGGATGGATCCAAATTCTATCCTCCTCAATCAGTTTCATATGACTTTTATGTAAGTACATGCTAACAATTATCAGCATTTGAAAATGGGCATTTAAAAAAATTGATGAATTCAAGTAAATTTCTTATTTTTATGATATAATTTCATTATAAATCTCATGGACTTTGGATAGTTGGTTTCAATAAGAAATTTTAAGCAAATGTATCTAAGGTTGTATGAAGTTTTAGCCATACAACAATTTTTATTTGTAAAAAAAATTTTAAAAATTAAAATCTCTTAAGATCATGAATAATAAATATCCCTCAAAAATATTTCGTAAGATGTAGAGGATTGTGTTGCAAGTGGGTTATTATATCAGCATGATTGTTGTTCACACAGCAAATCATCAGCCAGCATGTTGATTTTATTTCAGTATTTGATGTGGAGATCAGTCCCATTTTGAAAAAAAAACTCATCTTGTAATGCTTGCTGGAACCATCATCACTGGCCTGTCAGTATCTTTTGTGATGCATAGTGTTATGCAACCTGTTTGTCTCTAGCATGATTCTGTAAAAAAACCTATAATTCTCATCACTTAAATTAAGGTATCTGCATGTCAAGTTTGATTTCTCTTACCTTGCAGAACTACACACAATGTTGAGGACATTTTTTCAAATGAAATATTGACTGGAAAGGCATTTAACATTGTACCAAATATTTGTTCCTTTTATTGAGCAGGATATTCTTGTGGTAATTCACATAATAGCCTACAGTGATGACTTCTAAAGTCTTTACAGATTTTTTTCCAATATACATTTAAAATTATTTTGTGGTTTTTCTCAATTTAATAAAACTTTTGTCCAAATCACAAATTTGTAATGTTTTCATTAGTAAGTAGTGTACTAAATAAAAAATCTTACATTTACTTTTTTAAAAATGTGTTTCATTGTTTGAACAGTCTTGAATGCATGTTTAAACATTTTTCCTGGTTTAATGTTTTCTAGTCTTGTGTTATGTCCTGTGAATCAAGCAAAGATGAGGAAATAATCAAATTCTGCAGAGAACTGGATTCTTTACTAATGATTGATATCAGAAAACTATTGAAATTAAAATCCAAAGTGCACAATCCTGAGCTCTTGAGCTGTGAAAACTCTTCAGTGATTGTCTTACAAACTATTGAATACATTCATGAGGATATGGTGACAATGCTAATAAAGATGGACTCTTATGCTGCCTACCAACATTGTTTTGAAAGTTCTTTTACCCAAACTGCCAAGGAATAGTAAGTGCTAATGGTGTTTTTTTGCTTTTTATAATACCAGTAATCATTGTCTTGCATTTATTAAAAAAAGGCAGAAACTGGGTTTATTTATTTATTCATAAAGCATCTGGCATGACATTGGTAATTTTGCTAATAGAAAAAAGATAGCTGCTTCAGTGGAATTAGTATAATTTGATATTATTTCTAGTGATGTTGATCATAATAAAGCAGCAGCAGCTTATTGTTTAATGTAGGTTTTTATT
The DNA here is from genome assembly GCA_018389105.1 of Nautilus pompilius. Taxonomy (NCBI): domain Eukaryota; kingdom Metazoa; phylum Mollusca; class Cephalopoda; order Nautilida; family Nautilidae; genus Nautilus; species Nautilus pompilius. The sequence goes on from JACATO010002123.1 coordinate 1,448,744, forward strand.
GAGTCATTAAGATATTATAAGGCAGTGGTTTTACAAGTAACCTTTGGCTGTTGTTGGTTTAGGATGTAGGTACTGAAATAAACCTCTTGTGGGGAAACTGGCAGTGGAGAAAGTAAACAAAGTAGGCGTTGTTGGAACCCGTCAGCTCATTACACCCTTGCAAGAGATGGGTGCAACACAGAAAAACTATATTCAAGGTTAAGTGTATTCTCACCAGGTAAAAGTCATTCAGACAATGAGTCGTCATTAACTCTGCATATGGCCACTTGGGCTTTGTGTATAGTACTCACCATAAATTTGAGCAATCATACAACTTTCTTGTGTTTCTAAAACATTAGTGCAGTATTAGAGGTTTACTTTTAAAACCTTTATTTTAATGTTAGCTACAGTACATATGTTCAAACAATCTATTGTTATTCATAACTATAAAAAAAATGTATTTAATCTATTCTCCTAGAGACTTAGTAGTTGGTTGGCACTGTTGGGCATTGAATCTACTAATATACATTGATTTGCACTGAGTATTTTAATCTTTTTATGTACTATGAAGTTCAGGGTGGATGTAAGGATTTAGATCTATTTTTGGTCATCCATAAATGTTTAATGGGGTTGGCATCAGATTTTGCTGAGGAGGGGAGTTTATGATTTGCTTACTTTGTCTCCAAATACAATGTGTAGTTCTTTATTTTTGCACAATATTTAGTTTGTTAGCATGCATTGAAATGTAAGAATCAGGGTTTTTTTCAGTAGGAATATTTTGCATTGATTTGCTATCAAGACATTTACTATTTTTATTCTGCTAAAAAATTGCTAAGGATCAAGAGATACAATGTTGATTGTATAATGTTGCTAGGTGCTATGAGGAAAGTAAAGTTACAAGTCTATAAATTATAATTTATTGAATCATCAATGTTGGAAAATGTCCAAGATATCATTAAATAATGGCATCACAATGGGTTAATAGAAGTACCCCTCAAAAATAGAAAATTATTTATTGACAGTGGATGCACAAAATTGAGCATTTTGCTTCAAAATGGAAAATTCCTGTTTAGAAATTCATTGTCTTGAGTAAAATCATCTAGTGCAAATGACATCTTGACACTGATCTGAGTCATGTAGTTCCAATCCTCTGAGGGTTTCATCAAGTTTCTGTAAAGTTTGGGGTAGCAATTATAGGACATCTTCGAATGGCGGCCTCAAGCATGTTCGAAAATGATTGGATTAAGGTCTGGAAAAAGAGTTGGCCACTTTATATAGATGATTGTCTCCTGATACAGGTACTGGTAGTCTACCTAAGCATAATGTGGGGGAGTATTATCTTTGAAACCTAAGATTTAATAATTAACCTAAGACTTCTTGTAAGCCTAGAAACTCAAACTCTCTTGTGCACTCTACACCTCTCTACACATAGGCATTTCCTCTTCTCAAATAGTAGATTTTACAATGAAAACTAGTCTTCAGTCTCTGCAGTTAATTTTGTATAGAAGGGATTTTTGCTGGCCTTCACCCACTAAAATGTTGATCAGTAAGGTCCTGATAAAATCTTGACTTGTCTGTGAAAATTACAGGCTTCCTATCTCTCTGTCCATTCTACATTGTGTATAGCCCATTCCTGTCATATCCCATGCTTAATGGTATGTAGATATACACTTTTCTTAATTTCATATCATTAACCCAGTATGGAAATATTAAAAGCAGTTGCATTTTAAAGGTCGTATTTCAATTGAGTTTTTGTCTGAAAATGCTTTCTTGCTTTCAATGCCAAAAAGTGTTCTTGGTAATGCAATGGCAACTTGGATCAGACCATCTAGCAGCACTACTAAAAGTTGGATACAGAGTTCAGCCCCTTTAAGTTAAGCAGCTCTACTACATGACGTTGAGTTGATCTAGTCTCTAGCATACTAATGGCTGTGAAAAGTTCTGTTGCCATCAAATTCCATCTGTGATTATTATGTCATTTTGAATCAACCATTCAGATTGACTAATATGACAAAGAAGCACTTCTTAAATTCAAAAATGAAAGTGAATATACAATACAACCTCACGTATCTGAACCTCACTTATCCGAATTTTTGCGTATCCGAACAATTGACATGTCCCCAAACAAAATCTCACGTAACCAAACTTTCACACTTTTTTGTTCGGTTGTCAACATTCTATTGTAATTTCTCTTAGATCTTAACCGAACAAAACATGGCCTTTTTCAAAGTGAACAGTGGGGGGGGGCATGCCTATATAAGTGATTCATATAGTTTAATGAGGTCTGACTGTATATGTATATATATATATATAATGTACATCATTAACCTTACAGTATTATGACAAGCAAGACTCATTGATCATGTGACCAAAATTTCTGCAGCCAGACAAAATGGAGGTTAACAAAGACGCACATGCAAACATTTTCACTCAAATTACATTGAAAATCTATAGTAATTAAGTAATACAGTACTTCACTTTGGGTTAGAAAGGCATTGTTTCGAAACAGTTTACACAAGTGACAATTAACATGCATAGAGTCTATTGTTCAGATAGGGTGTCAATTGGATGTTTGAATTTGACCCTCGGCATGCTCACAGCAATACCTGCATTCGGTTTTTTCACGTATCTGAACACTCTCATATCTGAACAAATAGCTTGTCTCCAGGCTTGTTCAGATACGTGAGGTTGCACTGTAGCACATTGATATTTGCATTAAAATCAGGGGGTCATATATTCATATATTTTGATTTTTCTCAACAATGCATAGTTGTCAAGTGATACAAGACATTATGAGGCTGGGTTTATATCAAAATGTTTTAGCATAGAAGACACAAGTTTACCTAAAAGAACGTATCTTTCATGCCTAATATTGTACAGTCACTTCTTCAGAATGAAATGGTGCTGAACAAGAGATTGCTTGAATATATAGTAAAGCAGCAGGTATTTCAAACTTCATGTACTGGAGAAAATTTGGTCACTTGATGAGACTCCCATAAAGATGAGTAAGAACTGAAAAGAAATTGTAATGCTATTAAATGTATACCATTATTTATGGTTAATTTTTTATCCTTAGTAGATTTTGAATTGTATGTTGTTGCTTTTTTAACAAGCATGCAATATCAAATCTTTAATTTTGTACATGATTAGTGATATTCTAACTTTAGCATAGTAGAATTTTAAAAAAAATATTATTCCAGCAAATCACTGAAAAATCTAAATTGAAAGCTCCTTTAATCCTTAAATTTATATAAAAAATAGTCTTTTATTACATGAGTTTTGATGAAAGAACAAGTCTTTGAATGCATTACTTCCAGCAAATAAAAAATGGTTCTTCATAAGATGTATTTATTTTTGTGCTAAATTGTTAGGTTGAGATGTTGTACCTGATTAGTTTAATGTTGATTTTCTTTTTTACTCAGTATGAAGCAGAAAGGTGAAGTGTTGTGTTCTGTGAAAGCAATTAATATCCAGAAGGAGCTAGATGAGCTGCAGCAGGATATATCTCTCTGTAAACTATTGTGGGAATTACAGGAAGAGTGGTTGCAGTTAGCTGTTAAGTGGACAAAGACTCCTCTTGCCTTTCTGGATGTAGAAGAATTACAGAGTACATATAATTATAATATGCAAAAAATTTTCACACTTGAGAAAGGTATGGAGTATAAATCTCAAGATTCACTAAGTGGTTGCATTAATTTAGCCACTTTATTTCATTGCTTTTGTTTTTTTGTTTACACATTCTGTTTGGAGAAGGTATGAGAAAGTCCTTTATTTTTCTAGTATATCCATACAGAGGAAAAATTTAGAAGAAGCAAGTTTAGTCTAGCTGCTATACTGTGGAAGAAAAAGCTATCTGTGCAACAACCACATGAAGAAAATGCCATTTAGTGTTGCTCTATTTTTTACAATAGCTACAAAACATGCTGTTTTCTCCACTCTTTGTGTTCCACGTAACGACAACTGCACCAGGATTAGAAATGAAAATCGATCACTTGGTTTTGTCCATTGTGCAACTAGGTGGAAAACTTTCTCCTATGCCATTTTTGGCACTTCATTATATAATGCATTTACTTTTTTTGGTTTAATTTGTACTCATCCATTTAAAACAATTAGATAACATTACTGTGACTGCATTTCCAAAGAATGGTACTTACCATTCTGATATCCTGACAGAACTTTTACAACATGCTTTATGCATAGCCATGTGACTAAAATTGGAACTGTTAATTTCTTCATAGTTTGGTTGCACTACTGCACAGCATTTACTGAAAAGGCTCAACATTTAAGAAAATACTGCAATTACATTTAACTCTTTAGAGGTTCAGTGTACTATATATTGTAAGCACAATTTTTGTCCACTATGGCTCACTATATTATATATTGTACATGTAAAGTTGTGGCCATTTCAGGTTTCCATACTCAATAATTGTTGACAATAGTTGCTTCTCTTGTGATTTATTTTGATCTGAACACATTTAGACTCTGTTTCTCATGGCTGGTTAGCATGTGTGTTTTGTAGATTTTTAATGAACTTACAAAGTTAAGGGGATGTCGCTGTAGAAACAATACTTAGCTGATGAAGCAAAACAGCTTTTTGACAATATTCCAGATGATGGAATGAAAAGTGAAATAGAATTATCAGAAGCTGAAGACATTGATACCAACAGTCCTTAACCAAATGATGAAAATGAAGAAATTGGTATTTTTGATAAGAAATCATGGTTATATGAATGTAAACAATTAACCAAGTAATGGTGGTTGAGAATTTTCTTTGACATCTTGGACTGGTTGGTTGTTTGTGCTCACATTCTGCTACAAAAATAAGAAGGGTAGGCCTTTGGCAAGACAGGAGCTACAAGAAACCCACAATAAGTGCCACTTTTTAGAATGTCTTGCTGTGAATGACTGCTAAGACTAATGAATAGTGCTGTGTGCAGTGCAAGACTAGGAGAAGCATCTATTTCTGCTTCAAGTGCAATAGGTTGATGTAGGACTCTTGTTTGCAATAATATTTCAGCAAGCGACTTTTAATTATTAAACAGCGTTTGGGGTGCAGTTGGATTAACCAGTGTGTGAGGTATGCATATATGTTAACAATAATTTTATATTTTTCATGGACTTTGGTAAAGACACTTTTACAGTGATCATTTAGTGAAATTATTGATGCATATGCTGCACTTTATTTGATTAAAATCCGATAAGTTGCTGCTTCATAATGTTCATTTATGTGACCTTAACCCATCAAACTAGTGGTATCACTGGGGAAAACTTGAGATGGAATGGCCCAGCCCAGCTGACTGACCTAATTTGGACCCTATAGTCCATCCAGTAATTTTCTTTTTTTTAAGTGCAAAATTGTAAAACCACTTTTTTGTAGTTGGTAGAATTAGTCTGTGATTTTATTTATTTTGCACACAAAAATAATTGACTTGTTTTATAATGACATATATTGATGCAAATCTTAGAAGAAGCATAAATACTTATTATATATGGAATTATGGGGAATGGGTGATAACCACTAATTCCAGTATTTCACCTCACTGGACTGTTTGTAAATTAGCAATTGCATAAAACTGTGTAGTTAACAGTTCTGCTAAACTTTAAAGTCACAAATATGACTTTTGGATGTTTTCATTCCAGTTCATTTTTTTAATACTACTACTACTATTATTTGTTTCTGTGATTGCAGGTTTACCAAGTAATGAAATGGTACCGAAACTAAAAAGGAATTTCTTGGAATTTAAGGAAAATATAAATGTAATCACCAGTCTGTGCAATAAGGCTTTGATGTCATATCACTGGGAAATGATTGAGAGTGCAATTAATCACCCACTCAAGAGTTCCAGGGCTTTTACTCTGGAAGACCTCTTATCAATAAATGTAATAGTGCATTACATTTCATTTCTGCCTTTTAAAATTTGTTTTTCTTACCATGCTGAATTCATATTTCATTCAATGATTCTATTTATTATATCTCATAGAATTAAACAATGTGATTCAGGGTATCAGCAATGCAAACTGTTTGGCCTGTAAGGCTTAACAAAAAAATAAGAAAAGGGAGGGTACATGGGCAGAGGTGTTGAGAGCCAAGTTGGGCCCCAGAGCTAGGTGTATAATTGGGCTCATTTGACCCTATATGATAGATGGTTAGATGTGCTACCAAGCAATACCATAAATTATAATCTATGAATGAAATTGTGAAATTTGTTTAAATTGATTAACAATACTGCCTGAATGTGTCCACACATAGCAAGAAACTAAAATTAATGTTTTATTAGATAATTTATATAAGATAGGGATACTTTTAGTCCTAAATAAGCAAAAAGTAGGATTTGATAAGCACACAAATTCACACCTGGTGCCAGCCAAACATCTGGATAATAATTGTATTAAAAGGTAATGATGTGTGAGAAAGCTTTAGAAATGGTATATTTTTTTATCCAGGTTTACATTTATCAAAGAAAATCAGCAGACAAAATAAAGTTTAAAATGTAGCTTTTCATGCTTTTTTAAAAGCAAGTTTATTAATTATATTGATAAAAATCTGTCTTTCTGGTCAGTTTACTTTCAATGCTCAACACCACAAGATTGCACAATCTTTCTTGTGTTATCATGCTTTGCAGAAAGTTCTTGATAAGTTTCAACTTACTGAATAAACACCCAACTAACACAATTGTTCCTGGCGAAGTAAAAAATATCCTTAAGGCAATACATACATTATGAAATATCTCATCTAATTTTGTTCAAGAGGTATAATGGGCTCAAAGGCTCTTCTCCAAATTTGGCAACATGTGGACTTCAAATATACATTCCTTCTTTAAGTTTGTCTTGTGAGACATTATTGGAATATTTCTGTAAAATTCTGTGGAATTAGCAATTTGCTCATCAAATATTTAAGATACCTCCGATAAAGATCATTAATTCTGTGAGTGGCAGCATAGCAATTCATCAGACCAGTTATTACTGAACCATTGCACCTGAGTTGATTTTCTTCTTTATCATAAACTGGTGGTTTCTCTGAAAGTTGCTCATCTAAATATGCTCTTCTCTTAATGATGAAACCCTTGTGTAATATGCTTGGCAGTGGCATCCAATCTTGTTTTGTTACATAGTGGCATGAATAACTTGATTCCTTTTGGTCAATTGCAGTGAGTATCTTTAACAATATGGTTATTTGTCACACTGCCAATAAACTCATTTTGTGACTCTGCAGAGAGAGAGGGAGAGAGAGTAGAATTGTGAGTGTTCACTCTTTTTTTTTTAGGCATTTGAACTTTTGTGACATGTTTTTGAAAATTAGATTGTAGTATGACAAGAGTTCAAGTAATCCAAGAAAATTTCAATTGTGAACATCTCCAATTCTGTGATAAGATCTGTGAAAAGCCATTACCCTCTCCCAAAGAAAAATAGTGACCTCAGTCATTCTTATTACAAGTTTTTTTTCCATTTTTCAGTTTCAGATAAAATGCCTGTCTACAAGTTGATCTACTTCTGTATTTTTGTTTATTCAGCTCTCTAATTACCACTATACCAAATATCACTTTTTATGTGCTACATCTCACTCATGTGTGGTGATCTTATCAAAAAGCTCTCTCTCTTTAGTGTCCAATTGTTAGCCATTAAATGATGCTAACATTGACTGCTGTTTTGGATAGTGGTCCATGGTAGGAGAAGAGAGCCTCCATGACAAGCAGTATAATGCATTATTTGGAAAGCTGAAAACAAGCCATTTTCTATAATCTGATTTGTCATTTTGTTTCTTAGACTGAAGAATGGAGATTGGGAAATGTTTTCCATCAACATCACATGGAAACTGTTTTGGATGTTGAAAATCTTCCTTGTAAAAAGCTCAGGACACATTCCAATACCAAAAACCAGTGGGTCCAGGTTTTATGCCACACTTAGCATTGTCCTTTTATTGGATTACATCTATTTTGGCTGTAGACTCATGTTGTTGTTGCATTTCCTGTCTTTAACAGTGCTACTTTGAAAGAAAAATTGTTGCAGATTTTCATCATTTGGTGCTAGTGAATTGCCAGTTTTAACATTCTGAGATATTCTCTCAGAATTTGATTTTGTTAAACCCATACCAAAAAGTGTATGAGTACTGTTTTATAATTCTTCATCTCTCTGCTGCATTTTGCACTGCTTTTGACTACCAGATTTATGCTGATAGTATGACTGTTTTTGAGGCTGAAACAAAAGCTAAAAGTTATATTTGTGTTAGATCTTTTATTTCTTGTGATCTATATAATCCTTTTTCATTGGAAGTGTGCTGGTAAAATATCAAATTAACTAATGAAAATTAGTTTAAAATACTTTGGGTATGTATGTGCCCTTCTTAGAGTATAAGCAAATAAAGAAAAGAAAATAATGCACAAAATGTACAAAGGTAGTTGATACATGCAAAGTAGAAGTCATTTCAGACAAGTATGATGTAAAAGTGATTATAAGCCTAGTACAGTAGAAGCAAATACTTTTTTAAGAGAGTCAACTTAAAGTTTGAAATTAATCCATGTTGAATGTTAGCCATACATGTTCTCAAAATGTCTGGCATATGAAAAGTGGTGTATTAGAAGGAAACAAAAAAGGAAAAAAAAATTAGAAGAATTTTATCAGGCAGAACAAACTAGAAATAAGTAAGCAATCTGAAAAATATGATACTAATGCTGTTTGTAAATTCCAAGAGGAATGTTTATTGGAGATCCATTTGATAAATTCAGCACACAAAAATATTTCTGGAGACCAAAGGCTTGGCCACTCTGCCCTCTTGTGGTACTGTATATGTATCTGGGTTAGTGGAGGCTGAATGAGAAACTATATTTTTACTGTAGAAAGAATTGTTAATATACAGCAAACTTTAGAAGCAGTTCCAATTATTTTTTTACTTTATTCTATGAAGATTATTTTAATGTATTTTTAGAAATGTAAAATACATATCACTTTTATATAACTTTTCCATAACTAATAATTTTTAAAAAAATTTATTTTTAATAGCATTTTATTCTTAATTTGTTACTTTTACTAACCTGTTACACTTTATTCTAAATTATTTTCAGATAATTTTATAAAAATTCTAGCAATTCAACTTTAATACTTCTGCTTATAAAGTGATGCTCGTCTTTAATTTAAGAGATTTTTTATCAGAAAAATCTAAAAAAGTTGCATATTTCCTAAAATAATGAAACTTTAATAAGAATTGATGTCTTTTTTCAATTAAAGAAAAAGAAAATAACTAGCAAAAGAAATTGTTTGACACACCTTGAAATAGAAGAAACTGCACTAAATTTTTATTAAACATCTATATATTTTGAGTGTTGATTTAAGTATGTAATTTTGTATTTAAGTATTACATTGCATATTTGAACACCATTGACTTTGCACTGTTTATTTGAATTTATATACAGATAAAGTTGAGGTGATAAATGTGTCTGTGGGCTATGTTTTTTGAAACATTTGTTTTGTGGCTATGTCATTAAGTGTTTGTCATTTTAAAAATATATATTTTAAAAGCTTGCTGGTTGTCTCTGTCATGAGTGCTATACAGCTCTTTCTAAAACACATGCCGAATTATCTATTATTTATTCATACTTCATTTTTTAAAATTATTTTGAAGATTTGTGCATACAGAAGAGAAATTCAAGAAATCAGCAACATTGCATCAAATGAAGCTACACTGGAACAGATGCTGCAGAAGGTTTGCCACTCTTTCTCATTAAAGTACTACAGGGGAACTAAGCTACCATAATTACGACCATATTTCTGTAAAGCTTGAGCTTTTTATGCTCTTCTGCTTTCTTTCACTTATTTTTCTTGCCAAGTGTTTGTAAAGTTGAAGTTATTCAAGTTGGCACTAGTCTGAGATGGTGATAAAAAATGGCTTAAAAAATCTTTTGTTTTCATTACCTCATAGCATGAGGTTTATTGAGCAATACTATATTATAGCATAGTACAAACAAATTGCCAAAATTTATTGATGCATTTGGTCTCCACTCCTAAAATGCTTTGGGTGGCCACTCTTAGTTAACCCTTATGATATGTCCTCACTTATTTCTTAGCCATTAGTGCACTAACCTTAACAATGATTCTTTAAGTGATAAATGAGTTGTAAACATTATGGTGGTCTTATTCCAGATGATCAAGTTGTGGGCATGTATTAAGTTAAAAGTACTACCTTATCCATGGAGAGAAACCTTTGTCATTGTTGAGTCTGATGATGTACTAGTTCTTTTGGAGGAAAGTCTGGTCACCATAACTACTATAAAAGGATCCAAGTTCGTTACCCATATCAAGGTAGCTAATTTCTATGAACTGCTGAAATTTGTACATTTATCTCTTATTTGTGCATTGTGATCTGTTTTATTAATAATGCAAATGTTTGTAAAGCCCATCTAAGGGAGATGGGAGTTAATTAATAGTCAGTAATTTTGTGGCAAAGTTTATGAAAGTGCTTCCTTGTAAAATTGTAGAGGTTTGGATAATGATTTAAATGTTTATTTTTTTAAGAAAAAATAATTATGCATTTATCATTGATATAAATCTGTTTTATAGAAAGGCATGAGAAAAAATCAAAAAATTTCCAAAGAACTAAACATTGCTTGTGTCAATGGCTTTTTAAGGAAAAAAAAAATTTTTTTTTTCTTTCGATTGTGAATTCTTAATAATAGTGAATCTTTTATTTTCTCCAAATTTTTTTCTGGTTTTCATTAAAATGTATAAAAATGTTATACACAGGAAATTTTTTACTTGAGTTTGCTTAAACAAAGACTTTGTAATCTAACTGGAGTTTCTCTTACTCATATTGATTGATGTTCTCTGTTGCTCTTACATCATAAATCAGCTTAAAAAATGACTGACTGAGCATGTGGTGTTGCCTTCTTTTGTTAGTCTGTTTAGATGAAGGTTTTATAATGTAAAGCTGCTCTCTCTTTCATCATTCTTTTATCTAGAAATGACTACCGTGATAACTTCATTGTAGACATGCAGTTTAAAATATGCTTTATACGCTCTCACCATATTTTCCTTACAATCATTAAAAATTTTTTTTGCAGTTTGGTAATATGATGCTTTCAAAAATTTTAATAATTGCAAAAAACTTTAATAATTGATATGAAACCCTGGTATACAAATGGTTTTATCTCTGCTCATTATTATAATGGAGGTAATGGCAAACAAAGGGAAAACTGCTGCTGGCTATGCTGCAGAATTTGTTTAGCTGATTTGGTTAAATAAACATAGTGAAGAACTGTGGTGTTTGCCACTTGATTACTGTTTTGAAGTTACAAGTCATTAATGTACTTGCATTGATAGTGTTATTGGAGTGAAAGTGTTTATTCTAATTATAATAATATAATCTGAGTAATCACATTATTGTATGAATAGATGATAGTCTGGTCACATTTCTTTACAGGCTTTGGTTGATGAATGGGAAAGAAAACTGCAGTTATTTTCTAAGACCTTTGAAGAATGGAGAATTTGTCAGCAGAACTGGCGATATATGGAACAAATCTTTTCTGTACAAGATATTCAAATGTATCTATTTATTTCTCTCAGCAGAATATTTTGGGTTTTTTGAATTTTTTCATCTTAATCAATAGGAGAGACACAGTCAAGTCAAATGGCTAGTAATTAAAAAAAGTATACTGAACAGAATTTTAAAAAGTTGTAATTAAAATTAAGCTAAAGCTTATCTAGAAGCAAGAATGAAATTAGGAGGCCAAATGATACAGTATTTTTTTCTTTTATTTTTGAATGTGTTGAATGATTTTAGTTACAGAATGTGAGAAAAAAATGTGTTTGGTAGGGAGTAGATTTAGTGATGAGTTCTGTGCAGATTTCCAGGGGTTCTAGGAAAATTAATAAATGATATAGATTGTACTTGTTTTATTTAGAAGAATCTATTGACTGTAGTGGATTAACACCTTTAAAACATAAGAGTATTTAGATCAGAGGTGCTCAAATATTTTTATTGGCAGGACAGTTTGAAAATTTCATGGCATCACTCTGGCCACACCACCAATCACATTATTTAATCATTTTAATGCAAACAAAACCAGTAGAATGTACTTAAATTTTTATTAAATCATGAACATTCCTGTTACTATCATTTAACATTTAGAGTAATTGCATAGTACAATGAGAGAGATCATCAATGGGAATGAAGAGAACAGATTTTGAATTAAGTAATATAACTATACACACTCCATCTATGAACAGCCAGGGTAGATTGGCATATGAGAGTAGTATTGTAGTTGATTTTTTCACATGAGGCGTGAACTCCGAGTTGCTCTGGCGGAGACACTATTTAAGATGGCGATCTGTAAGACGGGGACGGTATTTGTTCTTGGCGTACTTCATGTAAGAGAAAGTTGACTCAAAAATGTATGTGCAGCCAAAGAGGCTGATCAATTTGCCTGCATGTTTACGAAGCTCAGGAAAAGACAGGACAGGCAACAACTTGTAGAATTATACAATTGGTAACATCTGAAACAGCCCTTTCAGATCCATACTAGTTTGCAGCCCAACCAGCTCCATCTGTAGATGATCAGGCACTATCATTGTATCGACATTGAATGGCTGAGTGAAGATCTCCATGTTCTGTTGCTGTTCTCTAAGCTCACTAAATTTGGAATTAAATTTTTCCTCCAGATTATCAATGATCACAGCATACTTTGGTTCATCATCATTTTAGTTTGCTGAAGTGAATGAAATTGCTTTTACCTAGCTCTGGCACTTCCACAGTCCCGCACATTGCTGTAGAGTGGATGCACCAAAACATATCATGCCCCTGCAGATTGTGATTGAGAGCATTGAGGTGTGTAGTAGGTCACAAAATCCATCTGGATCTTCCAGCTGCATTACTGGGTGCTCCCTAGCTTTCATGAATGATATTATTTTGGTTAATAATTCAGAGAATCTACAAAGAACATCCCCATGGCTCAGCCAGCAAACTTCAGTGAAGTACAATACATCACCATGTTCCACCTTTAGCACATCTAACATTTTCTTGAATTCACGATGATTAATTCCACATGAGCGAATAAGGTGGCCTTGGAGCCCAGTACCTGACCCAAACATGGTTGAAGCACCATCTGTAGCTATACCAACAGGCATTAATTCACAGCATTGAATGCAGTAAGAAATTCCCTGAACAGATCTTCACCCTTTTCACAGCCATAAATGCAACATAGTTCAAATATCTCAGTGATGCTTAGTTACTTTTCCACATCTTGGACATAAATAGTGAGCTGTTCTATATTGGTGCCATCCAGTGGAATAGAGAAGTACTCAAATAGAGCGAGTGTGTCCTTGAGCTGCAGTTGAACATCTTAGGTCAGTGATTCAATGTGACGAGTTACAGTGCTGTCACTCAGAGTTCCTCTACTAGGCTTTTCTTTTCAGGGCAACGTTTTCACAAACAAACATAAACACTACTTAATGTATTCTCTATCAGAAAATGGCTTTAAATTTTTAGCAATGATGTTACTAATTTCAGAGCTTGAATGTGTCATGTCTTTTTCTTCACTTGCCACATTCTTGAATAACATGTGTTGATTCTGGAATGCCTTCTGTAGCTGTGATACCTTATCCTTGTGCACATCACCAGTAATTCTGTCATATGTGGAGCTATGATGTGTAGACTACTGGCACTTCTCATTCCTCTTAGGCAGTGCCACTGTTTGCCTGCAAATTAAGCAGAGAATTTTGCCATTGCTCTCAACAAAGAAGAAATTCTCCCACTCTTTGTTGAACTGATGGTTCTCAGAATCATCCTTCAGCCTCTTAGCTTCCATGGATGTATTCACTGAAATAAGACAGTTCACATTAAGTATATAAAAGTCTTCACAAATATATATGCTTATAAAGCATAGCCATTACCAGGGCCAGCTAGGAAATGCTCAACAATATTCAAAAAATGGACCCTCTTGGTATAAATGTAGGTGGACAACTGCACTCTGATTAGCTGGGCACAAGCCTTCGGAGAAATGGAGGTGTGTGGAGGGGATCGGTGAAACCAGGTTATTTAGGTGAAATGGATTAGCTTAACAGTCCTGATCTGGACTGGAGTCTGCCTTTTGAGGACCCCTGATTTAGATGGGTTTTTAGTTTCTTGCCCTAATTACTTGGTCAAAACATTAAAAATAAATTGTGACTATGGTTTTACTATTTTATTTGTTTGTCAGATAATAGAAAAATTTTCTGCATAGAAATATATTTCTGCATACTCAGTTTCATAAAAAGAAAAAAAAAATAGTACTGTTGTTTAAAGCAGAATGAAAACACAGCAAGTTTGGAATTTTTCTAGCTCATACTTTAGCCTCTTTTGCTCACATTGTTTAAGTTTCTGAAAGAGGACTATTACCATATCTTGATTAAAGGATGAAGCTGCTGTGCACTGTGGCCTAGGTCAGGCATGTCAAACATGCGGCCCTTTACAAGCACACCTGCGGCCCGCACAAAGGATACTAATTTGCAACAAAAATATTCTGCAATAAATTTTATTAAATGACTTCAATTAGTTGTAATGTGCGCAATTGATTGTCGTGTGTGGCCCTCATGACAACACATGTGTGACCCATGTGGCCCTCGGGGGACCCTCAGTTTGATATGCCTTGCCTAGGTACTTATTTCTGGTTCTCTACACTTCCTAAAACACTGCTTTAACTAAATCTTATTTTTTTTCTGTGTCAACTTTAAGGAAAAAATGTGAGTGGATATTCAAAATTAATGCTACTGATTTAAAATGCAAACTATTGTACTACTAGAATTAGTCACCAGAGGCTATGAGCAATGAAAGAGAAATTTTTAAAGAGAACATTACTGATGCTCATCTGCAACTTAGCAACATATGATCACATGTCACACTGGTTTATGCAATTAATACAGCAATCACAGTGTTGGAATTTTTAATGTTGCCACTTTTTTGGTGGTTTTCATTTCTCCTCTTTGGACCAATAAAGGATTCTCTTTACAGAATGCTTTTCCCCAGTGATAATGCTATGCAATTGAAGTACTTGTCAATGGCTTATGTTATAACCACAGGATTTTATTGTCCCTGCAATAATTTATATATTTCAGTGACATTACTTTTGAATATTTCCATATGTGCAGCTCTGAACATTGTGCTGTTTTCTTTCTTTTCAGGCAAATGTTGAATGAGAAGCTTTTGTTTAACAAAGTGAATATATTTTGGGTACAATTAATGAAACCATTTGAAGAACCTGAACCACAAAATGCATTGCAAATTGTTCTCAAAGAAGGTACCTTTGAGATCCTACGGTCTTGCAATTCAGATCTGGAAAAAATGCAAAAGGGTTTGCTGGTAACTCAGTATATTATTTTCACAGAACAAAAAAGAATTTTATTTAGTTATAAAAACTTTTTGTTAAGAAACTGGTAGAACTGTGCTGCATTTTTCTAAATTTTATTTTTTGTACTAATTTTGAGTAATAGATGAGAGAGGAGTTTAATAAGAAAATGTATTTGTGTATGTGTGTGCGTGCCTGCCTGCGTGCATGTGTTTGTGTGTGTGTAGAAGAATGTGCTATGTTTATAGATTATGGTACTACTTGAACTTCTTGAAAAGAGCCATATGTGGCATTTAGAATTAATTCATTTTAGGGCTCTTGTTGTGTTTTCAGGTTTACTCTTGGTTCAGTATCATAAATAATGACACATTAGTTATTTTGTATATAGTTGTGCTAACTTTTAAAACTTGTTTTTCTGTAATATTTTTATTTGAGTCTCCATGTTAACATTTCTCTTTTAATGGTCAGTTAATAAGTTTTTCATAGCATTTTAAGTAGAACCCTCTTTTCCAATATCTTTCAGAATTATTTGGAAATCAAGAGACTCATGTTTCCCCGCTTCTACTTCCTCAGTAATGATGAACTGCTTGATATAATTATTAAGTCTAAGCATCCAAGTAATATGCAGGTACTTGTTAGCTTTGTTGAAATTTAGATCATTTTATTAAGAAGTTTAGCATCTTTATACATTATTATTAAGCTGTCCTGAGCCATCTGATGGGTGCACACCTGAGTATTTGCTGAAATAGTGGATGAAGCAGTAAATGCCAGTCTGCATCTGTAGATAAAACTTAGTTGCAAGAATTACATCAATCTTTAGATAAACTTATATTCTATAATGTATTACATCATTCGTTTGCTTCTTAGATGTATTAGTTTAGTTTATCAAGTAGGTAGTTCTCATTGTGATTACTACTAATGAAAAAAAAACCAAAAAATCATGACTCTCAAAAATATAAAAAAAGAAGAAACCTGTAATAACAGTATTATTTTTAAATCAACTTCTGTACAACCTACAGAAATATTTTGATGAAAAGAAAGTCTTGCTCCCCTCCATGCTTCTAAACAGATGTATCTTGTTATGGTGCTAGTAAACAAACTCTTTATGTCTGTACATTACTATTTAAAATGTTGCTAATTTTACTTTTAAACTTTTTTCAGTATATTCACATATATAAAGTGTGTGTATGTATACATAATTTTGACAAATTTATAAAAAGTAGTTTAGATTGATGAAAGTTTTTCTGCTTAATTTTCAAATATTCATAACATGTTATATTGTTGTTGATCCAAACTAACTAATATATCTGTTTATGCTTGCTTTCTCTGAGTTAATTTTTCAGGAATAGTCTATTTAGCTGTGTTACATTTGTTTGACAAACTGCGGCAAGGTTGAGATTTTTTGACTCATGAAAAATGTGTTTTACTTGGAGTCAGAAAAGATTCTTCTAAGACAGCATCTTACAGTGAACAAACTGTTGTATCTGATTACATTAGACTTTCCTGATACTTTTAGGCTCCTATGAGTAGATTTAAAAAATTTGCTACATCTTGGGGCAGTATTAGACATAGGTACAAGCAGCCTGAAAATACTAAAGAATCTTGTGGAAGGTTTCTAGTTTATATGTACATTTATCTATTGTTTTCTGAGAATTTGATACCTAACTTCATTCAGCATAAGTCTTTTTTTTTTTACATTTATTATATAGCAACACATCATGAAATTCTTTGGTAATATCAAAGGTTTGGAGATCGATGAAGAAAAAACAAACACACCTTCTATTGATAGTATAATATCTGCAGAAGGAGAAAGTCTTCACCTGATCAGGTACTGTATGGCATTAGTTTAAAAACTTATAGCTATTTGCAAAGCAAATAGACTTTCAACTTGTATAACTAAACTTCATACCTTTTTTCTTAAGATACTTGTTCAAGGTGTTGTTAAACAAGCAGAATTATTAAGCTAAATACAGTATAGATCTCTTTGTTCATCAATTAGATAGTGTGTGCCAAGACTTTACAGTAGCCTTAAATTTCTTGTTTGTCTTCAAAACATTGAAGGTTAAGAAAGCACACAAAAGGGATTTACTAGAATAGTTTAAGAAATTTCAAAGATCTTGGTTAATCAAAACATTTGGCAAAAAGAATTAGCAAATTTTGAAAAGCAACAAAAAAACCCCACCCACTCTCACTTTAAAAGTATGGAGTAATTTTTCTATTAGAGATAATGGACTCTCAGCTGTTCTTCTTGTTAAAAATGTCAGATATATATTTTATTTAAAAATTTTTAATAGTTAAGATTTTTTTTCACATTTGCTAAAAAAATGTCTGTTTGGCAGCTTCATTAACAGTGCCTCTGTTAGCACCATAACAGATGAAGAAATCTCCATTGGTTTACATAGCTATAGTTTCTGAAAAATGTTATTGTAAATCATCTGAATTAACTGAGATACAAACATTTCTACGGTTTTGGTAGAATTTTAATTCAGCAAAAAACACAATTTTCTATGAAGTGTACTTTTAAAAATAATTCCATAGTTTTAATAGTAATACACATTCTTTCATTCAAAAAAATAAAAATAAATGCATGTCTTTTTCTGTTTTTAACCATACTTGCCAACTTTTCAAAATTCTCATCGGGGAGATTTTGTGCGACTTGTAGCAGATCAAACAGTTTACGAGAAAAACTGGTTTAAAGCTCATCAATTTGCAAATACCCATGCATTCATTGATTTTGTCATTTGTTTTCAAATCTGCAGGTTTCGATATATCATATTTTCATTTTTGTAAATTTCAGAGGTGGCTTTCTTTGCATTCTGGGTGGTAATGTGCATTGTTATCTGACTCTGCTTCTTCAGGTTGTTCTTGCCACCATGACTAACGGTAAAAGTTCTGTTGCAAATCTGGAATACCACAAAAAGAAACAAGAATTTAATCTTACTAAACAATGAAGAATTAAAAATTTGGACAAGGGTTTCCCTAGCCTAGGCATTTAAAAAAATTTGAATACAACATAATCAGTTGGAGAATTAAAGCATTTCTTTCATAAACATCAAGTGTAAAATAAAATAGGCCTAACCTTGTAAAATGGATGTTTTTGAAGTACATTTAGCCACCCAAGGAAATTATTTTTCCCAAGATGTCTGGAATGTGCACTTGTAGCATTTTTGCCAAACAAGCCATTTGAGTAATCACGTGAACAATCATGATTGGTTTAGAACGATAAATACAATTGGTCGTCTTTGTATAATCAGTTTCTATTGACCAAGAAGAAAGTGAAGGCCGATTTCTGGCATGAATCATGTATTTACTCAACTGGTTTTGCAATAGAGATCAAAAAATTGGCTGGCATTTGCTGGGAAATTTTGAATGTATGAACAAGTTAATTATAGTTACACAAATCAGTAGACTTCTGTAAAAAGTTGATGGTGTACGTGCTTAAAATCAGTAGAAATGACCAATTTTTAAAATTTGATCAGCAGACTGGGTCCAGGGTCCAAATTCGGGAGACTCCTGCCCAAATTGGGAGAGTTGTAAAGTTTGTTTAACACTGCACCATTTAAAAAATTTTTTTAGCATCACAAAATATCATGGACCGAAAACCCCCACTACTGTTGTGTAAACTAATCTTTGCAAACACCACCCCACCAAAAAAAAGCTTACTCTATGGAACAGAAAACAATTATATCTATGTTGTTATGTTGCTGACCTCTGAGTGACAGACAATAGACAATTAGAAAATAGATTTGTGTTAGAAGTATTGGTAACATCAGAAGTATAGATAAAAGCTATGGTCATGCACTTAGCACTGGAAACAGTGAATGCAGCTGTAATTTCCATCTTGTGAGAGCAAGAAATCAATAAAAAAATTGTTTTAAAAAATGACAAAAACTACTTGAAAAATAAAATTAGGACAAATGAACATCCAATTGAGATTCTTTTCTTGGATGTAAAAATTTAGACGTTTCTGATAAAAGCAGTATACTTGACAGGTCTGGTGTAGATAACTGTAATTTATACAATTTTGTTGAAAAAGAAAACTCAGCATCTTTTAAGGGAATTTGGCAAGGTGGACAGATATCTTATTCTTACCATTACCAAGTATTTTTATTTTTATGGTTAATTATTCATTAACCTTTTTTTGGTGAATCTTATAAAAGTAAATAATGTAATTTTAGAACAGTGAGAGCACGAGGACCAGTTGAACAGTGGATGGGAAATTTGGAAATTGTGATGTTTGATACAGTCAAACAGTAAGAAACATTTGAAGTTTTTATTATTTCTTTTAACTCAGCGATTTCATTGTAGGGGTTATTTAAAAAAAATTTTCTAAACTTTATTTAGGCCACACACACACACACACACACAGAGAGAGAGAGAGAGTGTGTGTGTGTGTGCATCTGAGGATTGTTAAAATATGGACACAATTGTGTTATTTTCCATTAATACATATTTTAACACTGGCTGACATAAATTATAATGACCTGTAATATGATAAAATTGATCATTAACAGAATTTGCAAAAAAATTGTCTAACCTATTTACCAGAACATTAAGGTTTTAGATGTGACATTGGACAAAATGCAAAAATGGTGTTATTAAGCATTGGACAAAGTCGAGAAGTGCTTGTCTTTCATCCACAGTCCTAGTTCTATACTAGTTGCACAGAACTCTTTCCCTAAACCTGGATCTATCCACAATAATTCTTGCCTTTAGTATGTTCTGAGTATAAATGAATTCAGGATCACATGCTGTCATAAAAATAGTCAGAATCTGAGTTGGAAGTGTTGAAACCAATCAGATAGAAGGGCTGCTTTGCCAGTTTTTTATGAGTTGATATAAAATAGCAGTGTATCAACCAGTCTTTCATGGTATCTAGTTTTGTCAGTTTTTTGGCTTTCTTTTTCATACTTTTTCCTGCATGGGATGGTATCCATGGATTTGAGGTTTACTACCAACTTCTTTTTTTAAATTGCCAAACTTACGATGCGCAGACTTGAATAAATCAACAAGTTTCATTTGTTTTGTAACTATTTAGTTTTATTCATTCTAAATCAGATTTGGCAGCCAATTGATGTTATACATTTGAATAGAAATGGAGCACAACAGGGCTGTTAATTTAGTTGAATTTTTTTGTATTTTTGAACTGCTGAAAAGATAAATGTTAAAATTTCCCAGATTACTTTGTAAAGATTTACTAATTGATAAAAATGAAAACCACAAGGTACAAAAGCCTGATATAGACAGAATATTTGTTTTGATAATATGGTAGATATATAATTTATTTCTAACCTGTCACTGAAGTTTTGAAGTTAAAAACAAAAAGGTACAGTGTCTATGCTTTCTTTCATATTCAAGAATATGCTATTTACAGAGAATAATACTTTAAAGACATAAGAAGTACTGTCTGCCATGTTTGCTGAAAATATTTGCAGTATTAATTATGGTTCTGCATTGCAGTGTAATTCATTGTAGTCTTATTTTCATTGAGATTTATATCTGTATATCTTGTTATGTAAATACTAGGAGGGGGCTCATCTGTAGTATTTCTCACTGGTCTGGTTAGTGTACAAATTTACAGTAGAGGACTAAAAATGCATGAATAGCAGTTATGCTGTAATTGTAGCATTAATATAATTTGTCAATTTAAGCTGATTGTTATTTAGTATTTACAAAGTACGAATGAAATAGATTGATTTTATTTTTGTAATGACTCACGTATTTCTTTTTTTTTTTGTGTTCAGAAGAATAAAATTTGGACTGGCTGACTATAATGAAATTCCGTTAGCAGAATGGGTTTTGAAACATCCTGGACAAGTGGTGCTTACTGTGGTATGTATCTATGTATGCCTGTCTTCTGCAAACAGTGTTCTATTGATACATTGACATTTGTTAGCCTCTTTTATTATGAACAAGAGAGTGAGAGACTTCTTTCTACATGCTTGCCTTTTCTTTTTGTGTGCTTACAGTCACAAATTATGTTCACTATAGATGTGAAGAACAGCTTTGTTAATGAACTACCTCTGAAAAGTTTGGAGTCTGTAAAAAATCAAATGATGCAGTCCTTGAATGTTTTAATGAAAATTGTGACAGTTTATCTGCCTCTGAAACTGTACATGAATATTGCAGCACTTTTGACTATCAGTGTTCACAACAAAGACATCCTTACCTCTTTGATTGAGGAGGAGATTACCAGCAAGGATGACTTTAAATGGACTATGTGAGTTTCTTTATAATTATTACATATAGTTATTGCATCTCTCTGTTTGATTCCAAATCAGAATGTGATGTCTGGAAATCTATCCTGAGATATTACATAACATTTCTTGAAAATTTCAAACTGGTTATTATTGTGTTCTCATAGAACAAAATTTTCAGCTAACTTCAGGAGCCTTGACCGAAAGTTCAGATTAAAAAGAATACACTTCTGATCTAGAAAATAAATTTTTATCTGACGTTGAATACATAATGTAAAACTAAAAATTTTTTATAACAAATTTATTTATAAGAATAAATTAAGATTTATGTATGTTGATAAAATAAATTTTAACTCATAATTTAATCTTTAAGTTACCACACTGATGACAAATTCAGATAATTATTATTAGTATAGATTAGACTAAGGTAAAAAATTAATGAAATCTGCATGCCATGACTTTTCCATAATTAATATATCTTTAAAAAATTTGAAACATATTCCATGCATAAGGATTATTTTCTTAAAATCTTTTCCAAACATTGACAAAATTATGAGCTGAAACTTTTTTAAATAGATACCTATGAAAAAAGTTCCTACTGGCGAGTCATTATCCATCCTGGCTTGAAAAGATTTTGAATCTAGTAATGCTTTTATATAGTGTCAAGGTATACTAAGAATCCTTTGTTGGCTTTTTCATAGTTGGCTGTCATAGTAGACTGGAGCTAGTTTGTAAATATCCCTGCCCCCTCCCCAAGTCAGATAAGTATTTGCAGCAACATTTAAGGAGAATTTGTCATTGTTTAACAGTGAGAGTAGACTATTATAACATGGCAGATCTTCTGAAACGTGCATCCCTGAATGGGGAATAGTGGGGAATGCTTTCATTTTAAATCAGGCCTCAGTATAATAGGTTATTATATATCTGTGTTGTGGCCTTGTTATTCAGGTTTTTTTTCACAAAATATATACACTGAACAAGACTATATAGGGATGTGATATATGAGACTCCTTGTATTATTGTTTTCAGTTTGGCCATTGTAGTGCCATATGATCTTTCAGCTTTCCATAAATCTAAAGCTTGGACCATATGACATTTCCATTGATTGAAGTGCTGCATGTTTTTCTTTGTTTCTGGGTGGGGTGTATGTGCAAAAGTCACTACTACCAGGTGATTCTAAATTTGCATAACAATGGTGAAATTGGGTGTAAAACCTGCCACATGTTTACATAATGAAGTTAATGAACATTGAGGGTATAATATTTTGATAATGATTAATCAGCCAAAAGTAGACAGACAGACAGCTGGCTGCTGAACTTGGTGTACTAAATTATTATTAGTTTACTTTGGTAGAAGTAGAAAGAGGCTAGTTCAGTTCACAAAAGATTTGGCAGGAGGTGCCACATCAGTACTGACTATTATGATAACCGATACATCACCTATCTGACTTACTGTAAATGCACTGTCTCAGCATGTTCCATCCAAAATGAATTGCAATAGGTTTGTGGAGCTGTATCTCCAACTAGACTGGATAAAATTGACTATGATCTACTAATGTGCATGTTATATAAATCTAGTGAATATGAAATGGACTAGAAATCATTTGTGATCTTCTCTTATATGAGAGTAAATTAAACCTTCATTTTGCTGATGATTGTTTATCTTTGGCAGAACAAAAACCAACATTGTGTTGACTACAATGTGTTAGAAATTGTTTTGGGGATGACAGTATTCTAGTCTTGGATGCTGTGTCACGTGACTGTTATAGTGAATTCTCTTTGATGGAACTGTTACAGGTCATTGCTACACGAAGTCATTAGATCTGTTTTTATAGTGTTTATATATGGTTATGGTAATTAATTTATTTTTATGGAAAATAAGGGCTCATTATACAAGAATAGTCATAGACAACCTTTAGGATGAAATTTCTTTGATGTAAAATTAAAGGTTTTATGGATGTTTTAAGCAGTTTTGTTTTTCAAATTGGATGTCAAAAACTTTCCATAATCATGTGAGGCAAACAAAAAAAAACCAAAAAATCAGGGTAGCATTGAAATTACTGAATTACTAGATACTTATTGATTTTAAAAGGTTGATCATATCAGAGGTGAGTCAGATATAGGAAAAAAACTTAGTATTTTCTGTTATATGGAACCATTGAAATGCATGTTTATTTCAAGAGTAAGTTTAAAATCTACAGGTGTGGGTACAAGGGAAATAAACTACTTATCAAAATGAGTTGTATTGAGTATTACATATCAACTTTATTAATAATCCATTAAACTATATTATATTGTGTTAATGCTTAACTGTCTACTGATTACAATTGAAATAATTTTTAAAACAGTTTATTGATTAAATATTGTGGAACATTTTAATAATCAGAGTAATGTCGAAATCTTCATTCTATTGATGTGTATTCTTATTTTACCCTGCATATTAATTACAGATTTAAGTAAGTAATTTTTTACCAGATAAAATAAGAAAAGCAAAATTTTGTTTGTCATTTTAGGCATCTGCGGTATCAATGGGATGAAGTCAAGCATTCTTGTGTGGTTCATCAGTCTCATGCCTCCTTTCCATATGGCTATGAGTACCTGGGTTGTGCGCAGAGATTGGTGATCACTCCACTAACAGAACGATGTTTTTTAACTTTGACTGGAGCCTTGCACCTAAATCTTGGAGGATCTGTTGCAGGTCCTTCTGGGACTGGCAAAACTGAGAGTGTAAAGGATTTGGCAAAAGTATGACTTAGATTACTCTAACATTTAAAAAATGAAATAATTTAATGTGTGCATGTGTGCATGCACTCATATGTACATTATTGAAAATAATTATAGGGAAACAGAATGTGCAAAAAGATGAGAAATTGCAACTAAAAGCTAAAAGATGTAGTATTTGATATGTGAGCTCTTTGCTTTATATATAGCATGGCATCTTTTTTTCTGGAATATTTTTCCAAATATTCTTAAGCCCTTTCCACAATTCATCTAAGGTGCTTGGTTGCTGTTTGACTTTCTCAGTAGCCATATAACCCCAAAAGCCTCAATGATATTCATATTAGGGCTTTGTGTAGGCCAAGGCATCTTTGTATCAACCAGTCTCTTTATCTTCCAGATAGTTTTTCATTACATTGGCTGTATGCTTTTGGTCATTATCATGTTTTGAAGTTAAATCATTACATAATAAGATGTTTTCTTGGGAATAGCATGATGGATATGAACCTGCCTGTACCTGTTGGCAATCACTATACTTTTGATTTTGTGAAAATCTTCAACACCCTTCACACGAATTTATTCACCCGCATGCTTCAGTGTAGCTGTGTTATACTGATTTATGATCCACCTTCAAACAAAGTGCTACTGCTTATTTCCAAAGAGCTCAAACCTGGAATCATCTGGAAAAAGCACCTTCCACATTTAGTTATTTCACTTTTTTATTTCAGCTGTTTTGTTTAGTTTCCTCTTTTCAGCAAAGATTTTTGGGTATCTATATATGCATTTAGATCACTTTGTGCTAATGTGTATCCTACTGTTATTGAAGAAACATCAGCACCCATACTTGCAGCTGGGTCATTTGCAAGATTCCTACTGGCTTGTCATCTATTACATAGAGAACATACCCTGATGTACTTAACATAATTTTTAAATAGTTTTGGCTTTCTTTCTTGACTGTCTATTGTTAACACTACCATTTTCACATATCTCCCTCCTTAGAGTCTTGCATACAGATTCTTCTGAAACATTAAATCAGGCTGCTTGGAGTAGCCATCTCTGGCTAAGATTTTGATTTCTATATAGTTTTCATTTGATATTACTTTCCTAGGAGCTATGGTAATTACCTCACATTTACCACACTGCAGTCATATCTTTGCCTATACTTTTATAGTCCTGCTACATGTGTGCAACTTTCTGGTTGCTTGCATGTATTAGGGAGCATATCATTTTTACACACAGGATGCAATTATAATTCACACTATTTGCATTTTATACCCATTTTTTCTTCTGTTTCCATAATTATTTCCAATACTGTGTGGGTATGTGTAAATAAAGTATTTTGATTAATAATTATTATTTGTAAGTTGAAAGGTTCAGTAAATAATTTACTATATTTCTTTGAATCACTTTTCTATATTTCACTTGTGAATCACTAGTTGTTTTATCAGTAAATTGAAAAGCCCTTTCATTCTGCTTTCTTTTTGACTTCTATAATTGTAAAGATATTATATAATAAAGCTGTGGATAATATATACAATTCACAATCAGTTCACTTTACACATTTTTAAAGTTATATTTTGTTTTTTTAAAATTAGAATAACTGTTTGATTTTAGTTTTTTCTGATGATCAGATTTGTTTTCTTGAGCAGATACTGTTAGCATCATTCATTTCTGGGTTACAATTTTTAAAAATCCAGTCAATCATATACTGTCATTCAAAGATAATAGAGCCTAACCTTTTACTACTTTCAGGGTCTAGGGAAATTCTGTTGTGTGTTTAATTGCTCAGAAGGTCTTGACTACAAGGTAAATAGCTGCTGTGACACAGCTGAATTAGTAGTTTGTATTCTGCAGTGAGTAGCATAAATTGGCTAAATTTTGAATGTTTTGTAAAGTTAAACAGCAGTAATGGTTATGTAATATGCAAGCATTTTTTTTTTTTGTTAATATGCATGTCAAAAACTTCCCTTCATGGCCAGTTGGAGAAGGTTCTAAACTAGTGGCAGCCAGGTTAGTTTTGCTTCTAAGTTAGCTAAAATATTTTCTAATTTTAATGAAGCCACAAGTCACTCACTCAACTTAAATTACAAATAATTAATTTACTTGATGAACTACTTCATACTTGCAGGCACATTTATTCTTAACTTTGAAACTATTCCAGTTTGGCCAGTGGTAGATCTGTTTATTGACACAAACTAAACTGGTAATTGTGGCAAATAATAGTGACCTTTTATAAAGTGATTCTTGAATTAACCTGTTTGCTGTCTTTCAGTGTTGCATTAGTCAAGAATGCCTCAAATGCTATAAGTATTGCATTGCACAAGTAGTTTTTTAAAAATGAAAAATTTACAGTACTTCAAATTTAAGAAAACTTTATTAATTGAAAACCTTAATATTTTAGCTTTAAATTA
This sequence comes from Nautilus pompilius, assembly GCA_018389105.1. Taxonomy (NCBI): domain Eukaryota; kingdom Metazoa; phylum Mollusca; class Cephalopoda; order Nautilida; family Nautilidae; genus Nautilus; species Nautilus pompilius. The sequence continues at coordinate 1,475,356 of JACATO010002123.1, forward strand.
AATGATTCTTAAAATTTTGATAGATTTTAATCAGTCAGATTAAAAATCTAAATGAAATATATTATTATCATGCTCACTTTCTGTTCCATTGATTCTGAGAATAAAGTAACACTTAATTAAGAATAGGTTTGCTATTTTGTTTGTTTGAGGACTATTTCATAGCATCAAGGTGGAGAAGCCTGACCTCATCACCTACTTATTTAAAAGTTGTACATTCTGAACTACCTTTGTAAACAAAAATTATCACTATTTTTACTGCATATTTTAGTGTTGATGTCTCATAAATTTCAGAGAGTGGGGTTATTTCTGTCTGGACTTTCCCAGTCAGGAAGCTGGTGTTGTCTTGACGAATTCAACCGCATTGATGTTGAGGTACTGTCTGTTGTAACACAGCAGATTCGCACAATCAAGATTGCAAAAGATGCCAACCTCACCAGGTATGTTGCTACTTGGATGACCTAAAGTAGATAAAGAATTAAATGTGTTTTATTTTAACTTTTATTTTCAAAACCTGAAGAAAAACAGTTAAAACCAGCCATTTTTTAATATAACTACAGTATATATACTCCATTAACATGAAAATCATGTTTACTATGAGAGAATTGTGAAGTCTTGTTTTTCATTATAAATATCATGTTTAAGACAAAAATGACTAATATTAAATTATATTTATTAAAATGTTTTTGAGACTCGCTATTGAATTTACTGCTCTGCTCACATCTTTAATACAAAATTATCTGCTTCAAAGATCATCTGTTGCCAGCTTGGGGTACAGCCATGGCATGTAGTGGGGGGATTTGTTTCAGTTGCATTGATTGGTTGTTCTTACGTATTTTGGAAGTGTTCATAATAGAGTTATTCAGTCATTGTCAACACTATCTTTACACAGGTGATCACTTGAAATTAATTTGCTGTGGAATGCTTAATATATGTACTATCATGGATTCAAAATGACAATACTAGATGAAAGTAGATGAATACTAAAGTATGGAATTATGAATTCACTGGTATTGACAATTCTCAAACACAGACATTGTCAAAACCTTTCAACTCCTCTGCATTCTAGCCCTCTTTGTTATGAATGCAAAAAAGGGCAGGGAGAACAACTTGGTGATGTTCTCTTTGCAAGCTAGGGACATGAATACCCCATATCAGGACAAATCTTTAAGGAGAAAGCTGTTGAAATCTGGAAAGAACTAGGAGCTATCAACTTAACTCTAATTTGGGATAGCTTGAGTGATTAAATGAAACTTGGCTGTTCTGCTTAGTATTGTTAATCGACTTTGTCTGCTTTTCTCTCTCTCCCTGTCATGTTTCATATTACTCTAAAAATAATTAAGATGAAAAGATCTGCATAATCCCAAGCATAGCCTCCTGTAGTTGATTTTTATCTAAGCATCAAGTAGGATTATAAAATCCTCATCTAGTTAATCATTTTTATTGAATATGTCAAAGAGAATTTTGGCATATATTAGCTACAGTACATCACTTTAGAAGCACAATGGTAAGTAACACTGGTATTTTGCCATTAGTTCTTTTGGTTGTTTTTGTTGCATTTTAGCCTTTGCAGTAGGTGTTTTCTTAATATCTTAAAAGAAGGAGAATTTATTTATTTATTTAATCTTATTTATGTTTATTTGTTGCCAACCCATTACTAGGTCTGCAGAAGAGAGAATAATTTTATTTTGCTGAAAAAGACAAATAACCTTTTAAATCTCTCTAATAATTTTAGAAACTTGATTTAATTCAAAATTGTACATCTAAAAAGACTTTTTAAAGATTTAAAAATTATTTAGTATTACTTAGTGTTTTTTGCCTGGATGATAGGGGAAAGTTAGAGCAATATCAGTAATGAGGGATCTCCTTATTGTCCAAATACCCTAGACAGTTCTGAATTTCCTGTTTTGAGAATTATGAAAAAAAGAATCATCCAGGAATCTTGTAGTTCATTGTTTTAATTTAAATAAGGTTGGGTCAAAATCTCATTTTTAAAAACAAGTACTAAATCAAATAAAGTTACATTTTTCACAACTCATGTGAAAAATAGGACAAAAAGTGAATATTTGGTAAATTTTGTAAAATGTGAAAATCCAACATTTTGATTATTAGCATGTACCATTGCCTCATTTTTGTTTTGAGATTAGAAATTACTAGAGCTGAAATGCTCAAATTTTTTAATCAAAGCATGCAAAAATGTAATTAAGAATAGAACAGTAAAATTCTATTGTGAAATAAAAAAAAAAAAAAATACCACCACAATGCTTATTTGATGCACTTAATATATGGAAGGCATTATTTAAGTTTACACAGTATTTCCAACAAAATGCTAAAATAAACACAACATGACCTCAGATTTTAAAATTTCTTCATTTGGTTCTGCTTCTCTTGTCTGAAGTGAGTCAGTCATGATTCCTCATGAGGTTATGTTTCTCCAAGTTTAGTTTGAATAATTTTCTTGATTGTACTTGAAATTTACCAAATTTAAACCCAGCCCCAAACATTTTTAAAGTCTGCCATGATTCTTTCATTATACAGTATAGTTTTATAGAGTATATTTCCATGTTTTCTTCTAGTTTTCAGTAATTTGCTATTCATTTCTAAACAGAAATAGCAGATATAAGCAACTGAGTTTTTCTTTTTTTAAAAATAGGAGTAGCAGAATTTTCTCTGTGGAAGCTTCAAACCAATTCCATTGCCAAGGATTTTTAACTTTTACATTAGTTATTGTAACATCACATTTTCTATGATGTCTTTCCACATCATTCAAACTATCCACAATCTTTCACACTTTTCTGACTCATACCTTTGTTAAATATCATAGCATTCCAAAGAAATATTCTTTTTAGTCGGTGTTTATGACCATTCTTTTATGTTTTACACGTTGTTTAATTACTTGATAATTTATCAGCTGATACTTAGATGTACATGAAACATCATTGTTTCATTTTGAACTAAAACATGGCAGCCATGTAATTTTAAGCATTCTGCTGTTTTCTCAGTAAAATGAATGTTTGGGCAACTGACTCTGATCTTTTCACACCATATTTTTGAATTTTATTCCAATAATAAAGTCTAAAGTAAGACATTTTTGCAAGCAAGTATTGTAACAAGTCAATAATAGAAATTAGGATAGTTCAATTCCAGACCCTCCCCTTGAATGTAGTCATGCATCACTACAAATACACTAATGGGTAATGCCAACACTAATTTATGGGTGTAGGCTCTTTGTATTGCTTATTATTGGCAGTTTCAGTTCAGTTAGTAAAACCTAAAAATTTCTGCCAATATAAAGTATAATTTCATTTTTAGGGAAAGGTATGCCACAAATAAAATTAATAGAATTTTAAAATGCTAAATTGGGGATTTTAAATGCTATTTTGCTTTGAAAAAATGCTGGTTATTAGACATAGAAAAATTCCTAACATAGCAAATTTTTTTCAAAACTTTCAAGGAGGAATTGCCCAAAATGGCAATGTGAAGAATTATTGGTTATTCTTTAGATTGATTAATTAATGCAATTTTTAATTTTTAAAATCAAAATAAGGTTTAACTACTAAAAACAAACTAATGATCATATATATATATATATATTAACCTGAATTTAACATTTGGTCTCATTTTACGTCCTTTGGTTCTTGGACTGTGCTTCTGATCAGTTTTACAGTTAATGTTGTTAATTGGTTAAAAAAATGAAATCTGTTTAGTTTCACTTATGACCAAATTCTTTGCATTTTTTGATTATTTTAGGATAGTTTTTTTTTATAAGGGCCATCAAACTAATACACATGCATCACATCTAAATTCAGGATAGAGACTTCTGTAAACAAGAACATTGGTTCATAGTTTTACATTAGTATTGCCTTTGGCAGTGAGTGATGAGAACAGTATAGGGTGAGTTTTGAAATCATAGTCAGGAGATATTGAGGGCTATTACTACGAACTGGCATATAAACCTAGTTTTATAAAAATTCATGTATAGTTTAGTTTTTTAGTCATTCACTTAATCTTCATAGTTTATTAAATTCTGATTTTTTCTTAAGCATAAGAATCTACAAAAAGTGATTAGCTTTGATGTTTGTTTTATTTTTTTTATTTTTGTAGTTTTCTATTTGAGAATGGACATATAAAATTGAAGATCACTTGTGGCATTTTTATCACCATGAATCTAATGTATGTATTTTTAGTTAAATTTTTTATCAAATAACACTGTGGTAAAAAAAATATGCCATTTAAATGTATCTGACTTCTTGTATTCATCATTCTCATGATGTATGTAGTGATAGGATAATGATCCTGGCACTTTTTTGAATGATATTGCCATAGTGGATGAGAATGTACATCTGACTTTGGTGGAGTGAATGATCTCAGTTGTTTGGTACATTACACCAAGATTTGCACTTGTACAGCATATTCCAGTCACTTAAAAATCAAATAATGTATTTTATTTCTATTTGTTATAGCTTTCCTTACTAAAATAAATGAAGATAATAATAAATGCTATTTAAACTTTTCTTATGTCTGTTTTTAAATTGTCAGTGGTTTGGAATGGCAATTACATGATAAAATTTTCATCATAGAAATTAATCTTTTCTTAAAAATGTTTATGTTCTAAGAAAAAAGGATAAATAACAACTTACCTTTGTTCTTTTATAGTTACAGCTATTTTTTTTTGCAGCATCTGTAAGGGTTACAACTCAAATTTTTACTTAAAATTTTTTTCAGGTATACAGGGCGCATGGAAATTCCTGACAATCTGAAATCATTGTTTCGTCCAGTGGCCATGATCCTTCCAAATTATGAGCTTATCACAGAGATTTTGCTCTTTAGACAAGGATTTAAAGCAGCCAGATCTATGGCCTGTAAGATTGTTTGTCTCTACAAGAAGGCGAGCAGGCATCTGTCTAAGCAAATCCACTATGACTTTGGTTTAAGGGCGATCAAAACTGTTCTTTTCATTGCTGGACAAAAAAAACGAGAGGCTCAGAAGAGGTGAGTTTAAAGGAGCTTTGCGTGGATGTGACCATTGTAGTTGCAGGTTGGCAGAATATCTTTTGAACTATAGATGAAAATTGACCTAGCTCATAGGAGGAAAGAAAATGAATTTTTGAAATGTTTGGGAGAGAGATTGTATGCAACTTTGGTAGTAATATATAAAAGATTTTAGTGCTGTTTTAAAATGCATAAGCCAAATAGAATTGTCTTTGTATGGTCACACCTTTAATATCTCATGCTATAAAAAATAATTTTTTAAGATTGCTAAGGAGCAAAAAAAATTAAATACTTTTGAAGGCAGATGGCACACCTTAGTGAATAAGACAAGTTTGGTCTGTTTATGATGTTTGAGGCACAAAGTTCAATGGCTCATAATTCCAGGTTTCTGAAGTCTATGTTCACAATCAGTGATCATCTATTTAAGGACATTGTAGTATCAGTTTTTCTAGGGTGATAACAAACAAGTGCATAACACCAGTCACTGGCCTTTGTGTTACTAAATTATTTTCACATTATCTGAAATCATTAAAGAACAACTATTGATAAATTTTGCTTTATATGTAAAAAATTATAACAATGTATTGAATTTAATTTTCTTATTCTTTTACTACTATTCTTCCTGCACTAGTATTTATATTTTGCTGCTGCTGTTATACAGTACATATCTACTGTATGTATGATTGTTTCTTTACAGAGCACTGAAAGATAAAACAACACTTGCTGAAAACTATGATTGCCAAATCCTTATTCATTGTCTTAGCCAAGCAAATGAAGCCAAACTTTTTCCCGATGATGTTCCACTTTTTAAGAGAATCTTAGAGAATTCATTTCCAGGCATGGCTTTCTCCAAACCAGAAATGGGAAATATCCAGGTTTGTGTGTGCTGTTGTCATCTTTTAGATTATAACTAGTGAATGTGTAAACTGTTAAATAGATTATGCATTCTAGATCATTCATAAATCATGTAAATTTTCACATTTTCTTTACACATTTTCAGAAATTTGAAAAAAACTTATAATTAAAAACTGATTTCACCTCATTTGTATTGTTTTGAAATCACAGTGCTACCTTATACCCTTGACCCATTTTGAAAAGGGTATGGATACCATTGGATATCTGAAATGTGTAAAACTAAGTTAATAGTAATTATTTCTCTCCTTTTTTTCTTAGCTGAGTGAATTATTTCTTTTAAAGAGATGGATTTGCTTAATATATATATTAGGAAAAAGAGATTTATTTAAATAGCAAACTTATAAACATTTTTCTTTTCAGATTCCTAATATCTCTATTTTCAAAATCCACTTCCTCTACTTGCTTTATAAAATATCTCATGATTGTATTTTTTAAAATCTACTTTTGTATTTTCCTTTACTTTGAGATTTCAAAAGTTTTTCTGAATTTGAAACAGCTGTGAAGAGAAGGATAACCTATTCAATATAATTTTCATTTGAGTATGTTCTGTTAATTATTTAAAATACTTGAAGTATGTATGTATGTATATTTACCTTTTAAAAGATTCTTGGCAATAAAATGAAAATCATTGATATGAGGAAAGTAATACATCTGGTTTGTTGTTGAATTTTATGACAAGCTGACAACTTTCTTTCAAGAGTATGTAACTACTCTTATCATTTAGTATCAACCACAGTCTTTTTCTCCAGTTATCTAATTCATTCCTTTTTTACAATCATATTAATTATTTAAATATCTATTTAAATACACTAACAGAAATAATTGTAATTGACCAAATAAATATAAAATCATTTTTTTTAGTATAAGTTGTTACATTTATTTTAGCTTTTGACATAAATTTACAATTTAAAAGTTTATTCTCACATTTCAGCCACAGGGTTTTTTTAAATCAAAATAATCCCCTCTGTTTTATGAATTATTTTATTTGTTGCCCAGTGAAGGTGATTATTTCACAGCTGCATTTGTTTCACATGTTAACTGTAAATTATAACAGTAAAACTGAGAAATTAAAGAATATATTCTTGTTTCTCTGTTATAAACAACTGAGGGTTTTAGAAATTTCAGTGTTTGGTTTTCTTTTTAAAAACAATAAAAATAAAATAAAATATCAAGTTATAACAAAATTCTACAATATTCTGTTTTTATTCAATGGATTTTTTTTTCACACAAGCTTTTTTTGGAGCATTAAAAAAAAAATCTCTACATCCAAACATAAATATTAAATCTTTGACAAAGCTGAATACAAGGTCTGCAAGAGTTCATGTTTCCGAGCTTAGTATTTTGTTCCTGTTTAAAGGATTAAACTAGTATTATACAACAGAGAGAAAGTCTTATGAATTTATTCAAGTTAATTTTACTACCTGTATGAAAATTTTAAAATTAGAAGCACATACAAAGTTAGAGTTTGCATGTAGTAATTTAGTAAATTTAATAAATCTTATTGTTTTGTTACTTATACAAGAATCCAATTTTGAAAATCTGAAAAAATGATTTTTTGAGAAGAGGCTTTTCTAAAGTATGTTATAATCTGTTTTCCTTTTTTTTTTCTGCTTACGATGACAGAAAGCTATAGAAAGATCTATTGCAGAGCAGAACCTAGAAGTGTGGCCTGCCCAGATGGAGAAGGTGATACAGTTTTATAACCAGCTGCTTGTACGCCAAAGCATCATGCTTTTGGGGCCAACCAATGGAGGCAAGACAACAGCCATCAACATCCTAAAGCAGGCGCTAATTTTCCTTCCAATGTTTCAATCTGAGGTGCACCAGTTTGAAGAAGGAAACACTGATTTTGGGACAGGCAGTGTAGAAATTGTTAGAATCAACCCAAAGTGTGTTTCACTTGGAAATTTGTATGGCTATACAGATCCAATTACTTGTGAATGGTTTGATGGACTCATAGCATCTGCTATGCATAAATTTGTCAAAGATTCATGTTCCGTGGAAGATTTAACTCAGTTGAGCAGTGATCATGAGCAGACCCAGGTAAGAATTATGTTAAATACACAAGTTAAAAAAAAAATTAAAAAATTATTTTTTTAATTTGTGAAGATAAATGAAAATATGTAGAATGCTATATTATGTGTCTATATAGTCAGGCAGTCCAGATTATTTTCTAGCAAATGTCACTTTTTATTTCACAGTTGCTTTTGACAAAACATTTAAATCCATTAATGGATCTCCAAAAACTGTCATGACACTTTTCAGGGTAAGATGGACAGATATGACAATCATTTTGTGGTTTTTTTCAGATCTTTCAGACTATGAAAATGCATTTACACAGATCAAAGGACTGATCATTTTAAAAATGTACTAATCTGCCAGTATTTTGCTAGATAAGTTTTAAAATAACTATCATATTGCCTGGCATTTATTGGAACCCAATAAAATGTGAAAAATGGGAGTAGGCATTTGCTAGGGCCCTCATTGATTTGTTGGAACTAATCTATATGAGAACATCTCTAAAGTGTTACTTGAGTTATGTTATTATTTAATGTATATGAGAGACAGTATAGATCTGCATTTCTAATGAAAGAATGAAAATAAAAACATTAAAACATTATTGAAGCAATGTTACTCAGTTGCTTTGTCAGTGACACAAAAAGAGAAAAATGAAAAAAACAAAATTTGAAAAATGAACTGCCTGGGGAAGAGGAAAAAAATGAAAATAACAAACGAACTGATGCAAATAAACTGCACTTGATTTTGCATTTTTCATCACTTCATTTAAAATTTCTCTGAGACATTAAACTTTGTCAAGGCACTGTTCTAGGTCTTCATTCTCATGGTCATGTTTTGCTTTCTTGAAGTGTGCCTGACACTCTACAATCTTGTACATTCCAATTCATTGCAATCTGAATGGGAATCATTGTCCTCCAACATGCCATCACCTTTACCATATAGGCTTATCCAATGTCATATCTTGAAACTTTTACCGATCACATTAGATGATAAGGAATCCCATGCATCTTTGGCTCACTAGAGGAGGAGGTGTGGCTTTGCTTTTTATCTGCTTGTCCTTTATGTATGTGTGCTTGTTTCAATTTATGTTCCAATTGTTGTTATTTCTTTTGGATGTTTTGCTTGAACAACCTATTTTAGAATATATCAGTCAGTTGTACTAAGCAAATGCAAACATCTGGAATCATTATAGTGTCCAAGTTGCAGCCACTCTACATTTGATTGCTTGATGTCATTCTCCCAAACAACTTTTGTTTGGTGTGGAAATCCTGCACATTTCACTGCTAGAAGAGAATGAAAGACATTTTTATTTAGCTAACCATTTTGGCACATTCTGACTTAAGGCTTACAGGATTTCATAAGATAAATAGTTCTTGTTTCCTTATATGTTCTCTACCTAATGATTTATTGATTGAAAATATTTGTTTAACTGTTAACTTTTGTTTTCTTAACAGTTCCAATTTAAAATGTCATAAACGTTTCTTTACAAAGTTTTAAGTGGTAGTGTATTTCCAAATTAAAATTTTTTTAATGAAATGAAATTAATAAAGATCAAGAATATCAATGAATGTTTCAACAGTTTGAATGCATTAGTTTAGAATATTGCAACAAAGGTTTTATTAAAACAATCTTCAGTTCTGATTAGTTAATTAAAAACTCATGTTATATAATAATTTTTAATTTTTATGTTCCTTTTTTAGCTAATATATTGAAAACGTTTGATAAATAAAAAGAAACATATATTAAAGTTATGAAATTAAAGTCATTCTTCCACATTATTCATTGAAATATAGTCAAGTTCTATTATTTATTTTTCATAATTATCATTTTCTTTCATGCAATATGTAAGAAAGAAAATTGGCAGCTGAATTTTCCATATTATCAGCTAATTATTCTTTTTACAAAGCTTGGTTTAGTGTTTTCCACATAAAGTTGACAAAGACTGACCACAATATAATGAAAGGGACATTTTGGTGCTATTTCTATAATAACACTTAAATATTCTCTAATTCCGTGTTTCTCATCCAGTGTACTGTGATGCTGACTAAAGTGTGCGGCATTTGGTTATAGTTGTGCTTTCAGAAATAAGGAAACATTTTCAAATCTCTGGAAATCCCAATAATAATATTAATTTTTAATATAGTTATTATTATTATTATTTGAATGAGATTTACAAAGAACGAAAGGGAGACCAATTTTCATGATGGCATGCATAAGTGGAAAAGGCCCCAAAAAATGATGACACTGTGGTGAATATTGTATACAGTAGTGATGCAATCTACATAGTGACATCAGTATGCCTGCATTTTTTACACTGGTCAAAAAGCAGCCTTGTAGTACTGGACCTCTAGAAGTTCAGTAAGTTTGAATTATTGCACATAGGCTACTGTGCAATATCCTGACAGCCTCGTTCTTGTTGTCTCATTGGGTTGTTAATCCTTGTGTTATCTGTACAAATTGTATCGTGAGAAGATCTTTTTATCATTTTCTCAGCTGGTGACCATTCACGTCCATTGCCTGAATGTGTTTTGTGTCGTGTGAGACTTTCAAATGAAGCCATGGTGCCAAATAAACTAAAATGGCATCTAGAAACTAAACATCCATCTCTTGCCAGAAGGTAACTTAAAGCAAACAAATCTTATGACCAGAAGTGTGAAGATTTCAGACAATGCACAGAAGGCGAGTTATATGGTAGCTCAGCTGTAATTGCAAAAGCAAAGAAACCATATACTATTGCAGAATCTTTAATTATTCCAGCATATGTTAAAAAAATGAAGCTGCAGAAGAAATTACTAAAGTTCCACTTTCAAATGACATTATTAGTCAATATAGCAGTGATATATCAGGTGATATTGAATCATCCTTAAAAGTGAGACTAAGAACTGACAAAAAGTTTTCTTTTCAATTGGATAAATCAGCTCTGCTCAACTTATTTCTATCATCAGATTTTTTAGACACAGACAATATAAAAGTGCACTTTTTCTTTTGCAAAGTGTTACCTGAGAGGACTACAGGTGAAGAGATATCCTATGTAGTGAACAGTTACATGGAGGGAGAAAGTGGTCAAGAGTCTCTTCAGTGGTCAAATTGTATCGGAGTTTGTTGTATTGATGGAGCAGCATCCATGGTGGGAAATATAAAAGGGTTCATAGCTATGGTTAGAGAGAAAGATCTTTCAACCACTGTGACACTGCATGATCCATCATGAAGCTCTTATGGTCAAATCACTACCAGATGAACTGAATGAAGTAATGGAACAGGTTATTAAGATGGTTAATTTCATTAAGACATGAATCCTCAAGTCACTTTTATTTTTTGTTCTATGTTCAGAAATGCAGACTACAAATCTTTATTGTTACATTTGATGGCTGTCAAGAGGGAAGGTATTACAAGAGAGTATGAAATCTGTCAAGAATTGAAAGTTTTTTCACACAAGAGGACTCTTGTTTTCTTAAATTTCTTTGTAACAAATACTGGTGTGCAAAATTTGCATATCTCGCTGACATATTTGGCTTATTGAATATGTTAAATCTTGAAATGCAAGGCAGAGATAAAAATATCCTCACCATCTCTGATAAGCTGAATGCCTTTAATGCTAAGTTATGTTTGTGGAGAAGAAGACTGATAAATGGTCATTTGGATATGTTTTTCAATGTTGCACAGATAGATCCAGCATCAAAGTGAAAGAAGTTATTAAACAGCATCTAGTATTGCTTCAGGACCACTTGAAATATTATTTTCCATCACTAAAAGTCTGTAATTCTGACTGGATGAGAAATCTTTTTTCAAAAGTATCACATGAAAATGCCAAAAACTTAGGAATACAAGAACAGACAGAACTGGTGGAAATGAGTATGGACAGAAACTTAAAAATGAAATTTTCTGAAATGACATTGGGGAAGTTCTGGTTGCTTGTGGACAGGCCATCTATTGGCTCTCAAGCAATAAAAGTTTTACTCCCTTTTGTTCGACATACCTGTGTGAGTTGGCATTTTCGACATTAACTGTCATAAAGATAAAGAACAACAATAGGTCACATTTGAGATCTGTTGATCAAGAGCTTTGAGTAGCATAAGCACTATCAAGCCTTGAATTGAATGTTTATGCACAGCAAAGCAGGCCCAAATATCCCACTAATTATTATGAATAATACATGTATAATCTAAATAAATGTTTATATTGATATATGTTTTGGTGTGCCTTAGAAATTTAAGTTATATTTAGTGTGCTGTTTGGCTGAAAAGGTTGAGAACCACTGCTCTAAGTGATACTTTGATTTAGTTAGGTATACTTTAGTTTTAAGCAGTATTTTGTATTGTTATGTTGAAGTTTGGTATAGAAATTTGTTCTGTGGCAAATTATTACAGGCAGTTATAATTGGTTGATAATGTGAATATGTACAGTGTTATTTATTATCTTCCAAAAAGTAAAATACTTTGTGGTTTTTTAGGATGTTGGGAGGTGGTTAGTTTTTTTAACTCCTAGAAAATTAGATTAAAAATGTGTATGTACTACAAGATAAATGACAGAAAATATTCAAATTTAATGCAGTTCTTTAACTCTACAGCTGTACTTCAGTAATCTGATGAATAAAAAAAAACAAAAAAATAATAGACTATTACTGTATTATCCATTTAAAAATGATCAATAATATTTCTGGCTTTTTAAATGATTTTATTTAATATCATCTTTATGTTGAAAGGTTACTTAGTAATATAGAAGAACCAAGATTTATATTGTCATATGTATTATTTGAATAAACTTTTAGATGTAATTAAAAATATAAAATCAGTGCTGAGCAGATTAATTTTTTTCAAAACCCATCAAGACAACTACAAAAGAAAAAGAAATTGTAAAAATAGAGTATAAAACAGAACATTAGAATCTTGTCTTCCCTGCATTATATTTAAGTCTAATTTATTTTTTCATATTGGATTTCATGTTAACTTTCTTTCACTGCTCATTACCAACTTTGTAACAACAGTAGATAGGTCTAAACCAGGATGCAGTCCAATTGCTATCACAACCAACTTATACCTGACTTTACTCTTGCTGGTTATTTTAAATTTCTCTCTTCTTTTCTTTTTAAAATTTGTTGCTATTAATTTGTTGTCAATATTTATTAAAAATAATAGAGGCAAAATGACAGTAAAAGTTGTACTTGAGAAAGTCAAATGAACAAAAAGAAGTTATACTGAAATTATTAAATTAACCACTTCATGAATTTGCAAAACATTTTTAGTGGTTTTGCTTGATAGAATTAGTTTCTTTATCATTTTATGTTTACTAACATTTCAAGTTTAGCAAGTCAGCAGTCATACTATTTATGTCTTGTAGGCAGTTTAACCATTGGTTTTCTAGGTACTTGTTCAGTTTCCATCCAAAGATAACGGATAAGTTAAACTTCTCAACCTGGTAGATAGTAGAAGTAAAAGATGTATGAATAAAAATGATTTAGCACACCTGTAGTACCATATATGAATGAAACTGAGCTTGACCCATACCTGAGTCCATGTGTTTACAGCAAGTTTAACCATGCAAGAAGTTCAATAATTATTTCTAGGGTATTCTTTCTGACTCATCATATAAAATGAGGACTGAAAGGTGTCTGGAGAATAACAAGGCCAAGTGGAAGTGGTTGATTTTTGATGGGCCAGTGGATACACTGTGGGTGGAGAGTCTAAACACACTGCTGGATGATTCTAAAATTTTGTGCTTGCCAAATGGAGAACGAATCAATCTTGTTGAAGGAATGTGGATTTTATTTGAAGTGGACAGTTTGTCTGAAGTTTGTCCATCAACAATCACTAGATGTGCAATGGTTTATATGGTAAGAAAAAAAAAGAAATTGTTTTGTTGTTTATTATTGGTAGATCAAGTTAATGACTTAGGGTTTTCCTACTTACTGATACATAAGCTAACACATCTTTGCCATGATAATTTAAACATCTTCCCCAAAAGTTAAATCAATCATGATTTAAATATCAAATTATTGCTACTACTATAAATAGATTTCTGGGGTAGACAGACTTATTTGTTTTAGAAAGTGTGTTGTTATAACTACATGGTAGTTGAAATATTTATCAAGGGTTAGTAATTGGCCTATCATTTAATTCATCTATCTTGTTACTGACAATCTTTGACTGTCTGTAAGTGATTTTGTATCTAATATTTTACCTGTTTCTAGAGGAAGGTGTAACCACTGCATACCAAAGTGCTATATTCTGTCACTACATGCACAGAATAGGTTGTTATCCATCAAATTTGAATATCAACTTCAGCTGTTGTAACATAAACATATATGAGGTCTGTCGAAAAAGTATCTGACTTTGTTTTTTCCCATGGGGAGTAATGACGTTAGGGAGGCAAAAGTGTGCATAGTGGAGCTGCATGCCTTCATGCGCATGCGTGGTTTTTGGTGGGCTTGCTGGAATCGTCAGTAACTGTCAGGCAGCCAGCGTGTGAGGTGCTTTACTACTTACTCATTGCATTTTCATTTTGCCCATGATGACAGAACGTGTGGAGCAACGATCTTGCTTCAAGTTTTGCCAAAAGCTTGGAGATACCCAGGTGGAAACAGTTTGCAAAATTCAACAGGATTTTGGTGACAATGCCATGGGTGTTACCAAAATAAAAGAATGGTAAAACAGGTTCAAAGATGGCTGCACTTCGGTGGAGAGTGACCAGCATTCCGGAAGGCCATCAAAAAGCTGCAATGTAGTTGTTATTGAGAAAGTGCGGACCTTGATAATGGAGGATCATCATTTGATGGTGTGAGAAATTTGTGGCGAAGTTTGGATCAGTAAAGATTCTGTACATGCCATTTTAAAGAAGGATTTGGGCTTGCACCTGGAGATGAGACGTGAGTGTACAGGTACGACTCAGAAACCAAAGCTCAGTCATCACAGTGGAAGCACCCAATGTCGCCAAGGCCCAAAAAGTATGTCAGGTCCGGAGCAAAATCAAGGTGATGCTGACTGATTTCTTCGACTACTGAGGCATTGTGCATCATGAATACACCTATCAGAAGGTCCTATGACATCTTCATGATGCAGTTTGGAGCAAGAGACCGGATCTGTGGGCCTTGCAAAACTGTCAGCTGCATCATGACAATGCCCCAGCTCATTTGTCGCAGCTGATCCAATGTTTCTTGGCAAAGAAAGGCATTTTGCTCATTTGCCAGGCTTCCTACTCTCCAGACATGGCGGCTCCTAACTTCTGGTTCTTCCAAAAAATGAAGATGCCACTGAAGGGCTCCTGCTTTGAGGGCCGAGAGGACATAATGCGGAATGCGACGGCAGAGCTGAGAGCCATTCCAGAAGAAGCATTCCAGATGTGCTTCGAACAGTGGAAGGATCGCTGGGCTAAGTGTGTGGAGGCACAAGGGGCCTACTTCAAAGGGGATTAGCAATTGAACCCCACCAAGTACATAATTTTTTTTTCCCCAGCCTAAGGTTGGATACTTTTTCGACAGACCTCTTACAATGGCTCTTGTATACTCTTGGATATGCTGAAAAGATAATTTGGTGAAAATTGTTTATTTGCAATCTTTGACTTAGATTTTCACCAATTCTCATTGGGCCAGAGAAAGGATGGCAAGATTTTTGATCCAGTGTGCATATAACTGTTTGTCAAGCACATGGGTGCTTCTGCCAAACATTGAAAATGGCTTTTTATATAGTTGCTATTTATATTTTACAAATACTTTTGTGTGCATGAAGCCTGTCATGTGTTCAGCTTATTATGGCAGAGTTCTATATATGAAAGACAAAAGGCTGACTGAATTATTTTGGTAAGAATAATGTGCATTATTTCTGTAATAGTTTTGTTTGGAAAGGCTTACTCAGTTACCAATTATTACTAGCTGGAGTACTACTGTATTTTTTTTTAAATAAAATTTTTTCTGTTCATTAACACAAATATATTGGGGAAAATAAAAAAAAAATCTGAAAATGAAACTTAGATATGTGCCAGCCTTATTGACTTTGACATAGTTTCACTTAAATGTACTTACTTGATGGTTGTCTACTAATCAATTGATGAAATGTAACTAAGATTCATTTCTGAGTTAAAGTGTTGGGCACAAAGATTGTCCTGCAAGGTACCAAAAAAGTAAAAATCAGACATCACCAAGTCAGGACAATGGCAGTATGCTGGGTGAGGCGGGGTTTTAAAAGGAGAACTGTCCACCTAAAAGCAGTTTTATGTTCTGATACTTAGGCCACAAAATGGCGCTTTATGTTGTCTTGCTGTAAGAAAATGTTTATCGTTGGGAGATTAGGTAATTTATTGTGAAGAGATTGAGCAAATTTCTTTATTGTTGTTACATAACATTCTAAATTTGTGGTGTGGTGGGTTGGAATTATCAACACTATGCCTTGTCAGTTCCAGAATATATTCATCATGATCTTGGTTGCTAATGCCATAACCTTGACTTTTTTTGGCAGTGGCATTGAAACATGGTACCATTTCAAATGTTGGCTTTACTGTTATTGACTGGATTCATTTCAAAATGTTGTGTACTGTCATCAGAAGTATGTAAATGCTGCTGATGCATCTACTTAGTGTTGTCATAGATTTGGACAAATACAACTTTCTTGGAGAAAAGTAGATCTTAAAATTGCAGATGTTTTTTGCATATCCATCATACATAAAGAGTCCAAATGTTTCTTTACTGACTTCGATTACAAGAAAAAGTTGATAAAATATTATTCTTTTCTTTACCATTATTACCTTTCTTATTTGCATACTTTTTTTTATCTTTTTACAATGAAATATTTTTAATATAAAAAGTTATCTGTTATTTAATTTTGGTAATTTTCCTGGCCTGATTTATAAAGTTATTTGTTGCATTCTCTGGTTAGGTTTGTGACACTGGTTGCAAAATAATATCATTTGTTTTTCCTTATTTTGTATTATAGTAGCAAAATTGTATATAACCATACCTAATCAGCAGTGGTGGACTGGCCATAAAGGCATTTGGGCAATGCCTGGTGGGCTGAGGCTGCTGGGTAAAAAAAATGCTGAAAAAAATTGTCACAGAAAACTCCTGCCACCACCCCCGGGGATTCCCCGCTGCTAAATATCAAAAGGTCACCCCTGATGCGTCGTCATAATTATTGAGCAGTGGAAGTATAGCTATAGCATTTTGTCTATTTTCGCAGATAAGCAACATATTAATGAATAATGGGCCAACCTAGTAGGTGAAGGATGCCCGGGCTGGTTTTAAGATCCAGTCCGCTGCTGCTAATCAGTGTAACATTAAAACAAGTTATTTCATTCTCACTTTATGCTGATGATTACAAGAAAAAATGTGACTTCATAGCTAATTTGTACCTTGAAAATCTATCATACCAGTACCAGTAACTCTGTAATGAGTTTCTAATTTATTTGCTGGATGACTTATTGTATTTATGCATCAGGAATAGAATAAAATACTAAATACTAAAGCAATAAAAGGTATTAGGTACACATTCAAAGTAAAAGATATAACATGGTATTGTGAGACTAGGTGGCAGATTTGGATCATTAAATCTAAGTTTTAAAATACTTTAAGTAAAGGGTTAAGCAGCTGCTGATTATTGTTTTCTTTTAGAATAGGATTTAAATTGCTGAAATAAGATCAAATTGATTATCTTAAGAAAGAATGCTACTAACAAATATAGTTGTACCCTTTTTTATGTTTAGGTTTAAATGTAGAGTGTGTCAGTTCCTTTCTCACAAACCTTTTAGCATGGTTTACTTTTAGAGTCTAAGATTTTAGCATTGCAACTCTTCACCACACCTGGACTGTATCCAGCATTCCTGCAATGTTTAATTGTTTTTTGCTATTATTGCACTTATTCTGTATTTAACACCAGATACTCTATATGGTAAAAGTAATATCTGAGTGGTTGTTCTTGTAGGATCCTGTTGACTTGGGATGGCAGCCATTTGTAAATACCTGGTTTAGGAAGCTTCCAAAAAACCTGCCAAACAAGGGGAAGGTACATCTAAAAAAGTTGTTTGACTACAGTATAGATGAGGGGTTAGAGTTTTGTCGAAAGCACCATAAGTACCAGATAATTCACGTTCCTGATCTGACACTTGTGATTTCTCTCTGCAACATACTTTTATCTTTGTTGAACTTTATCCAGGCCAGTAATGGATTTTATCAAGGTATGAATGAAATGTGTGTGTTTTTGGAACCATTGTCTTTATTTTGAATTAGTATCATGAGTTTGCCAAATTTCTATTATGACAAATTGTTTTTGGAATTTTTCCAGTTTCAGCATGATAAAGCAAAACATTAATTTATTATATTTGCCATTTGCAACAGCTGAGTACTTGTTTTTGTTGACTTAAGAAGAAAATAAATGCCTTCAAAAGTTTGTTGAAATATAAATAATTTAAAGTTTTTTAAATGAGATGTTTTATCTTTTTAAAATCTTATATTTTTAAAGAAGTTTGTTTTAAGATAGTCTTTATTGTTTTTAATATTATGAAAATATGATAAATTAAAACAAACAGTACAACATAAGTCAGTCATGTCAATTTGTTATATATAATTTAATGATGTAAGTTTTTTGTTTCATCTTTTGCAGTCTTTTTTTTTTCATAGTGTACAACATAAAAAAATGTTTTATTTCTTGTTGATTCCAAACTAATAAATTTTTAAAATAATAATATTTTAGTATCTACTAAGATGTTGGGACAAGGTGTGTTTATAAAATTGGCTTTTTACACACATACAAAACAAATGATGTACATTTTCCTGCTATTCGTTTTTACAAGTTACTGGGTGGGTGTTTGCTTTTATCCTGTTACATTTTGTGTTGTGTCTGCTTTCATTGTTTCAGATGTGAATGAAAACGAAGCTACTCAGTCTGATTTCAGCCTTAAAAAAAACATGTCAATATCCTCTTCTACTACATCAGCAACCATGGCAAAGCTATCAGCATCAAAGATGTCATCATTGCACAAAGCAAGTTCATCATCAAGGATGCTGTGGCCAGTCACTAGTTTTGTCAAACTGGAAAGGTTTGTATTCATTGGCAGAACACAAGTGGATGGAAATATCTTACAAATGTTTTAGTTTAGTTTAGTTACAGATATTTTTTGTAATGGAAATATATTTGGGAAAGATATTCAGAAACTTGTTATAATTTGACCACAACTTTAAAAACTTGACAACATTTGAAGTGAAATTAGAATTGGATTTTAACTGTTAAGTCTGTAATTTTTCAGGGGATGATCCATAGTATGAGCTTTTTCTGTGACCTAATCAGTTATAGTATAACTAATCAGCCTTTTCTTTTCTTTTTTTTTTACAACAAACTAAAGAAACATCATTAGGGTTTCATCCTGAGAAGGAATTTTTGGGTATGCTTTGTGGCTATATTTTTCTGCAGTTTCTGTTTACTTGGCTTGAGTTTATCTTGAAATTCAGACATGTTTGTTGCAAATTTTTTAGCTGATGTAATTTGAATAATCATTTAGCTCATGTGCTACCAGTGCATCTGATATAATGCTACTAATACGCTACTACTATATTACAACTACTGTTACTACAAAATAATTGATACTAAGTCTGATGGAGATAAGAAAGCGGCCAAGAAGTGGAAGAGTACAAATAAGGAAGTTAGTACTTCGATAGTATAAAAAAAAAGAGCAGTGAAGAAACTACTTTTAAAGCAAGGAAATGAGACAACAAGATGGCCATGGAGAATGAATCACAAGAATCAGAACATCAAAAGACTTGAAAAATATATTTTTTATTGGTGAGTCAGATATAAAATGGCAAAAGGTACGTAAAAATGTGTGCAACTAAGATATAAAAATGTGGAGGAGATTTAGAGTGTATATTCTTGAGTGAATTTGGCAAGTTAGTTATAAATTAATGAAGGAATAGATTCTCAAAAAATACAAGCAAATTATTTTTATCACCACACCAGATAGGTGTAATCTAATTAGTCCAGCTTTCAACATTCCAACAAGAAGACAACCACAATCATACAAGCAAACTTTTTATTGCCTGCTTGAAATCTAAATAAATCCAAGTAACTCTTAAATGCCTGCTCTGGCTATCACAAAGTTTTGATATGAATATCATTACACATGTGTGTGATTATATGAAATATAAAAAAGTCAAGAGCTCCTAAATTTCTTGGTAACTTTTAATAATGTTTATAAGCTATTTCAGACTCAATTTCAGAATGTTTCAGTGAATAAGGTATTGAAAACATGGCAGGCTAACTATAAACGTTTTATAAAGCAAAAAGATTTCTTGCATTTCTTAATTTTTGTCTTTTGTTCTTTCAATGTTGTATTTTGGTACACTTGTATTCCTTGTTCATCTAATTAGCATTTATATACAGTAAAAGTCAATTTATCCAAATTGCTTGGAACCTGACTTTGGATGCCTGAAAATGGAGTCTGATGAGCTCATTTCCTCACACTTTGTTTTGGATAGTGTCTTTATTTCTATTACTCTTTTATTCATTTCAATTTCAGCATAAAACTTGGACAATTTTTGTTTTTATGAAAGAATATCATCATGTGCAGTAGATATGCCAATATTTAATTTATTCATGATAATTTTGCAAGACTCTTCACATTCTGCTTGGAGAATATCTATTTTTTGTTTTATATTTATTATAACATGCTTATGCTTCTCAGCATTAGTGTCTGTAAAAGTCATGGAAACAAAATTTTCTGTACATAAATAGAGCAAATTAAAAAAATTAAGAGCAGTAATAGCTTTGCAGTCATATGCTCTAGAAATAATGCAGGAAGTGAAGGCAATGCCAAGAATGTAATGTGGAAGCAACTGTAGACAGTTGAAGAGACAATCTGAAAACAAATTTTGTAGTGAGAAATATAATTATTTGAAGTGCGGATCCAAACAATTTTGGTTCATTTGATTGTTTAGGTTTAAAAACTGATTTGGAGTATATGATCAAATTTGATTGATCAGGTTTATTGCATGTTTTGTGTTCAGGTAAATGGACTTTTGCATTTCATTTTTGTTGCTACTGAGCCTTATAGTTATTTTTGGTACTGTATATACTTTACTCCACCAGTTCTCACTCGATGATAATTACTAAGGCTGCACAGTTTATGCTCTTACTAGATTAGAGGTGTCAAACATACATCCTATGGGCCAGATCCAGCTCACAGAATGGTCTCATCTGGCCTGCAGACATCCCTTGCATCATTTTTTAATTAAATTGTTTGGATAGTACACCTAGTCAGACCTACCAGACAAATTTTATAAGATGGAATCAATTACACAACCCTACTTTGCATTTAATAGCTGTTGTTTCCAAGAGATAGAAATTATATCATCCA
Organism: Nautilus pompilius; assembly: GCA_018389105.1. Lineage (NCBI taxonomy): Eukaryota > Metazoa > Mollusca > Cephalopoda > Nautilida > Nautilidae > Nautilus > Nautilus pompilius. The sequence goes on from JACATO010002123.1 coordinate 1,496,608, forward strand.
TCTTGTCGACCCTGTTTTACAACATTTTAAGACATTGATCACCTCTTACAGGATGTCTTAATGTCTCATAGCATTGTTTCCTCTTGATTTTTTTTTTACTTCTGTAGTGACAAGTGGCCTTCATATCTTTATCTGAGAAGAGAAAGTTAAATGAAGAGTAGTATGCTTAAAGAGAAATGGAAAATTTCATATTTTTTTGTGGGCATGAATGGAAAGTCCATGTGCTTGATTTGTAAAAAAACAGATAGAATACAACATTTTAAGAGACTATGTAGCAAACTATGATGAGAAATATGATATGCACAAGAAAATTACACACAAATAACTTTCCTGAATTAGCACAGTTGGCGAAAAAAAAGCAGAAGTCAATGTTTACTAATGTTCATCACATGAGTGAAACTCCTGTTAAGGTGAGTTTTGTGCTTGCCTAATAGTTGTGGCATCCAAGCCATTTTCAAAAAAAGGGGGAGAATTTCAAAACTTGCATGCTAAAAGCTGCAATAATACTGTGTCCAGATAAGCAGCAAATGTTTTGCAAATATTGGCCTCTGAAAGGATCATAGATTTAGCTGAAAATTTGAACAGTCTTTTAGGACTAAGCAAAGTCTCTTGCTGCTGTTTCAATTGCAAATGATAAAAGCACTAATTTGGCTCAGTTAGCAATATTCATGGAATTGGTAAGCACAATAGAATAACTTGTAGAACTGGTGCTATTCAGAGAAAAAAAAAAGGTAAGTGACCTCTTCACCAATTTAATGGGAGCTCTTGTCAAATTGAATGTGGATGGGATAAGAGCCATGCATCTGGCCACAGATGGGCCACCCTAAATGGTGGGAAAGATTGAAAACCAAATTTCAAATTATCATTCCAAATTTGAAGTTAAGTTGTTCAAACTATTAAACTGCATTTTATACCAAGTAACTCCAAGCAGTAAAATTTTGAAAATAATTCATGTTATGTATGTGTTTATTAAAGCTAAAATTTATTTAAGGTGCAAGTCTTAACACCAATAGTTGGCTATTGGAAGGATGTGAAATTTACTGTAGACTGCTGTATCACACTGAAGACAGTGAATCACTTTCGGATAATCTAGTAAGATGCATATCACCATCCTTATGTGCTAATATGGAAAACACATACCCAGATTGTTTATCATTGAGAAAGCTAAATCTCATGTAATTTGAAGGAGATTGAAATAAAATGCTTGCCTTTGAACAATTATAGTTGAGATAAACTGACATTTTTCAAAATTGGTTTACATAGAATCAGTCATGTTCTGCAGATTATATAATATTGAAAAGTTTATACTATTGGCTCACAATGAAGGACATGCTTTCCACCTCATATGACATCAGTGGTTTAGCCTTTACATCAGCCTGTTTCCATAAGTCTGAAATTACATTACAGAAACAACATGTTGCTATACTCCAGTGCTAAGGAATACATAAATATGATCGATACTATATGGAGCTCACTGATGACTGATGTTATCTGTTCTGTTGCTCATTACTGTGATAAGATGAAATCAACCCTTTTCAGCTTGATACAAATTTATTCTTACATCAAGTATGATGACAAGCCAAACTTTGATGATCATCCCTTTGAGGATAATTGAATATATAAGAATGATGATGGTGATCATCAGGTGGATCTTAAAAATGTGCAACTGTTGTGTAGAGCAGGGTTTCTTAATTGGGGGGGTTCATGTAAAGCCACAGGTTTTCCAAAAGATTTTAGGGAAGCGATAAATATTTTAAGTGTAAATATAATATATTTTATGTACTATATGTCCAAGTTCCCTGCAAATAAAAGGATCATGCTCATGGTTCCAAGGGCATATGTTGGTGCCAAAACAGCAGGTGATTTCCATTGGCTATTAATGATTTCAGCAGAAAACTACAAATGGCTGGTACATAAATACTCACTTTACTGGCAGCCCTGCTGCAAGCACATCTAAAATAAACATTACTCTTTCCATTTCCACAGAAGTACCAGTATTCAGCTGCTTTACATCCTTTTTGGTAATTTATTATTATCTGAATGTGTTTTATAAGTGATTTGATGTGTCTTTACTTTAGTATTGGATTTAAATTGTAAGTGTATGTTTCCTTGCTCATTTAGCCAATTTTACAAACAAGAGAACACGTTTTTATATGTTGATGTTAACTGAATTGTATCAGTGAATTTGCAAACTTTAATACTATGGAAGGAAGAAAGGGATTGTGCAGGAATAGGGCTGCTAGTAATTTTATTGTGGCTACAATACCTGAGAGCCTGGTGTTATGATACATGTTACAACTTAACTTTTTAAAATATTACCATTTTTCCAAGTCACTTCCATCATCTGCACCTTCTTCAGAGATTCATAAAAATTTGTATATAAAAGCAAATTTATTAAGAAATATTAAATTTAATTATTCTAATTCTTTATTAATAAAAAACATTAGTGACAAGTAACATCATTGTCATTCAAGAAAAAAGCTGTTTTACATTTTACACAATTCTTTTTATCTGCATCTTTTCAAAATTTACTGATTTTTTTCTTTACCCATGATTTTATTATGTCGAAGAAGCGTTGTTGCAATGATACATATGTGCAGTATGGGTTCATGTTTAAGCTCAGCGAAGATGGTTTTCAAAAGCCACAATTCTTCTTTTGCTCAAAGGTTTTAAGGTGCTGAGCAATGGATAGATGAAACCATCTAAACTTAAACATCAGCTGACTGTCCAGTTTGGATATTTTGATGACACAGTATCTTCTTTCGAAAGAAAGCAAGCATGGTTTGAAGCAACAAGTGCACTCTTTGATCATGGATTTCTCTGACAGAAAAAGCCAGCGTTAGAGGCAAGTCATCATATGGTATTAAGGATTGCTAAAGAAAAGAAGTCACATACCATCACAGAGAATCTGGTAAAATCATGCACTGTGGAAATGGTTGTGCTGACGTGGTAATGATGCAAGACAAAAAATTGCACAGATCCCTTTTTGCAAATGATGTTATTCACGAATGAATAAAGGAAGTGTCAGAAGACATCCAAGATCAGGTTATAAAGTAGATTAAGGTAAGTCCAGAAAAAATCAGCTTGCAGTTGGATGAAACAACTGATATCTTGAATTACACTCAACTTCTTGTTTTTGCTTGATATGTGCATGAAATGATATCAAGGAAGAATTTCTCTTTTGTGAGCTGCTGAAAAAAACTATGAAAGTAGTAGATATTATGGAAATGATGATTAAATTTTTTGTTAATAATGGCCTCTTCTAGGAACTTGTGGGTTCTATGTGTACTGATGGTGCACCTGCCATTTTAGGGAAAATTCAGGCTTTGCAACTCTTGTTAAAAATATAAATACAAATGTGATCTCAACTCACTGCATTCTTCATCAACATGTGATTACACAGAAGACTCTTCCTGTTTGTTTGAAAGAAATGTTAAACATTGTTGTCCAGATTGTCACCTTGATCCAATCAAGAGCAGTGAATCACCACATGTTTTAAACTGTGTGTAAAATGGTTGGGTCTGAACACACCGTCCTTTTGTTTAACACGGAAGTATGCTGGCTTTCAAGAGGAAAAGTTTTGCAAAAGTTTTTCATCTGCAGAATTTTATTGAGGTTCTGCTACATGAAATAGGATTGTATCTTCTTGAGCTATTCTTGCTCTGAACTTTGTGATTTCACTGCCATACCCCATGGATGTGTCTGTAGTGTTGAACTCTTTGAACATTTCACTCCAAGGTAGAGGAGTAATGACCTTGGAAGCTGAGGAAAACCTAAACCCATTTCAAGATAAGTCGGTCTTTAGAGAAGAGAATAACTTTGCCAATTTTCCTCTCTTCAACAAAATTACTTCTAAGTCAGCAGGACCAGGAATTCATAAGAGAGTTATTACACATCTATAAGCTACAAAAACACCTTTGAAGGATATTTCAAGACTAGCTTGGTAGCTGGCATTAGGGTAAGGAGCCCTTTCACAGTCTCTTTCTAACAAATTAGTGTAAACAATCAGGCAAAAGACGAGCTGATTGATTTGCACAATGATCAGAAACTTTGTATTGATTTTGAATCAGTGGAACTGAATCAATTCTGGTGCAAACTTGGGAAAGCGTATCCCATTCTGATCAAACTCCCGTTTGTCACAACTTATCTTTGTGAGTTGTTATTTTTTGTGCTTTTAACAATGCAGACCAAAGCAAGGAGAAAACTGAAAGGTCAGCTTTTCATGCATTTAATTCTCTCAAAGTCATTGCTTAGAATTGATATTTTGGTTGCTAATAAGCAACAACAGTCCTTGCAGTTGACTAAGATTAACTTTTAGCATTGTGTGTTGAGCGGTGTAATAAAAGATAGCACATGATTTAAATAAAAAATAAAATTTGTTATGATTCTTAATAAAGGTTTTAGTGTTGTTATATCTTGTCTTTTTGACAATACATGTATTAGGAAAAAAGTAAGCTTTTACTTAAGGGACCGAAATATGAATTGGTTTCTTTAAACTTTTTGTTAAAGCAGAGACCCACTCTGGTAAATATGGTTTACTCTCAACTGAAATTTTCTTGAAAATTTTCTCAAAATCAAAATATGAAAACACAAATTAGCGAGTTTCCATTGAGCTTGGGTATGTGAAGCTTTGATACGTGGACCAAACAAAGGATAAGAACCACTGGTGTAGAGCATCCCAGTTTCTGAGATGTTGAATTATTTGTTGAAGGTTTGTCTTTGAACAATTTGAAAGTACTGTTGTATAATATTCTGTGAATCATTGAGATTCTAGATGATGTGATGACTATTAGCAAATGGGAATCTCAGCCAACATTGAGTTCTTCAGCATTTCATTTTAGATTATTCTTTGTTTTATAGCTAATATAAAAGTGCTTCTTTGAATAATTGCGGGTATTGTCATGTCTCTACTTTCTAAGTGTATCAGCCATCAGATAACCTTTCATCACATGATTAGAATTCTTATACTTTGTATTGCTAACACATCTTGTATATATTTGACCCTTTATCTACTCATTTTTTCTGCTAAAACAACATTAAAAATATAACAACTTTTCTTTTTTGTTTTTCTTTTGGAATTAAATGATTAAGTCTATATTCATAGTATACACATTCAATTTTTTTTTTTTTTTTTTAAGTTTTTCCAAAAAGTATTTTCTGCAGTCCCACCCCAACCACCTAGAGGATTTCTTGGGCAAGCTCTTCATCTTTTCTTTCGCGTGGAGTTTTGGCAGCAGTTTTAAAAGAATAGATGATTTTGAGCGCTATGGAAACTCCATGGAAGATTCTTCTGTTGATAACCTTGACATCTGTACTGAGTTTGACAGATTTATTCATTCCTTGTTTAATAAGGCTGAAACATTAGGTGAGCATTGTTTTTTGTTGCTTTGTTTTTTTTTAATTTAGCTTACAAATGTTAAAGGACTTATTTAATTTGTCTTTTGATTTTATTTATTGTGGTGGTGTGTTTGCTGGTATAAAAAATACTTGCTGCCCTCAGACCCTCGTCCAGTGGTGATGGAACCCTGCTTAGGCTAATTTAGTGTTGCAATGACAATTGCTCAAAAATACACCAACATATAGATATCTGACATGTAATTTTGCATGGCAAATATAGTTTCTGTCAGTTTGTCTGGATATCTGAGTGATTCTAACTACCAGCACTGTTGGGTTTGGGTAGCAGTGACTACTACCCTATTCTGCAGGAAGATTTTTCTGACCCTCAGTTCATTATTTTTTATCCTGTTGTTGATGTCACTAATCTGATGGTAACATGTGGACAGTCAGCAAGTGCAACTTAGAAATTTGCTACAATGTTGATCTTCCTACAGGAATCCTCATATGTGATTGTGGATTTCACTGTTCAAACAATTCTGGCTACATTACAGCCGTATTTGTATATCCATAAACAGGTTTATTTTTAAATTCATATTTTTACATACAGTGTCATTTTTCTTTCTTTTTTTTTTTTAAGACCAGGAACGGGTGATGTAGTCTCACATGATGGATGTACTCCCAGTATTACATCAAAATCTAGTCTTATGAGTTGATGACATCTAATGTTAGTCTGTGTTTTGGTTATTTCAGTAATTTGATAAACTAATTTCTTTATCCAATATATACAAATATATGAGAGAGCAAGCAAGCAAGCTTGTTTCTTTTTTAGTTAGCACATCAGTTAGTGTAAAATTAAATATACAAACACATGACATTTCTATTATTATGTATGATACTAGTTCAAAACCTAGTGAGTGTTAGCAAGTTATTTTTCTATTAACATACACAGATTGCAATTGTGTTTTTTTTATGCAGATTTAAAAAATTGAAATAGCAGAGTTATTAGAATCATTTTATATATTGTATATATGAAAACAATTTAATATATAAATATTTACACATTTAATGTATGCATACAATTTAATATGGATGAAATACTGCACATTTGTTAGTTTCAGTTTAAACACTGTGAATTTCTGTATTTTGCTTTGCTTTTTCCTTTCATTAACTTTTCTTTCTTTAAAACAATGGTTCCCAAACTTGGAGTGTGTGTGTGAAGCTGGCCTTCTTATCACAATTATTTTCATTTGAAATCTAATCATTTGTGCAGTTAATTAACGTATATATCACACAGGAAGTCCCTTTGGTCCCTTCTCACTTCTTCTGGATGACTGCTGCAGAGGGTACCAACTCGGCACTCAGTGTTACATTTGTTATCTGTGGCAGCTAGTACCATAGCATTACTTATGGCTCTGACCATCTGCTGCCAGATCTGATGTTATGAAGATCTACATTCTACTGCTTTTGGATTTATACCATAGATTGGGTTCTTACAACTTACATACACAGTGATTTTTTTTTGGAAATGTTGGGAAGGTTTACCTTGAATTTTGGTTTTCTGTTGAGATAGACAACAAAGAAAAGCCACAATATATTCTGTGGAAAATGGAAAATGAAGCAGTAAACTTAAGTGGCCCTTGAAACAGCACAAAGAATGTGTGACAAATGCTGCCATTCTTTCAGCATTTCAAGGATGACCTGTTGCATCATAAGTCATTTTTAGAAAGTTACATTTGTTTTCAGAAGGACATAGATGCCTTATTTGGGATGTTATCACACCTCAGACCGCAGGCGATACTTTAGTCTTGTCAGCTGCAGTTGACATGGTGAGGATTGTGTGTGGTAAAACTGAGGTGAACAAACTTTTGGCTATACCACTCTCCAACAACATGGCCAGGTATTTGCTACAGATCTGAGAGATACACTGGTTGTGCTTTTGCAGAAAAATCAAGGTATTTGCTGTTCAAATCATCATCAGCTTTGAGGGTGATGATGCCAATTTCTTAGCCTACATACCCTGCATTTAGAAAGGAGATATTTTGGAAGACATGCTGTTTCTCTCCCCGTCATTCAAAATGCAAAATAGCACAAATAATCTTCAATATGGTAAAAGGCTAGATGCAAGAGAAGAAAGGGATAACATGGTGAGAATTTGCACTGATAGAGTTTCTGCTGTTCAGAACTGAGTAAAATTATGCAGACTATGACTTTTATGGTGAAACATATCAAGTCTCAGCTGGTTTGTGCTTGTCTCTTATCTCTTCTGTATGAATAAATTGGATCTATGCATAATGTACTGACATTCCACATACAAGCCTTGTGACTGTCAAAAGGAAAAGTATTCCAACTTAGAGACCAGCTTTGTATGTATGCAATGGACTACAACAAGCAAGAATTTTTTAAATTTCTGTGATGAAGAAGTTTGTGACTTTCTGGGATATGAAGCATTTCCTAATCTCTGCAATTTTCTTACTGAAAAAAAATAGCACTCAACCACCCAGACAAGTGATAAGTGATGGCTGGCCATCTTAGTTGTTTGTAGGATCTACTTTTCAGACTTGGACATTGCAAGTTGACTGGATGTTATTTTTGTGGTTTTTTTATTAATCAATAAATTGTACTTAACTAAATTTTGTCATTTTTCTTCATTTGCAAGACATTGCCTAAGAGCTCATGCACTTCATCCATTTTTTTTTCAAAATATTCTACATCAACATGTCTCCAGACTTTCAATTGTATTGATGGTGCTAGAAGTTAGGATCACAAGAATTTGCCTTATAGTTGTATATATATATTGACATAAATCAATTTTGTTTTACTGCTAAGTTTGATTTTTAATATTTAATTTAAAGTTATAATAATACAATTGTTTATTGATAATGCAGATAACAGATGTACCAATCATATTAATTTTAATAGACTTTAAATTAATCTAAAAGTATTGCTAAATGCAAACCAGGTATTAATGATTTGTACTAGATATACAAGTGTAATATACATATTAATACAAAACTTTGATGAGAAAATAAAATTTTAATAGTAATGTGGCATTGCACTAATAATATTCTTGATTCATTTTTTTACTAAAAGGCATGCAACCCTCACTCCTACCATAGCAATTGGTTAGCATTCATACAACAAAATTTCCATGAGAAGTACTTTCTAGCACATCATACTTTTCTTACTTTTCCTGTAGGTATAAAACTTCCAAGCAGAAGCATATTTGACTTTTTTGTAGACATGGAAACTGGTGAATTTGTTCTATGGAAAACACTCATTCCCACGAGCAAAGTTATTGCAAACGCTGACAAGCCATTTTCTATAGGAAAAAAGCTGATGTTCTCCCATGACTATATTAGCAGGACTTCCTATGGTGCTGAAATAGTACCAACATTAGACATTGTCCGTTACTCCTTTCTATCAGGTTTCCTTTTGTTGAACAAACACTGTGTGTTACTGCTAGGTGAGTACTACAGATTCTTTGTCGATAACCATTTAAGACATTGCCACTGCTTTTCTTTATAGAAACTATTTCTGGTGTTACATAAAAAAAAAATTCTCTTGATTTAACCATTAAATGAGGTCATACACTCCATTCTAATAGCAGGAGAAAAGAATTTATTAAGACAAATTTTTATAAATTTTCAGAAATTATTCCTTTGATATCACAGATGTCACAGAAGAAATTACATGAATATGTAAAAGAATGCTGGTAGTTTTTAGCAAAATAAATCACTTTTTAAAATATTTCAGTCTATAACTTTTAAAAGTAAGCAACTCATTTTTCATTTTTATATTTTCAGAGTTCATAAAATTTTTTTAAAAATAGATAAAATGTTGGTTATCAATTTTAGACAGATTTTTAGATTGAAAAGTAACTTCATTATCCACAGATTTACTTGAATAAATTTGTTTGAAGAAAAGTTTTTTGATGTGTGTGTGCCAGTGACGTGCGGTCAGGGGAGGGAGGCAAGGGAGGCAGAGCCTCCCCTGTCATTTGCCAATAAAAACTCTTGTAGTTAGATGTAAAAAATAATAAAATTTATTCCATGTTATTATCAAAATTTTGTCAGAGAGGTGTGGATGGGAGGCAGCAAGGAGCTTTGCCTCCCTTCGAATGCACAACCGCTCAGAAACACGAGCCTATGAAAATCGTTAAAAAAATTATAGGAAAAAATTTAAATAAAGTATGTACATTTTACGATTATAGATAATTCGGGTCAGATTAACCCCAATTTTGGGGGGGTTAAAATTCACTACCACCCAATGGGTATCAATGCAGCAATCACGTAATGTAATTTTTAAAATTGTTATAAGATGTTCTATTTCATTTAAAAATAAAAAAACAACCCCCTACTTTTAGAAAAATCTAATTTAAAAAAGTGGGGGGGGAGGAAGAGTGCCCTGAAAAAATGAGATATTTCTTGATATAAAATTGAAAAATACCAAAATGTTTTTGATATTCTTATAGAAGAAACTTTGCTCTTTTCATTAAAAAAATTATAGGCAAAAAGTTAAATAAAGCATATAAAATTGACGATTGCCTGAGCAATGGACATTTGTGTACACAAAGGCCAGGGAAGGGGTAAAATTTTAGATCACGTGAGGGTTAAGATCACACAACATGGAGTCAGATGCCAAAGCATATTTTGAAGAATGGAAAAAGTCAGGTCTACTGGCAAATATTATTTATGGTCGAAATATTCCTGTACTATCTTCATATCCTGGTAGCTTGAACAATTGCAAGGTAAAAAAATTTTTTTGTTTGAATTTTTTTAAACCATCGCATGCTTATTTCAATTATATTATGTGGTATTTTTTTGTATTGTAAATTGATTTTAATGTAGAATTCTGTCTTAGCTGACCTGGCTGCAATGGGTTCACATGTACATTTCATAACTCCCAATACGCAAACTGTTAAAGAAGGTGTTTAATTAAAGTTCAAATTTTAAGAAATTTTTTTTTTATATTTTAATTTCAAGTTTTTAAAATAATTTTTGCGGTTTCCAAAGACAGTGAATCAGAAGGTTTAGTCATTGACCTCACTTCTGCTGTTACAGATGTGCGTAGTGATTGTGAAGATGAAAACATTGGAAGACAACCGATTTCAGCAACTGAAATTACCCAGTGACTTAAAGCAAAGCAATTCCAGCTTTTCACATCACTTTTTTTATTAGTCAAATTATATTTTTTTATGATTATTGTGATATGTACTTTTTTATTTTTTTTAACTTTTAATGCATAGATGATTTTTTATTAAAATAAAATTATAATTTATTTTATTATAAAATTTTTAAGTAAAAAAATTAAAACATATGCAGTGAAAAAAAAAGGTACCAAGGCCTTTAACTGTTTTAGAAAAAAAATGTTACATTCGAGCAAACATTTTGCTGAATGCTGAATTCAGTGCCTCCCCTGTCATTGACCCCACCGCACGTCACTGGTGTGTGCAGACTTTAAAAAAAGACATCTTATGTATAATTATGAAAAAATGTTAGAAATTTTAAAATGTAAACAGTTATTAAAAAGTCATTTTATAAAACTGATTGTTCATAAATAGATTTAATTTACTCCATTAACTAAAAACATTTTTTATAATAATTGGGCCAAATTAATCATTTCAAGGAAATTGTAGTAAATTTAAACTTTTCAAATATATGAGTTCACCATAGCTCTCTAGTCGAGTAGACTAGAAATTTCTTTCTATAGTTATATATGTGGCGAACATTTGTTGTCCTTTTTATAAAGTTGAGTTTTAGCAGGTGATTAAAGAATAGAAATGGTGGAGGGAATGTGTCTTAAATTAACTGAGGCTTTATAGACAGTTTGAATTTATTGGTCTTTCAATACACATTATATGATCAGACTTCAGTGGTACTAACAATATTTCTCTTCTGGTGTATTCATTTGTTCATTTGTTAAAATTTATCAAAATGATAAATTCCATTAAAAAGTAAAAATGGGGAATTACTGTACAATGTTGTTGTGTTTGCTAGGTGATTCAGGCATTGGGAAAAGTTCAGTTATTGAATATATGCTGAGAGATCTTGAAAATGGTGGCTCACTGTACAAGAGAGGAACTGTATTGGGAGATGTCTTCAACTATAGGCAGTTAGCAAAGGAGCATGTGAAAACCAGTATATGCTCAATAAAAGACATTGAACTAGATATGCCAATAACTCTTGGCAAAGAAGAATCTGATATAATGTCATCATCAATTCAACTCAGTGCTCACTCTGGACCATCAAGATTACAAAACAGGATTGTCTCAAAGTTAATCAGAAAGCAAAAGAACAAATTAGGAACCTTAAAGGGAAGTCAAGTGAGTACTTGGGTATGATACCTGTGTATCATTTAAAGATTTTGCTACTTTCATGATTGGAACCACACATTTTTTATTTCCTTATGAGTTTTCTTTAATGTTTGGCATATTTCGTTAGCTTTATCACTTTTCACAAAAAACTAATTATATGGTGAGTAAAAAAAATCATGGTATTATTTTAGCTCCATTTGCCTGTGAATTCAGAATATTAATTTATTTCCTTGGTTGTATTAACACATTTTTCACAATATATATGAAAGAAAAAGTATACATAAAATCTCTATGATTGGGGAGAACTTATCTCTGTTAATTGCTTCAATTTATAAGTTGAAAAAAAAAGTTAACATTGAAGGTGAAATGACTGTTAAGCTTAACTTTCTATCATATAATGTAAATTCCAAAATGTTTCAGATCACATGTAAGCCATTTATTTTTGTAATAAGGGCATGTAACTGGTCATTGGGTTCTAACAACTTATACTATCCAAGTTACAACATATCATTTTTCACTAGTCAACACAACATCCTTTCTCAAAATACAACATTAATGATGATAAAATTACTCTGATTCTATTTTCCACTAATGCAATAAGATAATATTTGCACATACCTAGAATCAAGTTGGTTTTCCTAATTTGCATATTTTAAAGGAATTTTACATGATTCTATAATGCAAATTTAATAAATAAATTTTTTTAACTGGGGAGGATGGGCCCATACCCTCATTTTACCCCTGTTCACTAGTATTGATGGTTATGTTGTTACCTGAAAAACCATTCTTAAAATCGAAAAAAAAAAAAATCTAAACTAAAAGGCCAGGGCTCACAAAGACAAGTCCATCAATGACTGGAAAACTTTTTTGCACAGAGGAATTTCCATTTGATTTGTCTGCCTCCAAATGAAGGGTGTGCCTTCAGCAGCATTAAATGCTTTAAATAACTGGAACCAGCTATGAAGAATGGTTATGTTGTTGGGATGTATTTCAGAAATTCACTGGAAATATCTGCAAGGCACTTGGAATTGTGAAAAAGAAAAAGAAGATTGTCATTGTATTACATCTTACCAGCAAGACGATGTTTTGTTGGCCTTGAAGATGAATTTTTGAATGAGACAGCGCCTCAAAAAATTCTTTATCAAAGATGTGTATGAATATAAAATGCTTAAGAATTTTAAAATAAATTAACTGGACACTTCAGTCCTAAGATTTGTTTCCTATTTAACACCTGTAGAACATGATAAATTGTGTGAAAAAAACAGCAAATTTAAGATGTAAAACAACTTTGTGAGTAGATTAATTTCAGGGTGAAATAGTGAATGATACAAAGTCTCTATAGATATAAGACATTCTTTTAATAAAATATTTATTGAAGTAAAGGTGGTGACTTGAGAAGCCAAAAGATTTGAAAAATTAAAAGAATAAGACAAGGTGGATATGTACAAAAACCATTTCATGAGTTTGAAAAGGTAGAAGTAAAATTTTACAAGGTCAAGACTGTAAGATGGATCTAGTACAAGTTCAGATTTCACCTGGTTAACACATTTGACTACTGCCAAAGTCTTATGCAGGCGGGCATTGTCATGTTGCAACAGCAATTCTTTGCTGATCAAGCCTCATTGTTTGTTGCCTATTACAGGCTTAAGCTGGATAAGCAACAACTTCAGTTTCTTTATAGCCTCTGAATGTGGTCACAAGCACGATGGGTGGCAGGCAGTGACATTTTTTCATTATTTACTTTCTGTTTCAGAGTAAAACACTTATGTGTTGGTGACTGTGATAACATGTTTAGAAAAATACACATTTTGTGTGTGCAACTGGTTGTTGGTTTTGTGTTTATTTGGGCTGCACTTAAGCACCCAGCTTGCACTAACTTCATGGAAACCCAAGTGATTGTGGCTTATTGTATGAACTGTGCTGTGACTAATGGCAGTCTGCAATACTGTTCAGTGATATTCACCAGTTCTGCAGAATGATCACTTTGATCATTGCCACAGTATCATCTGCTGCTGCAGACACTAATAATCTAATGTAACAATCATCAATTAAATCCTATCACACTTTGTTGCTCTGCTGTACTGTTGTTTAACTGCTTGCCACTAGTATCACATGTGGCCATTTTTGAAAATGAAAATGTGTTATGCATATATGTTAAGTATGATGAGGGAATACTACAATCTAGACTTTGTTGTCATCTGGTAAAATGTATCTGCATGACCATATGCACTTATTAATTTACCTTTATATTTGAACAGTAACCAAGTAACAATAAATAAAAAGCAGAAACTTTGATAATTTTTGCAGTTTATTCTCTTTGTGGATGACATCAATATGCCTATCCCAGATCAGTATGGCACCCAACCTCCACTAGAATTGCTAAGGCAGTTTGTTGAACATAAAGGCTTCTATGATCTTCATAGTCTTGAATGGCAGGTAAGATGGATGGTTCTACATAATGACTAATTCATTGCACTTAACATTAACATGTGAGGCTTGCATTTGTTATGCTTTGTAAAGGAAACCAGTATGATGTTCTAACAGAAAAGCTATACTGCCTACTATAAATATGGTTGTATATTGTATAATTTTATGATACTGAAATACATTAAAAATTGTCCATTTTTTATGATTCATTAAAATTAAGTTTTAGATATAATATTTTTTGCAACTGATATTACCATTTGTAATTACCTGCTTCTGTTTTTCTCTCTTTAACAACACACAGGAGATGTTATATAATAAATTTAAAAATTAAAGTAAATTAATGAATTGTTCACAGTTTATCATTTAGTAAAGGAATCTGCTTTTCAATTTTTCTTGGAAAGGTAGTATGGTGTAAAGTTAGTTTTATTAATCAGTAGCATTATAAATTTAAAAATAAAAAAACTAAGTGTTTCTTCTCTACTATTGTTTTAAAATGTGTCAACACTAGTAAATTTTTAGTGAATCAAAAGCATCAAATTATTATTTTTTAAAAATAGAAATTAAATATTTAATAAAAAGAAAAATAATAAGAAAATTAAATAATAGAATGAACACTTGCCAATCAACATCATGTTATCTTTGCAAGATGAATCCATATGCCCACTATAGTCATTGTGTTAACTTTCTACTATGGAATTATTATCAGTTGATTAAAACTTATCAGATTGGAATTATTCTGTCTTTTTCCAGCATTTATCATTTTTCCTTATCAACACTAATACACCATGTAAGAATAATTTGATCCTTTCATTAATCTGTTTTTGGAAAAAGTCTCCATGCTAACATATCATGTCTTAAACAAAAGGTTAGCTACCCTATTAGGTATCTCCAGAGAACAATTTTCCTAAGTTTAATTGATTTTTAGTAGTGATTAATATTTCAATTAAAATTTGTTGAATATATGCAATTAATCTTTTTTTCCCAAAAATTATTTCATGACCATATAAGAGTACCATATTCATTTCTATCCACTAAATACTCTACTTTTGCTACCTAATCTATAGCAGTAATTTTGGTTGCATGTTGGGATGATGTAATACACTTGGAAACTTAAGTGAATTAATGTGCTTGGTTAAAATATAAACTAAAGGTGGTTAGGAAATATAGAGAGATTCCACCATGGTATAAAGCTTCATCCCATTGGATCACTGTGTTCTAAGATGCAGATATAATTTATCTAATCTCTAGTTTCATATTTAAACAGGATTAAAGTTTTCATGTACATTTTCAGTGCATTACTAGTGATAAAAAGTTATAAGGATGTATTTTTCAAGCATTTTTAAAGAGTTTTAATTACCTCTAACTCTGTTTAATGAAGTGTCAAAGAGAAGTGAGCCAGTATTGTTTTGTTTTAGAAAAAACAAAGCAATAAATTAGTGGGTTAACTTCACACACTAAATAATAAGTGTGCATTATTTGAATGTGTCGTATTGCTAGCATACTTTTTGATTTTTATAACAGTTGACTTTACATATTCATGAAGACATTGCATACTTTCTCAGGCATCATTTAAGAAACAGGAGTTCTTGCAAAAGAAGAATGGAAAGGGGATATCAAATAAAAGAACTTCTGAATATTTAGAGATTCCTGGGAAAATCACATTAGAAATTTAATAGTTCTTGTTTACTTTTTCCAACTACTTGAAAGTTAGTTTGTTTTTTTTTTCTAATGATGGTGTGGTTTTTCTGTTGTTTCAGGAAATTCAGGATGTGATTGTTGTTTCAGCTTGTGACACACTTAGAAATCCACTGAGTCCAAGATTGGTGAAGCATTTCTGGTAAATGAGTTGGTGAGAGCCGCTGGCTGTGTCCTTTATACGAATCTTTTTAGTTTTTTGTAGTCATACTTCTCAGAAAGTTCCTTTTTTTTTCCATTTATTCACTATTTTCCTTTTCTATCAAAACACATTTTTACTCTAATGTTGTTTCTAGGCTTTTTCATTTTATAATCATAAGCTTTAGTTTTATGTTTAGCCCTTCTTTCTCTAAGTACCAGTGGCAATATTTAATACATTTGGTGTATAATATGTACAGGTACATCTCAAAAAATTAGAATATCGTGGAAGAGTTCAATATTTTTTGTCATTCATTTCAGAAAGTGAAACTTTCATATATTCTAGATTCATTACACATAAAGTGAAATATTTCAAGCCTTTTTTTGTTTTAATTTTGATGATTACAGCTTACAGCTCATGAAAATCAAAAATCACTATCTCAAAATATTAGAATATTTCCTAAGATCAATAAAAAAAAGGATTTATAATATAGAAATGTCAAACTTCTGAAAAGTATGTTCATTTATGCACTCAATACTTGGTCGGGGCTCCTTTTGCATGAATCACTGCATCAGTGCAGCATGGCATGGAGGCAATCAGCCTGTGGCACTGCTGAGGTGTTATGGAAGCCCAGGTTGCTTTGATAGCGGCCTTCAGCTCATCTGTATTGTTGGGTCTGGAGTCTCTCATCTTCCTCTTGACAATACCCCATAGATTCTCTATGGGTTCAGGTCACACGAGTTGGCTGGCCAATCAAGCACAGTAATACCTTGGTCAGCAAACCAGTTACTAGTAGTTTTGGAACTGTTGGCAGGTGCCATGTCCTGCTGGAAAAGGAAATCAGCATCTCCATAAAGCTTGTCAGCAGACGGAAGCATGAAGTGCTCTAAAATCTGGTAGATGGCTGCGTTGACTTTGGACTTGATAAAACACAGTGGACCAACACCAGCAAATGACATGGCACCCCAAATCATCACTGACTGTGGAAACTTCACACTGGACTTCAAACAACTTGGATTCTGTGCCTCTCCATTCTTCCTCCAGACTGTGGGACATTGATTTCCCAATGAAATGCAAAATTTACTTTCATCTGAAAAGAGGACTTTGGACCACTGAGCAATGGTCCAGTTCTTTTTCTCCTTACCCCAGGTAAGACACTTCTGACATTGTCTCTGGTTCAGGAGTGGCTTGACATTAGGAATGCAACACTTGTAGCCCATTTCCTGGACATGTCTGTGAGTGGTGGCTCTTGATGCACTGACTCCAGCCTCAGTCCACTCCTTGTGAAGCCCCCCCAAAAGTTCTTGAATTGGCTTTGCTTGACAATCCTCAAGGCTGTGGTCATCCCTCTTGCTTTTGCACCTTTCCCTACCACACTTTTCCCTTCCAGTCAACTTTCCTTGAATATGCTTTGATACAGCACTCTTGAACAGCCAGCCCTTTCAGCAGTGACCTTCTGTGGCTTACCCTCCTTGTGGAGGATGTCAATGAATGTCTTCTGGACAACTGTCAAGTCAGCAGTCTTCCCCATGATTGTGGTTATGTGTACTGAACCAGACTGAGAGATTCATGTTATTTATACTGCATAAATAGTGATTTACTCAAACTCAAAATGGAATATTCTATGTTTTTTTCTATCTTTTTAGCTGTAAGCCATAATTATCAAAATTAAAATTAAAAAATGCTTGAAACATTTTAGTTTACATGTAATGAATCTAGAATATATACAATTTTCACTTTCTGAAATAACTGACAAAAAATATTGAACTTTTCCCACGATATTCTAATTTTTTGAGATGCACCTGTGTATATTTTTTTAACTTTGGTTTTAAATCAGTTTGCTTTTGATTTATTCAGCTTGCTAATAGGTGTTTGAGTGGCACCTCAGCTATTTTTGTTTTAATAATTTATTTGTTATTTTAGTAAAGCTAAAATTCTGTTTATAAAAGTTTATTTTTAATTTTTAAAATATATTTATTCAACCATTTACATTATTAGCATCACAACATTGTTTGCTTTGAACTCTTTAAATGGTGGATCTGATGCAGTTCTCCAATAATCATCCAGTGGTTTAGCATACTTGACAGTTGCTAAAATATATATATACCTATCATCTTTCAAACATTTGAGGGTTTATTTTTCTTTTTTATTTCTTGTAGTGTGCTGGCTTTTCCACAACCATCTCTCAACTCCCTCCAGTACATTTATCAGGTACAACTGGGCAATTTCTTCTTAGAGAGAAATTTCACAACTGAAGTCAATGAGCAAATGATGTTGCTAGTCAACAGCACCATTTTCATCTACAAGCAAATGAAGAAGTCACTTTTGCCGATGCCAACCAAACCCCACTATACATTCAACCTAAGGGACATCTCAAAGGTAGATGAGATTGGAGTGTTTGCAGTAAAACTTGTAATAATAAACCAAGTTAAATAATAAGATTTAAGCACATATAACTGAATTATATTATTACATTATTTTACCTACTATATGAATGACTTTGTTTCAAATCAAAGATTTTCCTTCTTGAAAAAAAGATAATTTGTTACTTAAATAGTCATGTTCAAATGTGAATGTAAGCAATGACCTCTAGCTTATGTTACACGATTGAATGTTCGCTACTGTTTTTTTAGATCTCTAAAGAAACTAGATACTTATTATTAAATTTGATTTGTAATAAAATTCTGATAAAAAATAAAACAAACAAAGGAGCTTCATTTGATAAACTACATATAGTACAGTCCTACTACAATGACAGTTTTTTGAGCAGCTCTTTTGGGATCATATTTCCAGTATGTGCTAATTGTAATTGTATAAATACTTAGTTTTATGTGATACTTTCATTGAAAAACTAATTTACTTTAAATAAAGAAAAAAAAGTGGAGAAAAATGTTAATCTTAAATAAGTCTCTACACTATTGCCACAAAATGGAGATGGTTTTGTATCCAATGAAAGAGAGAATTTTTTGCACATTTACTATTGTGATAGAGAGAAAATGTTTGCCTAGTATTCAAATATAGTTTAGAAAATTTGAATTAAAAGTTGTTTTAAATTTTGAGTATAGGTAACTTTAAAAATGTGAACTTTCAGAACAAAGCATTTCAAATGTTTTCCAGTGGAGATGATTCTTGAAAGACTTAAATGAATGATACAGCAAGGAATCACATTGGTCACATTTCACAAGATAGTATGTGGTCTTATTGGTGTAGACATTTGATAATGAAAAAAACCTACAAATGTAATAACATCACTGAATAAATTATCAAAGCCTTTACTTAAATAAACAATTTTAAACAGTTATTACAGCGAAGAATTCTTTCAAAAATATAATTTTACAAGATTTTTAAAACAAAGATTGATATATGTATTAAGTCTTGATTGACTGCTTTGTGTTAACTAAAACCTGATATTCATAGAAGAAAGAAAAAAATAAATATAACTATTTGAAAGACCAAGTCTATATCAAAATGAAATTGATAGCATTAATTTTAAACTTCTGTTTCAATAGTCATTGGTTATGTGATCATCACTTTGTTTTCATGTTTTCTACTACAGTCGACCCCCATGTAATCATGGTTCGGCATTCGCAGAATTTTCCTTAGAACCTAAGTAATAATTGTTTGTGGAAACTCCCACATATTCGCGGAATCGCAAATATCTTCCGCGATTTTTAGGGCTTTTTTCGTGGCAATATATATTTTTTCACACTTTTTAATGCTAAATTATTAATAACTATAATTTACTAATTTTGTAATATAAATACTAATGTAAATTCAGCAAAATGTCAATATAAATAAACACTATTGGCAGGAGGTTTGAAAGTAGCCAATCCGAGAGCGTTGTTCATTTCTCCTTGCTGCTGATTGGCTGCTGCCCACGAGGCGCAGTCTCAGGCAGATGCAGCCCAGCAGCCTTGCATCATCCCAGTTTACCGTGTGTAGCTATCTCGAGTGTTTCGCTGAGTGTTGTATTTCTTATTAAATTATTATTATATATTTACTTATATTTTACATTATATTTTGATGTTTATAGGCATTTTTATGGACCACGTCCAATATTTGCGGTTTTTCACTCTTCACGGGTGCTCTAGGAATGTAACCCCCGCGAATACCGGGGGGACAACTGTATATCAGTATTTTTTCTTAATTTTGTTGAAACTTTTAAATTCATTTATTACAAATATATAAGTAAATAAAAATCTATAAAGCAAATAACATTTTTATTAGCATGAAATTCTTAAAGTAACCAAAATAGATCAGAGAAACTATCACAGTTATCTAGTTTGAAAAGGGTTAACATAGTTTTCAGTGATCTTGGAGAATTAACTAACTTCAGTAAAAAAAATGAAATATACAGATATAAAAAAATAGATTTTCATTGGTGACTCCGCATATGTTTGTGTTCATTATGTAGTAAACTAAACTACTAGATAAAAAGTGTAATTGACTATCTGTGTAAATGAAGATTACTTTTTTTTTTCAGGTGTTTTGTGGCCTTTTTCAAGCCCATGAATTAGCCATCGTATCCAAAGCAAAATGTATTGAGCTGTTCATTCATGAAACCACGCGAGTGTTCCATGACCGTCTGGTGAATGAGGATGATAAAAAAATATTCTTCAGATTTCTTTCAGGTGTTCTTTTTGATTTCTTCAAGGTAATTGTATTTACTGAATCTGGTATACAGATTGGACTTAAAGCATAAAACCATTTCTTTATTTGTGCTTTTAAAAAACTGATTGTTATTTATATCAGTTAAATTAGCTTTCTAGTAGTTGATACTGTACAGGTTTGCCTTCATACCGAATGACCTATTACAAACTAATAGCATTGCTGTCTCTGAGCTGTCTTGTGGACAAGTAATAGGTATGTAAAGATGCATGATTGTGAAATGAGAAACACCATTTTTATTGTAACAAATTTCTTGATAGAAGAAAAATATTTTATAAACAAATTTACTACTAATTTTATTTACATTTTTTTAAGATACAATAAAGAAGCAAAGAGAGTCTGATTTTTGCTGCCAATTTACAGTTCGCTTTCTTGTTTAATTTTTTTCTTTTATGTAGGTTGAATGGAAGATTAGAGATTTAATGAATGAGTGCCTTTTATTTGGAGACTTTCTATGTCGAAGAATAACCACAAATCAGATTTACCACTGCATGGACAACAAGGAAAAACTCAAACAAATTCTTGAAGTCAATTATATGGAAATGACTAAAGGGAACATTTCGGTACTGTGCCATGCAGAGGCTTTACTTAAATTACTGTATCTTTTTAAAAATTATAACTATTTTTTAAATACTGAACCTGTTTACATTGACAGTATTAAAAAAAGTATGCATTTAAAAATGTTCACTATTTGTCTGCTGTAATACTAATGAAACAAACTTTGCTTTTATTTCACAGACTGAAAAATTTGTATTTTTTAATGAACTTATAGAACACATAGTCCGTGCTGCAAGAATGCTCAGGCTCCCTAAAACCCCCCTGTTACTGGTATGTATAAGTGTTAGTGATCATATGTATGTGTTTTAGTTTATCAACTGAATGTGTATGAAATTATAGAGAAGCTTTTGTAATTTCTATCTTAATGGTTGAGTTTAAATGTAAAGCATCAGAATTTTTATGTGCATGACTGTTTTTATTACCTGGAAAAAATGGTATGTAAAAGTGTTTATTACAAATTTTATATGCCATTGATTTATTGCAGGTTGGATATGAAGGAATAGGCAAAACAACAGTCATCCAGCTAGCTGCCTTCATTTCAGATTGCAAACTGTTTCGCCTTAACCTTCAGAAGTCCTATGGAATTAAAGAGTTCCATGATGATCTGAAGACACTTTACTATCACTGTGGCCACTTGGAGTCCAAAACTCTCTTATTTATTACAGATGAAGAAATAGTTCAGGTTAGAGCTACAGAATTTCACCCAATCCTTTTTAGTTTGAAAGACTGACTGTTCGCAATATCTTTTTTATTAATTTACCACTAATGAATGCTGCCATTTCTAGTTTTTTCTTCTGGAATGATGCTGTACCTTTGCTAAAAATTCAAAAGTGTCATAATGATTGTGGTAAATGTTTATTAGTAACTGTACTGACTGACCACTATTTCTGTGCCACAAGGGGCCCAGCAATTTTGGACAGGCTGATGAAGAGCAAGGAAAAAACCATACTATGCTGGTATGCTAAACCAAGCCGGTCCCATTTGGGATTTGAACTTGGCCCTTTAACTTAGCATTCAAGTAGTCTTCCACTGGCCATTTCACCAATCCTGAACACACTCATCCCCCACATAATGAAAGGGTTAGGTTCCTATAAACCCTTTGTTGTGTAAAAATCCATTGTGGGAGCAGTTCTTAGTGCTACAATTTTTGGTAACCTAAGCACTAAAGAAAAGAGACACTATAAAAATTTTGGTTTAATTTCACAATACGTCATATACAGTGCTGGACAAAAGAGTTGGGACATTTCCTGTGAAATTGATATTTGAGCTCCTTCGTTTTAACAAACGCATTTAAATACCCACCACATTGTTTATAATATGCAAAAAACATGCCATCACAATGTATAAAAACAACACACGCTAAATGTTTACATATTCTCTGGAAAAAATATTTGAATCGGCAATGTCTGATTTGTATCGCGACAAAAGAGTTGGGACAGTGAGCAAAACCATAAAATATTTTTCAACATTCCAAATTATAATCAAGCAAATGCATGGAAATGATCAATTGGCTAGTAGTGGGTGGCTTATCTGTGATTTTCAATCACTTCTTGTCAACAACAGGGCATGGATTTGACCAAAGAAAGGCAGTCGGAATTGGCTATTTCCACCATCTTTTCTCAACGGCCTGCCAGAATTGGTCTTGGTTGAGACTCTTATATTTGGCCACCTTGACCTTTAGCTGCTTCCAGGTATTTTTGATTGGGTTGAAATCCGGACCTTGGGCAGCCAGCGCATGACATCCATTCCTATTTGAGTGGTGAGGGAAGTGACTACTTTGGCGGTGTGGATCAGGGCAATGTCGTGCTGGAAAATGGTGATGACTGGCATGTTCTTGTTGATGTAGTCGATGACGACATCCCTCAGTAAATTGCAGTAGGTCTTGGCAGTTGCTCTGCCCCTGATCAACTTGAGAGGGCCTGGTCCCGCCGCGCTCATACACCCCCAGACCATCAATGATCCTCCTCCAGCCTGTACCGTCGGTCAGGTGCACTTTATATTGTATTTTTCGCTGTGGTAACGTCGAACATATACTCGGCCAGCACTGTGAATGCTCATGATTATTGTTTCGTCGGAAAAGAGAACTCTAGCCCATTGAACTTTGGTCCAGTTTTTGTGCGCTTTAGCCCATGCTATGCGGATGCGCCTGTTCTTGTTGCTGATAAATGGCTTTTTCTGGGCGATTCGTCCAAAGAGATTCTCCTTGAATAGATGACATTGAATAATGTGACTGGAGACATTCACTCCACTCAGGGAGGCCCGAATGGCCATCGATGTCAGGGAACGATTGGCCCTGGATTTGTGACAAATGAGTCAATCCATTTTGTTGTCACATTTTTGTGGTCTTCCGATTCACATTTTTGGTTTCGTGTTTCCGGTTTCTTTGTACTGCTTCAGAATGCGGTTTACAGTGCTTGTCGGGCAATTGACTTGATCGGCTATCTCCCGATAAGACAGATTTTCTTGGTGGTGCTCAACTATCAAGTCTCTGATTTCAGATGACGACGTCTTGCCAGGCACGGTGCAAAAATGATCTTAAATGGTTTTAGATGATGTGATTCTATTCATTTGATCCTTTAAAAATGAATATATTGAGGGGAATAAATGTAAGCACAGATTTTGTTCACTGTCCCAACTCTTTTGTCGCGGTACAAATTTGACTATGCTAATTCAAATATTTTTTCCAGGCAATAGATACACATATGACATTCATTGTTTTTACACATTGTAATGGCATTTTTTATACAACTTATGGAAAATAGGATGGCTATTTGTATGCAAATGTAAAAACAAGAGAGCTCAAATATCAATTTCACAGCAAGTGTCCCAACTCTTTTGTCTGGCACTGTATATCACAAATATGAAGCTAAAGTGTGCACAAATTGGTGTAGAATTTATATGTAACACTCACAATGCAAACATTTCCACACAAGAGGCTGGAGTGAGAGGTGGACAAACAATCTACGTCTTAGTTGATGGTGGTGGTGGAGGAGGAGACCAGGGCAGGTGAATCAGGGAATGAGGCAGCAGACTCTGATTCGGGTTACTTGGATGATGTAAGCATGGATTCGGTGAAGGCAGTTGTTGATGGTTTAAAGAATGTGTTGAGAGAAGACTCATAATTTTTGCCACTTCATACAACTCACAGTAATAGCAAATATTTTTCTCTATGCCATGGACAACCTTTATGCTAAATTCCACTTGAGGGTCATTTTATATGTAGATTGCAAAAGCTGCTTCTAGTTTACAAAAGAAATCCTTCAACACTTTCACACTTAGATTTTTTGAGCAATCTTCACTTTCAGCTTCTGACTCAACTGTAGTCTGCTTCTTTAACTCTTGAATGTCTTCCATTGTAAGTTCCTTAGCACATGATGTAGGAACCTCCTCGACTCTTTCCACATTGACACTGTCAATGCCTGTCTCACTTTCCAGGGAAACAATGTAATTTTTTATGCTGGTTACATAGGGGAACCCTTTGACTTCATTTACTACTTCAGTTCATAACTTCTGCCAAACACCATTAATTGTTGTTTGATCATCTTCATTTCATCTCAAGTGGCTGATATATTGTCTATTGCATCTTTTATGGTGTACTTCTTTTATATTGCAATGAGTGATAGTGAATCATCTTTCTCTATTTCATGAATTATATGACACTGCACACAATACAAATAATATTCCTTAAATGTCGAAATTACACTTTGATCCACAGGCTGCAGCAGTATGCTTGTAGTGTTAGGTGGCAAAAATACCACTTTTATGTTGCTACATATATCAAGGATGGTCTCTGGGTGACCAGGGGCATTATCAACAATGCCTCATTATCCAAATTTTACTAATTCATGTATAGCTCAATTGCACATCCAACATATCCAGGGGCATTATCAACAATGCCTCATTATCCAAATTTTACTAATTCGTGTATAGCTCAATTGCACATCCAACATATCCCTTCATATAATTATAACACATGTTTCCCATCATTCAAGCCTTATTATTAGACTTGTAGTAAACTGAAAGTCCTTTCAGTGCCCTAGGGTTTTGGAGTGGTAGATAGGCATGTTTTTTTTTTTAACTTTTTAACTTTTAATCACCACTTGCATTGCCTCCAAGAGCAAATTTTAAATGATCCTTTGCTGCTTTAAACCTCATGGCAGACTTCTCGGTCTGGGATATGAAAGTATGTTCCAATAATCTCTTCCAATTAACTTCTGTCTCTTCAGAATGGAAGACTTGTTCTGACACATTTCCACCATCCTTTATAATTTTTTCAGCTTATCAGGATACCGTTGGGCAGCATCAATATCTGCACTGGCAGCTTCTCCAGTCATCTTTATCAAATGCAAATTATAGTGTTTGTGAAAACAATTTAGACAACCATGGCTAGCAACAAATATTTCAACAGGCTGTTTCTCTCCTGTAGACGTCGATACTTCTTCCCCTTATCCATCATGCTGCTTCTTAAGATTCTATTTTGATCCTTGATCCATGTGTTCAATATCTTCTCCATTTCCTCTAATATCCAATTTCTACCTCTTGTGATGTTACGGAATGAATCAAGTCACCAAAGTTTGTGCTATCCTCTTCACCATTTCTTTGTTTTTCATGATGGTAGTGATGCAGAGGCATAGCAGGTGGGGGGGTGGGTGAATGGGGCAGTCGCCCCTGGGCGCAAAATTTCCTCTGGCCTATAAATTATAATGTCAATTAATAACTAGCCACCTCTGCCCGTGAAATTTCAACAGTAATTGCAAAATTAGGGAAACATATTCAAGCACTCGATACAGTTTGCTGGAGTAAGGGACATAACTGTTACAAAATCATGTTTGTAATCCAGGTAATTTAAATACAAATTATAGAATCAGGTACCTAGAATGTCACAAGAGTGACCTATTATGGCAATTATAGGCTTCCGTGCATTGTCAAAGACTTTCTTCAATGTTGTGTTACACCCGTTTGCTAATAAGTAAAATTTGACACATGTTTGTGAATTATCAGAAATATTTTCTGCAGTAAGCTTTCCTCAAATGTCATTGTTTATGTTTATAATCAATTATAAGTAATATTCAGAGAAATGTCACCAAAAAGTTTAATTTAATGTATGTGACTAGGTAATGCTTTGCACAGGAACTTGTGTTTGCATCAATAACTCAATGAAAATGCTTTATGATGGTGTTATTTTTGTGTTATTAAATAGAACAGTTCCAAAGTTTCCAAACGTATGAGGTCTGTTGAAAAAAGTATCCGACTTTATTTTTTCCTGTGGGAAGTAATGACGTTAGGGAGGCAAAGGTGTGCATAGTGGAGCTGCATGCCTTCATGCATATGTGTGGTTTTTGGCAGGCTTGCTGGATGTGTCAGTCGCTGTCAGGCAGCCATTGTGTGAGGTGCTGTACCACTTGTTGCATTTTCATTTCACCTGTGATGACAGAACGTGTGGAGCAACAATCTTGCATCAAGTTTTGCCAAAAGCTTGGAGATACCCAAGCAGTAACAATTTGCAAAATTCAACAAGCTTTTGGTGACAATGCCATGGGTGCTACCCAAATAAAAGAATGGTACAGCAGGTTCAAAGATGGCCACACATCGGTGGAGAGTGACCAGCGTTCCAGGAGGCCATCAACAAGTCGCAATGCAGCTGTTATCGAGAAAGTGCAGACCTTGATAACGGAGGATTGTTGTTTGACGGTGCAGGAAATTGGTGATGAGGTTGGGATCAGTAAAGATTCTACACATGCAATTTTAAAGGAGGATTTGGGTTTGCGCAGAGTGGCAGCGAAATTTGTGCCCAAGCTGCTTTTTCAGGAACAACAACAACTTCGTCTTGAGGTTGCGCAGGACCTGC
The DNA here is from genome assembly GCA_018389105.1 of Nautilus pompilius. NCBI lineage: Eukaryota > Metazoa > Mollusca > Cephalopoda > Nautilida > Nautilidae > Nautilus > Nautilus pompilius. The sequence continues at coordinate 1,523,593 of JACATO010002123.1, forward strand.
TGGATACTGCCAACAGGGATCCTGAGTTACAGAATACCGTGATAACTGGAAATGAGACGTGGGTGTACTGGTACGACCCGGAAACCAAAGGTCAGTCATCACAGTGGCAGCACCCAACGTTGCTAAGGTCCAGAGCAAAATCAAGGTGATGTTGACTGTTTTCTTCGACTACTGAGGCATTGTGCATCATCAATATGCACCAGAAGGACAAACAGTTACAAAGGAGTACCATCAGGAAGTCTTCCGACGTCCTTGTAATGCAGTTTGGCGCAAGAGACCGGATCTGTAGGCCTCGCAAAACTGGCAGCTGCATCATGACAATGCCCCAGCTCATTCGTTGCAGCTGATCCAAGGTTTCTTGACAAAGAAAAGAATTTCACTCATTCGCCAGGCTCCCTACTCTCCAGACATGGCTCCTTCTGACTTCTGGTTGTTCCCAGAAATGAAGATGCCACTGAAAGGCTCCCACTTTGAGAGCCAAGAGCACATCATGCAGAATGCAACAGTGGAGCTGAGAGCCATTCCGGAAGAAGCATTCCAGACATGCTTTGAACCGTGGAAGGATCACTGAGCTAAGTGTGTGGAGGCACAAGGGACCTATTTCAAAGGGGATTAGCAATTGAACCCCACCAAGTACATAATTTTTTTCCCCAGCCTAGGGTAGGATACTTTTTTAATAGACCTCGTATATAGTTTGTGTTTGTTTGATTATTAGAGAATAGGAGTTAATTTAAAATATTAAACAAACACAATCTCATTAGTAAATCATTAGGATTAGGAGACTGAGTTACTATTGATCCTCTTGTCTTCTCATAGGTCCACGCTTTCCGTTTATATTCTAATACGCCATTTTGGCTGCAGTCAGTCAGTAATGAAGTAAGAATTCAGTCAGAACAGTGGATTTGGATCTCTGTGGCACAAAAGAGCCTGGATACAGTTAGTTTTTATTAATTTATTATTTTAGTTCATTATGTCAAAAAAAGAAAGTGGGGCACATGGATGCAAAAGATGTGCACAATTTGCAGTTTTGATGGTGGAGTCAAGCAAATTGATGAGATCTTTCCTTGCTGGAAATGATGACACAAGTAAGCCCGCATCTGTTCACTCTGATGGCGCCAAAGAGGTCAAAGTGCAAGATTGTGAACATGCTATTTCATTTGAAAAAGAAGACAATGAAGAAACTGTTCTCTGTTCTGTTAAAAGCTACAATAATAATAAACAAGAGAATTCCGCTTTGTCAGAAACAAATCTAAAGAATAGTGTTGCTACGCTAAAAGAGGATGACCTAATAAATATTTTAATACACATGGATATTGGCTTTATGAAGTTTGATACAACAGGCTCAGTCAGCAGTTGTAACACATTCACATTGCACTGAGATTGTTAAAGTTGGAACACATGAATTTCAACATAAAGAAAGTCAATTTGATACCAAAGCTGGGCATTCTATGACTGCATTTTCGTTTAAATGATGCCTTCTGAATGGACAAGAGGTTAATTGATCCTGGTTGGTATATTCATCTCTACATAAAGCAGGATACTGCTTACTTTGTCTTCTTTTCTCATCTACATCCATGACATCTGATAGTTGGTCTGCTTTCAAAATGCAGGGTGGATTCTCTAAGTGGAAAAAATTGAAAGGTTAAATGCCTATGAAAATAGCGACATTCATCATGAGTCATTTGCTGCTCAGAAACGAACTGAGCGCAGAATTCGTTTTCAAAGTGGCATTGATGAAGAGCTGCAAAAGGCAAATTCAGCAAGAAAAAAAATAAATGGAGCGAAGTACTGCGACAGTTGCTAGATCATACACAATATTTAGCTGCTCAGAGTCTTGCATTTTTGGTGGTCATACTGAGAGCATAACCTCAAATGAAAACACTGGAAATTTCCTGTCACTTTTGCAGTTATTAGCAAAGTATGATCCAGTAATGAAAGAGCATTAACAGCTTGTTAAAAACCAGCAAACATGTACATCTTATCTTTCTCCTGAAATCGAAAATGAGCTTATAAATTTCATGGCTTCACATGTGCAAAATTATTGTTTGTCAGCAATTCGTAGAAACAAATACTATGGTATTCTGTTTGATTCCACATCTGATTTAGCTCATCATGAGCAATTGGCCCAAGTGATTCAGTTTGTTGACATTGACTTTAAGACAAGAAAAGTAGAAGTCAAAGAGTCATTTATTAACGTTATACAGATAAAGGAAAAGACGCTGCCAATATTGAGAAAACAATAAGTATGAAATTAGAAGCAGATGAAATTTTATTGAGTGATTGTTGTTCACAATGTTATGATAATGCTGCTGTCATGTCAGGTCATCTGTCAAGCGTTCAACAAAGAATTCTGAACAAAATTCCAAAAGCAGTGTTTATAAACTGTGACAACCATAGTTTGAACTTTTTTTTTTTTTTTTTTAAGGGGAATCTACTAGGTTTTAATTATAAATGTACATACAAAAAGTAATCCTATTAAATACAGATCTCATTGTTTGCCTTTGGTTTTAACAATGTTAACTTCACCTCAAATTCCTCAATTAAATAACTGAACTTGATGATAAAATAATGAAAGCAAAAAACACACCAAGGATGTCAGAGACGATCACTCACATTTTAAGGTACACACCACTGGAATGTTTTACTCTAGACTGACAAAGAGCTGCAACAGCCAAGTATTAGGAAAAACTCGTTATTGCAAAGTGACTTTTATCATCATCATTCTCTCTCTCTCTCTCTCACAAATTACTTTTCAGTTCATACTACAAAAATGTGTTAATCAAAAAGCTGTCTGAAAGTCATCCCAAAGTAAAAAAACATAATGCTTACATTCTTCAGAGTCAGATCACTTTAATAGAACTTAAATTCTTGTTCATCTCCTATAGAACACCAACATTTAGATCACAGGTTGTTATGTTGGTCTCGTTTTTGCTACATAGTGAAAAAAATCTGCCTAAGCTATTTATTGTGGTATTTTATGTATGCAGTAGATACCTTATTTGACCACCACCTTAAAGCACTACGGAGGTGATAACAGAATAAGATGTTCTTTACCTTGCATTATCAGTAAAAAAACAAAACGCACTACAAATTATATGGAGACCTGCAATAAAACTTTGAGCTAATTATTTTTAAGAATTTTACATATTTGACAAAAACCAGAGATATTGAAAAATGAAAGTTCCGCACCAGTTAATTTTAATGTTACCATAAAATTCTAATGCTTAACAAGAAAGAAACTTCTTAGATAAAAAATTACTTATTACCTTTAAACATTTTGGATATTAACAATGAAACCGATTTTGAATTACATATCAGGACATTTACTAATATTACATAAATAACAACAATTTAGTAGAATATGTTAATTTGGGGAAAGAAATGGAACTTGGGTGAAAAATTCCTCAATATGAGAAACCATTATGACACAAATGATGGCATTCATATTACCATTTGATCTCTAGAATAAAAGGTTCTCTTAATATTTCCATTATATTTAATCTTTCCTATGTCCAATGTAGTCTTAGCATGTCTTCATGCTGCAAGTCAGGAAACAACAGTCATTACCATTTTTGGTATAATTGAAGCCATTTATAATTTCTTTGCTCATTCAACAACTTGATGGGACAAACTGCAGCAGGAGCTTAAGATCTCTGTCAAGTGTGAATCAGAAACACAGTGGAGTGCAAGAGAAGAAGAAGTAAAAATTGTACATGAAAAACTGGATGAATTGCTTGGACTGTTATAGCAATGAAGTGAGGATAGCAACACAATGCTGAAACAAAATGTTGCACTCATAATATTCTGCAATGCATAATTACCTTTGATTTTCTTGTACTTTTGCATTTTTGGAGAAATCTTTTATCATCTATCAATTGAGTGCAGAAACATCTTCAAGGCCCAAAAATGAATTTTAGAGAAGCAGATGGTGATCTTGATTCTTTGAAAGAGAAATTGATAGAATCACGTGAAAAGTCATGTCAAGAAGCAATTAAAGTAGGCAAGAATCAGTGTGAAACATGGAGGTTGACCATTGAAAGAAGAAAAATATTTTGTAAACGAATGCAAGGTGAAAATGAAGCTGATGCTGGATTGACTACTGAACAGGAAATTTGTTGCATCATGAAGGATGTTATTGATCGCTTGATTACAGAAATAACAGGAAGATTTTCTAGCTTACGAGATTTAGATTCACTGTTTGGATTTCTATTAGATGTGCAAAATATTGTTTCTGGAGATTTCGAAGACGGAAAATTGCAAGAAAAATGTTCTGACTTAGCAGAGAGTTATCCAGGTGATATTGATGGACCAGAATTGTACAGAGAAATTAAAGACTGTAAAATGTTGATAAGTAAAAGAACACAGACCGATTTTCCTGAACCAAAGGTTGTAACTGATTTGCTAACATTTATAATTTCATATGGTGAAGATGTTTTCCCAAATTTAAGAATTGCATTGCAGATTTTGTTAACAATTGGGGTTTCTATTGCTAGTTGTGAAAGGTCTTTCAGCCAGCTGAAATTAATTATGACATACCTGAGAACATCAATGACTCAAGAACGACTGAGTAACTTGGCAAAATTAAGTATTGAAAAAGACGTAGTCAATACCTTAAATTTTGATAATTTAATTGATTCATTTGCAGCAGCAAAAGAACGAAAGGTTCATATATAATATAACAATGAATACCAGAATGCTACCTGTACAAGATCTAGTTAAGTATATGCACAGTTTTGTAAACTAATAAAATTTATTTGTAAACAAGTAGTATTTTATCAATCTGTTTCGTAATATATGTACACCACAAGTGACTGCATTCTGCATTCTTGAAAGATTACTCTAGCTGTGTGACTTTGAACAATACTGGATGAAATAAATATCAAAATGGTTTACAATTTAACAAATTATGTAAGTAAACCTAGTAGGCAATACCTCATTAGTTCCAGGTTTACAGTTGTGATATTGTGAGATGTTATATTGTGACTTTAAATTAGCTATTTATAAGGTGGTGATTAATTCTTTGTGATTGTCATTAAGTGGGTAATAAGTCACAAACAAATAATCAAAACATATCAGAGGTGGGGGCGCCGAGAACCCTTGCTACACCTTTGTAGTGATGGTTGACTCCGCCATGCCAAATGCTCAGGCAATAACAAATATCTTCTCTTCTCGTTCCTTCCTCACCCTTCGTTGTAGTGAAGGTTCATTATGCAGAGGATGAGTGTACAAGATTCATGACTCCTGTTTATGTATTTCTCTATGTAATCACCATTACTGCTTTGCAAATCATTATCCACTTTTTTGCATTTAAAGTACAAATTTTAAGATAAAAAATGGTTAAATTTTGTAGTTGACTTCTATGAATATGGTATGTTTAACTAGTTTAGTTGCCTAAACATTGAAAGTACTATGTGTTGGTTGTTGGTGAAGCTTTCCATTTTCTCATTCTTTCACTGTTATTGCCTGAAATAGATTCAAAATACATAATAATCAGAAAGAAAAAATAAACATTCTTGGTAAATCTTAATTAAGATGTAATGGTTTAAAGGGATTGCCAACTAATTTTGCCATGAATTAGGTTTCTTGGAAAAGAACATTGACTGTTCTTTTTGGGTTTACTAGTTATTATTTTGTCAAGCAGTTTAGTTGTTTTATAAAAATACATTTATTTTCCGATTTAGAGTAATATTTAGTGTATTTATCAGTAATTTTTTCATATATGCAATAAATCTCACAGTATTAAATTTTTCATTACCTCAATGCATGCTGGGTGTTGTTTTTAATGAAATCAATCCTATTGTATTTTTCTTTGTGCAGGAATCATTTTTAGATGACATCAGCTGCCTGATAAATTCAGGAGAAGTTGATGGTCTTTTTAACATTGAAGAGAGAGAAAACATCACAATGGAATTAAAAATGGTTGCTCATAAAAATGGCATCCCAGACACCAAAGAAGCCATTTACAACTTTTTTATCAAGCGTTCACAGATCAACATGCGCATAATTTTGTCAATGAGTGCAGAAAGAGGACATTTTCATAGTTATTGTAGATTATATCCATCATTAATCAGTCACTGTACTATTGACTGGTATGAAGAATGGGTAAAAGAATCGATGCTGAGTGTGGCAAATGCTTTCTTAAAGAATGCAGATGTCATCTCAGATACTGAAGAAAATCAGAAGGTAATTTTTTCTCTCTTAAATTTATAGGTGATATTTTCGTTTTTCAGATTTATTTATTAATTAGCATGTCAATTGAGAATGTTTATGCATAGAACAATAGTCTAAGACTATCTTTATAAGTTTTTCTTTATTCCAACACTGCCCCTTGTCATTTGGTATTTCTTGATGAAAATCCAGATTTTCTTTGCTGTTCAATTATGGAATTTTATTTGTTTTGTTAATTTTCTCTCCCATTACCTCATCTATCTACTTAACCATCTTTTCTTTTCTGTTTTTTAAAACATGAAAACGCTTTTATCCATTTACAGTTTCTGAAGGAGAGAGTTGCTGAAGCTTTTGTCAAGATTAAAAACTCAGGATCATTGATGGCTAAGCATTATCAGAAAGAGATGAGAAATGCCTGCTATGCATTTTCAAGCAACTACAAGGAAATGATTCAGCTTTATTTGAAATTATTTAGGGAAAAGAAGGAACTATATTTGTTAAGCAAGTCAGTACTGTTTTCTCGCTTTTCATAATTTCAGAAATTCTCTACACTCATGATCTAAACTACTGTGGAAGCTCTCATTAATTAATCATTTAAACTCAGTTATATTTAAATGTTTGTCAGAACATAAGTGTGAAATAGTTAATATAAAACAAAAAGTGTCACTTTACATTGTTAATAGTTTTAAAAAATATTGTATTTAAAATTTTTTCTCAACTTGAACGCTTGTTAACTAGTGTGGGTAATAAATAATGTGAAGTGAGTCCTTATTCAAATCTAATTCTTACACTGCCTGGCCAAAAATATAAAATGTATTAGTTTATTGGGCTAATGTACATCTTGATGAAAGCCTGAATATGTTGTATTTGTTTCATAAGTTTTTGTATGATGTGCTTTAAATTTTTTTTAATTTCGTTCCTCAAGAAATATATACTTAAATTAACTAGATTTGGTAATAGTGGAGTTTAAACTGAGTTAATACTTCAACTGATCCCACAGATTCATAATGGGGTTACAGTCCAGTGACAGTGGTGGCATTGTTGTCTTGCACTCTATGTTGAAATAGAGTATGAGGGGATGCACTTTGTCTTTAGCAAATGGAATGCTGCTTTTTGAAAGGACCAAGCAGCATTGTTTACATCATGAAAACATTTTCCAAATCATCACCCCCACCTTCAGTGGTTTGCACAGTAGAAATAATATGGGAAAGGGTAATAACTTTGAGGTTGTTTACAGACTTTTACTTTTTAATCTGTGTAAAATTCTGAACATCAGAGGAGCTCAAAATAAATATTTTAAATCCATAAGTGAAGATGTGTGATATAAAGGTGAGTTTACTGTTAGTTATGACTGGCAGCATTTTTTAAAGACTTATAGTTTTGCAACTGTACCAGAAGTCTTTTGCACATTGGTTTGACTTTGAATTAATGCTAGATTAGTAACATCCAATTTTTAACAATGAAGCAACTATCTACAGGTAACATCTCAGGGTTTTATATTAAATTCCATAAACAAGCTAATGAATATACTAAAAAAATGTCTTTATCTTGTTGCATTATAACTGTACTACTTTTTTATAAAAACTTTTTTAATTTTAAAATTACCTTTAGAAAAGAAGTAAATGTGATAAATGCTTGGAAAAAAAATAATCAGGGTTGTTGTAAGTTTTGTTAAAGAATGAAACTGTTAATTCAGAGAGATTTTTTTTTCAGTGTTCAATTAGCATCTCACTTTCTTAAAAGTGAATATATAAAATTAAAGTCTTTTATAATGATGAAAATATTTGCTAAACACCAGTAATCATCAGAGATATAAAATTCACAATTTAATATTTTAAAATTTCTTTACATGCATGTTTACATTTAACAATGGAACTGTCTTTATATAACAATATTTAATTAAAATTGCAAAAGAATTAGATTAGTGTGTTAAAAAAATTTTTTTTAATAAAAAAATTAAATGGCTGAAACATCTATTGTAAGTTATTTTTCATGATCTTGGGAAGTAATTTATCCATTTTTTAATCCCCACATTGGTTTTTTGAGTGCTTTTTTTCCTTGACACATTTATTCATTAACATTTTGAATATTTAAAATTTTTTTAATGGGTATCAGCAGCCAACAGCAAAATTTTATAAATACAGAACATCACTGGTAATTAGACTTTTGAATATCTTTTTTTGTTGCTTTGAACTGTTTGTAGAAATTAGTTATGCATAGTATTTGGTGGATTATTAGACTTTTAAAAAAAAAAGAAGAAAAATGTTTTCCATTAACAGCATCTCAAGATATGACATCAAAACTTGATTTGGGTTATTATTAGATTACATAGCAGGGAACAAAACAAAACCACTAACTATAAAAGCATTAAGTAAAATAGTTTTGAAATGTACAAATACACTAGTAATTTTCCAGCATATTCTTAGAGCCAGAAAAAATATCTAAAATCTGTTCATCTGATTCTGTACTATTCTTCACTAGCTCAGTAAACTCAGACCTCTTTTTTTACAATCATATTCCTTGTACTTTTAATAAGCTTCTGCTGTGGCCTACAATATATATATATATATATGTTTTTGCTTCCCAGAGTTTGATATCAGATAAAATGTATTTTTTGAAGAACAACCTATCATCTATAATTCTTTAAAAATATTTTATTAAAAAGACTTTGGAAATCATGTTTTGATCTTCAATTTGCAAAACATTTTTTTAGCTTTGTGTTAAACACTGGTATTGTGAAGAGAAGTTCATTCAGTGCTCATGCATTCTTTTCTATTCCTCATGAAGATGAAAGTGATTTATGCCCTGTAACAAGATATGAAATACCAATGAGCTTTAGGTTGTCATTGACATATTTAACCAACTGCTGATATTTGTTTATTAAACCAGAAACTGCTACCTTGAAACCAGCCACTCTTCAATAATTCTTAAAACACTTTCACGTGAATTCTTTAACTTTTCAGCAAACTTTGACCCTTTTGGTGCTCAATTAACATTTTGGGTAGGAATTTTTGATTATCCACCAAAAAATGAAATTAGGAATTTCATCAGAGAATTTATGCGGGTTTCAAATTTGAAGGTATTTCTGCTAATCGAAATAAAGGGAAAAGTTTCTTGAAGCCATGGGGTAAATCTGCTTTCAGGATCATATGGGTTAAATTAAACTCTCACAAGATAACCTCAGTGCATACCACCCAGCCTTAACAATTTTTATGGCTCATCTACAGAAAAGCTCAGAACCTTTTGTCTTCTTCATGACTGCTTATTATACATTTATGAACTTTCTTGAGATAAATATTTGTTCCTTTAAACAATTTTTTTGGCCTTACCAAACTTAAATAGTTACACTTAGTGGTAATAATATTTTTCTTCAATTATTTCTACTTTAGAAAATCTTTAACATAAGGCAGGTGTACCAACAGACATTTAAAAACTATATGCATGTCTTGTATGGAGCAGTCTAGGACTTGTCCAGTACATATCTGTACTCCAAGATCTGTTCCTGTCGCAAATTAGTCAGCTGCTCAAATGGCAACATGTCTAGCTTGGTACAATTGTAGAGGAGTAAGTGGGGATGGGGTCAACATATGTTTGTCTCAGCTTAAAGAATGTATTTTTTCCTTCACACTCATTTGTCATAGGAGATGGTTCAGCTTCTAAAAGATCCCAAAGACTGCCTCCCTTCACAATCAGTTTCTTTTGGATACAGTTTAAAAATGAATATGGGCTCATGGTATACTTTCTTAATCATGTGATGGTAAAATATGAACTAATTATTTTTTCAATTATTTGATAAGTAAAATGTCTATTTGAATTTGTCTTTGATATTTTAAAATTTGAACAGTACCAATGCATTTTGAATCATAAAGAAAACTCTGTATTAAGAATAATTTATAAATTTTAATGAAACATACTTTTGTTGAAAAAACTACACATGTGCATATGCTACATATTCCTAGCAGTGATACTGACAAGGTAATTTTTCAAACATTCTTTTCAAATAAATTTATTCTTGATTTAGGTTTGGCTAATGTTGAGAGTATGCATGGAGAAATCTGGTGAAGGCCTATGTCCAACAACGGACTTAAACTGGCTGATGATGATGATGATGAATGTTGAGAGTATGAACATAGAGTCTATTTTATTGCTTTGAAACATTTGGGATTATCAAGACACTGTGTCAGAAAAATCAGTAAAATACACTGAATACAATACAAATTCCCCCCAAAACAAATTTTCAAATGTCTTTGGTCTCTTTCTCTGACTTGATCTGACTTATCACTGGTATAAATTTTCCATTTTTTTTGTAGCAAGTCTATGGATTAACCATTTTGTTCCATTTTCCCCTTTTAGCTTTATACTATTTTTTCAAATACAATTTGTTTCCTTAAAAACTTAATAAAGCTCTTTTAACCATCTCATTTTTTAAGAGCTTTATGGTGGTGATAAAACTGTAACAACATATCATCAACATTTTGAAATCTGTTACAGCAAGACGCCAGACAGAAAGAATGTTTGTTTAGTAAAGCTTATGCCTCCTTTTTTTCTGCAGTTTACTGATGTTCCATCAGAAATAAAATCTATAACTCTTTGTACGGAGCTCATTATACCTAACAAGTCAAATGCACTCTCAAAGGAATCATGTATTCCTTGTAACTTTTTGAAACTACAGTAAAAACTCAATTTAACAAACTAATAGTGGGGAAGGGGTGTGTGTTAATGCCATGAGTCTTTTAAATCTGGAAGTTTACATACAGATGCACCAAAGGCCCTCAAACAAAAAATTTTTCACTCAGCTCAATGCAGACTTTTGTCGGGAGACCAGACAGCATCCATTGCTTCCAAAGTCCATTGAATGGGGGGGGGTCCATTAAATTAAGGTTTTACTGTACTAGATATAGCAGCTTACATTTTTTCAGTATATTTGGAAAGTGAATGTTTTACACTTAGCAAACCTTTTCTTGTCTTGAAAGAGTATTACCTAATGGGATCAGGATCAAAATATAGCACACACACACTACAGTGTTACAGCTAGGTTTTCAAACGGGCATGGTAAATATTATAAAACACGGCACATCGCGTGCAGTCACGGTGCGGAAGCATGGTATTGTGGGCACATTTATTTGCATTAATGACAAGACAAATTTGATAAATAACAGTTTAATACTAGTATGATGTAGGTGTTAAGTGAAGTATTACTAACTTATGCAATCATACAAACCTACAAGTTCACATTTATTTGCAACAAAGTCATTGCATGTATATATACATTTACAAGTTCTCATAATATAATGAAATGCAATAGCTTTAATTGACGACCTTGAATTAGGCTAGATTGTATGTTAAAACGTTGAAGAAAAATACTCTTAAGACTGCCGCTCTTTTGTTAGGTCTTTTGTGTACTCGTGCTATGCTTCGAAGCGTAAACTAAATGGCGTATAATGTGCACGCGCACAAGTTACAACTCCGCAGAGCGGCTGGAAAATTCCCGCCAGGGGACGCTCAAAAAGTTCTGCATGCGGCGGTTGTATACCTGTACAAAAAGGAAAATCGGGCTTTGTGTTTTGAACCATTTGGGGCATGGCATTGTAAATTTAGGGCATGTCATTGTACAAAGAGGCATGGCGCTGTAGACCAGAGGCATGGCGTGGCGCCATGCTAAAAAGGGCTAGCTGGAACTCTGCACTATATTTTCTGTTGCTGAAAATTGGGGCCAGTGCATGCAATAATGCTACCCTTAGATCTAGCCTTTCTTTTCAGGCCAGTTCCAATATAATCATTGAATTCATTGGTAGCCTTATCAGTTCTGTATACATCTTTAAGATGAACTTCATGATTAGTTTTTTTACTTTTAACAGCTCTCTACATTTTATTAACAGCAGTTCTGATTTTGAAATTAAATATGCAGTTTCAAACTTTAATTTTGCTCTTTTCCATGCAAGATATTACTGATAGTGTGACTGCTACATACCATCATGTTTTAAAACATTTTTTGCTGCTGCTTGAGGATTTCCCTTATCTTTCAATCTTTCAAAGAAAGTTTGACTATAGTGTCCAGATCTTTTTGATATAAGATCGAATATCTGTAATTTGTTGAGCCTACAATAATTGGTTTGTAAAGCCTGCTATACTTCTAATTTTACTTTTGTATTTTATGCAAAATTTGCCTTCTGACATCTACTGAAAAGTTTGATCATTTGTGAATCATATATTTTATTAACTTTTAAATTTTTCTACAGTTTCTTTTGAAACAATTCACACCACTGTTTTTGAAGGTGTATCCACCAGTGCCACCAATAGCAGTAAGTGATTTCATTTTCATTTTTGAGGAGTTAACTTTTTATTTTTAATTGCAACCTACCAATTTGTAATTTCTTTAAAGAATACAAACACGGAAAACATCATTTATTACTTCATGGCCTGCAGTGACTTGCCCTGCAAGGAGAACATGCCCTAATCTGATATTATTTTTTCCTTGATACCTCTTATATTCAGGATTTACTGCAACCAAAAAATGTTGCAAACAGTCAAATGACAATTTAAGATGGAAAACTTTGTCAGACTTTTGATATACAGAAAAAATCATCTCATCCATTTCAGAATATATGTAAATGTTGTTAGAAATATCCATTTGTAATCCAATTGTATAATTTTAATTAATAGAATATCCATAAATCTTGTCTGTATATTAAGTTAGTTAGAATTCAAAATTATTTCATAGGTTTTAGAAAACAAAAACAAGTGATGATGATACTTATTTTCTGTGTATACTTGCTTGCTTTCTCCAAAACACAAAGCTGATTTTCTCTTGAGTATTTTACGTGTTCTTAGACTAGCAATAATTAGTGTGATTATTGCACTACTGTTTATTATAGAATGCACTGGTTGGCTTTAGGAATTCTTTTTAAGAATTCCAGCTGGCATATCCTATAGTTACTTCCATAATATGAATTTTATTCTAATCTTGAAAACTGAAAGGGAAATAATAAATAAAACAATACTTCAGCAGCCATATAATTATATGCTATTATTCTGTGTTAAAGATGGTAGTGGATACCATTGGGCATGACTTGAAACAAGGACCAAAATGACATTTCTCTTAAATTTGAATTTAAGAATAATAACTGAAATAAATACTATTGTGGGAGTGCATCTTTGGATTTTTTATAAGAGTAAAATTTTCATTTGATACTCCTCCATGGAATAAAGCTGTTGGTCTTGATATTATTGATTTACCAATGGCTTTTTTAAGTATTGGAACACCATGATTTATCTTAGAACACGACATATTTCCATTGTTCCACACTTTAATTCAAATGATATTTCTGTTTGCATCAGAGACAGGTGTTTTACAGATGATTTGTAAGTTTCCATACCTTATACCACCATTTTCTCTAGGAATTGTTCTTGTTGAATTGGATGTTCTTCATCTATTGTTCATGTATTCTGTTAATTTTTGAGTTGTTAAATGTCTGCTTATATTCACATTCCTTGCTAATCGCCATCCATTCCTTTACCTTTCTAGTTTCTGCTATCTGCATTTTGTCCAATCAGAAGTTGTCTGCAATGATTTTATTCATTCTGCTTAGATTTGGGATACACCTGTTTTATATTTCCTGGTCAGGTTTTCACTATTAAGATTTGTCAGTCTCACCTCATCAATAATACTACCTTTACTGCATCAGTTTCCTTTCTTGTTCTGGTAACATGAGACCCAAAACATTTTTCAGTATTTTTTTTTATTTTCTAATATTCATCTATCTTTAAAGATTTTTTTTGGCCAGGCAGCATGTATTAAGATTGGAATTTCAAGAAATTGAGATTTTCTAATCATCTAAGATCTAAAATTTTAAAGATGGATTTTCCACATTGGTTAATCATAGACATAATCACATTGTTTCAACCTGCAGATGTAGTGTTGAGTAACCTTTATTAGATTTAAGACTTACTGTAAAATGCTGTGTATTATACGCTATCATATACAATGCACACCCAAATTTTGATATATAAAAACCCCAAAAAACGTGTAATTCCCATCATACTATGCAGGCATATTTAGCTCTTATTTTAGGTGCCGTCAGATTGGGCCAACCTGAAGGAGAACAGGTGTTATACAGCAGACAAAGAGCCATCTTCAACTTAAAATCAACTGAGAAATTATGTCTTTCCTTTTGTGGGGGCCAGGGGCCATCAGGAATAAACTAAATATGGAAATATTTTATGGGATGTACATGATTGTTTCACAAAAATCTGAAAAATTCACTCATTCAGCTGCAGTAATGATGTGGTAAACCAAGTCACTGGAATGTACAATTCCGGTTTCCATGAATACCTCACATATTACACCATGGTGTAGTGACCGAGGAATTACAGTAACATGTATATAAACTTTGTATAGGAATAATCTTCATTCAGTCCCTGTTTCTACATACTGTTACACACTACCATGCCACCAACTCAGTGTATGAGCTACATTGCCGCAAATAAACTCCAAACGATCAGCTATGCAGTTGAACACAGCAACAGAGCTGCAGCCTGAAGGTTTGGAGTAAACGAGGCCAACATCAGGTCCTGGCAATGTTCTCAGGAGAACATTGAAGCCAAGCTGTGTTCAAAATGTGCTGGTCGGAGCAAGGGTGCAGCCTATCCAAAGCTTGAGAAGGAGGTACTTTCCTTTTTCACTGAAAGGCACATGCAGAGTGTGGGGGTCTCCACACAGAGATATGCATGCATGCATTTTCTGTCTACAAAACTCAAAAAAACTCAATCTATGCCTGACTTTAAGGCATCTCAGAAATGGTGCACACGCTTCATGGCCAGCAACCAACTGGGCATATGCAGGAAGACCACCATTGCCCAGAAGTTACCTGATGATTATGAAGATCAGTTGTTGAGGTACCAACAGTTTGTCATCAAACTGAGAAAACAATAGGACTACCCCCTGAGTCACACAGGTAATGCCAACCAGATGCCCATGATGTTTGACCATCCCTACAACAGCACAGTGACTCCCATCAGGTTGAAGACCACCACCATGAAGACAACTGGCCATGAGAAGACCCGTTTCACAGTCATGTTGGGGTATATGACTGACAGAAGTAAACTCAGGTGCTGCCTGTCCAATGCCACGTACAGAACCAAAGATGACATCCTGCAGTCTGAGCCGAAGGATGAGAAGGCAGTAGAAGCATCAGAAGGTGATGACAACGAAATATACTACTACACAACTGCTACCATAACTGATGAACAATTATTGCAGTGGAGGGAATAAGACAGCAGGAATGAGTTTGATGGATTTTAATTTAGATGTACATCATATCAATGCATGTCACTTATCCTGTATTATATTTATTAATTTCATCGAATTTCAATAAAATTGTGAAAAAAAATATTACTTGCATTTTTGTTTTTGTGGTTAAATTCTAATGGAGTTTCAGTATGAACTCCATGTTCTGTTTCTACCTATTTCATTGCCAATATGAATGATGCTCAACCCAGTGACATTCAATACTCATATCCCCCGGAACACACAAACAAACAAACAAACAACTATCTTTTATTGATATTCAGTCAAATTGCCACGTGGGATTTTTTAATGTATACGTATGTATTATTGCTTGATCATCTGTCACCGGTGATAGCCGCAGTGGTCTGGAAAAAAATCTGCAGCATCTGATATCTTGAATAATATGCACCAAATTTTTTAAGGGTAAATTTTCTTTTAAAAAAAATGAGTATTATACACAGCATTTTATGCTAATCAGAATAATAGAATGTTTATCATTTTTTTTTTTTTTTTACATTATAGGAAAAGATTGT
Organism: Nautilus pompilius; assembly: GCA_018389105.1. Taxonomy (NCBI): domain Eukaryota; kingdom Metazoa; phylum Mollusca; class Cephalopoda; order Nautilida; family Nautilidae; genus Nautilus; species Nautilus pompilius. Next base: position 1,539,580 of record JACATO010002123.1, read on the forward strand.
TATCTGGTTTGAATACACTGGATGAATCATCAACTTTGATTGCCAAAATGCAAGATGAATTGTCAACCCTGAAGCCAATTATTGAACAATCAGAATGGGTATTTTTAAAATGCTATTGTACTTAATAAAAAAAAAATAAGTGAAATAACACGCATCTCTTCTTGCATAAAAATACACCAATCTGTATTTATTTTGACCATAAATAAAATCTCTAAATATCTTTAAAATTCCTGGAGTGCTAGGTTACAATATACATAATAACATTGCAAAATTTTGCTGGAAAACATGTTCAAATAGACTGAGTAGGCTGCTTTTTCTTTGTTTGTTTGTTTTTTGGTAATTGAATCTTTATTTATGTTACTGAAGTTTGTTTTGAATAATTTGGAATATGTTTAGAACAGCTGTTTTTTTGCTGTGGTGTAAACTATTCTACACCTACAAGTTATCTCTTTCTGGCCTTCAGGAAGGAAACTCTAGAGCAGTGATTTCAACCACTGGTCTGTGGACTGGTACCAGGCAGCAAACCGTTGGCTGTTGGGCCATGGCACAATGCCAGGCCACCCCTGATGTTTGGTACAGTGAGAATGTCCTCACTTAGCCAATGAATGTGTGAAGACCAGAAGAACATGGTTAAGGAGAAAGCTTTTATTAACCAACTGCAGGAAATAAGTACAATACAGAAGTCATCTGGTTATATAGTTCTTCTCAAGCCAGGCATGACTTTAGTTACTGCAGTTGGCCTTGATTACCTTTGACTTCATTTGTTCTTTCTGATCACCTTGAGCATTGCACTTTCACTGGTGCTCAACCTTCCTGTTCTTGAACTGTGGTCTCGCGTCACCTGGTTCTGACATCTGCTTATGCCTACTGTGGCCTTAAGCCATTACACTGTCAGCTTGACCTTCGCTTGTCTGGTTCTTTGTCTCACCACATGATGGAGACTTCCACTGAGCACATCCATCATGCTTGTTCATCTGATCATCTGCAGCTCATATAGTTGTGCTATTAGCTCTTTAAATTTGGCAGCGGTGACTCTTTCTAGTCACCTGTCAATTACAATGGCTAAAAGATGATCAAGCAAACTTTTATGGATTACATTTTTTTTAAAAAGATTGATTCTGCGAAGTGACAATTCACAGGCTCCAAAAGCACTGTGTTATATGTGCCAAAACACAGTCCATTGAAGCAAGGGAACTTTCAAAATTTAATTTGGCACTTGGAGTCTAAACATCCAGCTCTAAAAGCAAAACCAGTTCATTTTAATGGAAAAAAAGTGAATTTGAAAAAAAAAAAAAAAACATTTAGCAATATCGCATGTATGCCCTCAAACATGCTGTTTTTAAAGCACTTTTTATAGTAACTCACAGAATTGGCAAAGAGATAATTCTTCCTGCTGCAAAAGATACCTGCCATGAGCTGTTTGGGGAAACAGCAGCATGAGAGTAGGACTAGTTCCACTTTCCAAAAACACTGTTACCAGGAGGATCAATGAAATAGCTGAGGATATTGAGGAGCAGTTGTTGGAGAGGATAAATGGATCTCTGTGGTTTTCTATTCAGGTGGATGAATCAACCAATATTGAGAACATGACAATATTCTAAGTATATGTGCGTTATATTTTTGAATGACTTTTATGAAAATTTACTGTGTATGCTTCCTCTGCCTAACAACACAACCAGGGCAGAAATCTTCCAGATGGTTACATTTCAGGCAGGCTCAACTGGACTTATTGTGCTGGAGTTTGTACTGAGGTGCTGCTGCAATGACTGGAAGGCTTTCCGGTTTCATGACCAGGGTAAAAGAAATGGCACCTTAATGTGAGTCTACCTACTGTGTTATCCATTGTGAAATTTTGGCAAGCCGAAAACTCTGTCCTGAATCCTGAATTTTTCGATGTTTTGCATGATGTGATCTATATCATTAATTATATCAAAACGCATCTACTAAATTCATGTTTATTCAAATTGTTGTGCAAGGATATGGACACTGAACACAAGCAGCTTTTCTTGCAAAAAGGAGTTTGTTGGCTGTCGAGAGGGAAAGCCCTGACTAGAGTCTTTAAGTTAAAAGAACAGCTGCAGAAATCTATCGCACATAAAAAATTGCTATTAACTGCACATTTTAATGACAAGATCTTGCTCGCTTAACTTGTGTATTTGAGCAACATATTCACTGCACTGAATGAACTCAATCTCTTGCTGCAAGGAGAATGGTATCCATTTTTAAACTGGCAGATAAAATCACAGTTTTCAAAACCAAGCTGGAAACTTTGGGGAAATGGGTGGACAGGGAAATTTTTAACATTTCATACATCAGTGGATTTTTCAGAAGCTGTTTGACTTTACAAGTTAGTAAGTGAGCACCTGAAGTTACTCTCAGATGCATTTGAACTATATTTCCCAAATTCAAAAAATCTGAGGGTTTGGGAAATAATGGATCCATGATCTATTTTTTCTTGGTGACAAGGAGTGCCACCGCTGCAATAGGATCAGTTGACTGAGGTGGCATGTGACAGAGGACTTAAAAATTTGTTTAATGCATCTTCTTCCCTGTCCTGGTTTAAAATAAAAGGTGAATGTCAAGAAGTCAGCAAACTAGCCTTGAAGACCTTGCAGCCATTTCCATCTACATACCTTTGTGAAACAGGTTTCTCTGCAGTGACTGCTATCAAGACCTGACATCTGAATAGGCTTGATGTGAGAAATGCACTGCGAGTTTCACTGTCAAGCATAATACCTTGATATACCTGGCTTGTTTTGGGCAAGCAAACCTAATGATCTCATTGATGTTTTCCTGTTATTTTCATGTTATTTAGCTAACTAGCTAATGATATCTTATTATAACAGTGGCAGAAGTAAGATACTTTGGATAGCTAGTGATGTGTTATGTATGATTTTTTACGGTAGAAAGCGAATACTTTGGGGAGAAATAAAAATAAAAATATTCATTATAATGAAATATATTGTGTGCATACAGATGCAATATAAAATAACATAAGACCTCTTAAAATTAATTACCGTCAGAAGTTTTTCAATGAGTTTGCTGGTCTGCAGTATGAAAAAGGTTGGGAACACTGCTCTAGCAGACTTTTCGTCTTGTCATGGCCACATGGGTGAATTACAGAGTGTGTGTTTGGGGGGAGTGGTGTGAGTGCTCTTTGGTGTTTTTAGCTCTTTACTTTGTTAAAAATGTTACACCCACCAATACTTTGTTGCTGCTCAAATGGCTCTGAGAATACGTAAATAATTTAAAAACCAGTTTAATTGTCTTGTCATAAAACCATTAGAAATGTGAATGCTAAGTTTTTGGGGGTTTTATTTTTTTTTTATTTTAGAGTATCAAATTTACCATTAGATTTTTTAAAATAAATTGTTTAAGAAAAAAACTACAGATGGTAGTTTTTTCATCTTTACAAAACAATCCTGAATATTTCAACTGCATCCTGTCAGATTCAACTTTAACATAAGCAATATGTATTTCAAACTGTATCCTGTGTGTAATTATCTAATCAGTCTTTCTGTTATATTAACTTTTGATGGGTTTATGTAGAACCAACTTAAATTGGGAGCTTTGCATGTTTGCACACAACAACAGCTCTGATTTACTCAGTTCTTTGGTTTCCCACAGGAAACTGAATGTCTAGTAAAACAGCTACATGAGGAACAATGTGAGGCAGATGAAATCAAGTGTCTTGTGTGTGAAGAAGAGATGCATTTAAAAACTGAAATGAAGTTTTTAGAAATCTATGCAATGGTAAGAGCTGATGATTATCCTTTTATTTCCCAAATGACTATTCAGACTTTTCTTGGAGAAATAGTGGGTAATTAATTAGATGGTTCAAGATGATGTGAATAATTTATTTTTTATCCAAGAAGTAGTTATTAACGATGGAACTCTTCTCTTTTTTTCATTATAATTAAATATGTAGTGTATTATTCATTTGATTGATAACATTACTTTTCAGGGCCTTACAAGAGCTGATTAATTGTAGGTAATTATCACATGGTTGTGATATGCACCATATCTGATGTTCTTTGTGAGGTTAGTTTTTCATGGGCAAAAGTAATTTGTTGTTGCATGGATAAATTTACCATAAGATGGTGCTATAAATGTGCAAATCTATTTAAAAAATGTTTTAATTTTAGTGTAACTGATATGTATATTTGTATATACACGTCTAACCAATATCTATTTATACATAGTACACTGAGGAAATCTAACTTTTCAGTTTGATTTGCATAGTGACATCAAGACTTTACAATTATTTTTTAATGATTTTCTTTTTTTATAAAACACCTTGTTGCTTGGCTGCTGTTTGTGCAGCAGGTAGCTGTTCAGTATTAAAATTGATGTACATTGCTTTAGAAATTTTGCAGTACAAAGTTGGCAGGTAAGGGTCAGTAGTTACTCTTTCTAACATTCCAGTAAAGAAAGATTGACATCAATAACCAGAGAAATTATCTGGCTGAGGCTGATGAATCTTTGACTGGATAATAATTAGACTTAAATCTCTATCTCTAACCCTGAGCAGTGAAACAAGCTTACACAATTTCAAGCATTACTCTGTTGATGGTGTAGGGTGCAAAATCATTGAACAACAATTCTGATTAAAAGTGTTCTATAATTTAACAATGCCTGGAAAATTAATGTACACATATGTTCAGGTAATTACTTTATAGAAGTGACTATTTGGAGATCATGGCACCTGGATGACGTTTTTTTTTTTTCTTTTGACAAATTCATCCTTGTTTGTTGGTGGACTATGTGAGATAGAAAGTATTGAGAATTTACATTACCTTTTATACTAATATTTGGTTACTATTACAAACTATTAAACATTTATGGGATAATTGGAGCAAACAGGTTTTGGAAAAACTCTATCAGCTGATCTGTGTGAATTGGTTTTTTTTCTTATATGGAATTTTTGTGAAGCATCATTGAAGTATAAATCAGTGGCATCTGCATGGCAACAGTAATATTTAAAGCATGCTATAATATTTTATGCAGGCATGTGAACAAGATCTTTCCTCTGTTTTGCCAGTTCTTAATGATGCCTTGATAGTCTTAAAGAATATTGACAAGGCCTCAATTTCAGAACTAAGGTAAGTGTAATTATGTCAGTAGTTTTATCTTCCCTTCAGCAGAACATTTCTCTGACAAATATTTTTGTCACTGCATGCTAAACACTCGAGCATCTGCTTATTCGGGAAGAATAAATTGTCTTTTGTCATTAAAAATGGTAATTAAAATTAAATATAATGTTTCAAAAATTAGAAAGGTGAAAAAAAAATCACAAATACATTTATTATTTGTGGTAATTTCTTTCCATAGTTAGGTAGTTTTTTTAAGATCTATATTATTTGCATGTTTTTTTTTTATTACTATATTTTATTGGTAATAAACTTTAGGTGGCTAAATTTAATTCAACATTTTTATAGCTTAAATAAAATAGAATTTATATTTTTGAATAAATTTAACTTTGTTAATGATGGCTGGTTACCCTCAATCTTTGTGTACAATTAGCAGACTATAAATATATTAATATGACCAGTTTCTTCAGAGAAATATGACTTCCTGAGGAAAAAAGAAAAAATTCTTACAGAAGATTGCTTTAAGCATTGTGGACACTTTAACACTTTTCCTCAATACTTTAGTGATTATGAATTTGATATGCAGGTCCACAAGCAAGACAATCCAAAGAAATGCACAGCAAATAGCAACAAACAAGCCAAAAGATAGCTTGGAAAGTATCAGAAATGCTGAATGCAAAGGCAGAAGCAATAGAGATTATGTTTTCAGGAGCTGTAATCTGTGTTGAAGCTTGAGGGCAACCAATCATCATTAACAGAGGTGAATTTGCCCAAAAGGTCATTTATATTTTCATTTAAGTCATAAAAACTTTGAATTTAATTTAGGCATCTTAAATTCAATATTACCATTTTATCCATGAAAATAATAGTTTGAAAAGAAAATTAGATATTCTATAAACCAAAAATGCATTAACCATTTAACAAGTGACAGGAGTTATAGTTTATGTCCAAACTTGGCACAATGTTAGGGTGAGAAGTTTTTGTTTCTCCTTTAGTTCTTTTTGTCAGGAGAGAAAATAAGGTCAAAATTAAAATTGATTGTTTTTTTAAAATGCATATTTGTTCTGGTTTTATACCATAAATCTATCTTTCTCTATTTGTTTTTTTTAAAATCGTCATTCTGAAATTGTGGATATGTTTCATGCTGGAGGTCTGTGTGTGCATGTGCAGTAATGGTAGCATTTGTTTAAAGCACAATGTTTATGTTTATACAGAGTATACAGTCGTCCTCCTGAAATTATTATGAAAGTTATGGGTGCAGTTTGCATTCTTTTTGAGGAAATCCCTGACTGGCCAACAGCAAAGCAATTACTTGCAGATTCTCATTTTATCTCAAAGTTGATAAGCTATGATGTACAAAAGGTTTCAGACAAGGTAATTTCTTTTTTTTGTCATCTGCACACACTCACTTTCACTTGGTCTGCGCAGCATTAAAGTTATTTATTTTGGCTCTTTCCTCTAAATTACTCCTTAATGCAATTTACACTCAGTCCTTTACATTTTTATTAGATTTTTGGTGGGATTGCATTAAAAGTCTTAATGAAATCTTATCTTAATTAAAAGCATCCATTTTATTTGCCACACTTCTAAAAAAAAATAAGGTGAGAATAACCAGACTCAGATCTCTGTAGACTATCTTGTTTTGCTTTTTTATTATTTAAAAAAAATGGAAAATCTTTGTTTTGAAAGATTCTAAATTTCCTATTAGAGAAGTTAGATCTGTTATTCTTTGGATTATTTTTGGTTACTCTCTTTAAGTACTGGAGGTTGCAGTATTGAAGGAATACTACTTGTATCTAAAGATTCACGGAAACTTTACTAAATGGATAGTAAATTTCATTAGCTGTGAGTAGTAGTACTTTAAGATTAATATTATCTGATTTCACTGTTTTATTAGAATTAATTTTGCTTAATACTGTTTCATTTTCTTTTTCTGACAATATTAAGTTGAAGCTTATCAACTATTTTTCTGCTTTAAGAATGAATTCTGTCATCTTCAGTAAAAACAAGGAAAGGGGCTCTGGTTTTGTAGAGTACAGACTATTTTGTGGTGATACATTGTTAACAATAAGATAGAGTTTTGTTTTTTTTTGTAACAAAATATCATGCACAATAAATATGGTATATCTTAAAGGAATGATTAATGTATTAAAGTAAACAGATGGAAATTAATTTTTCACATGAGAACTCATGCAATTTCATTGATTCTCTTTCATGATCTGAATTTAGGAGTATGGAAACTACCTAGCACCTAAAGAAGTAGAGACCAATCTAGCAAGCTTATCAAATGAAAAGAAATTTGTACTGCCTTTTATTATAGCTTAATAATGTATTGTAGTTTAGCTAGAATGTTTCACTCTAATTCATAAGAACAGGATATGTGAACTGTTTGCTTACCCAATTTAGCAGAATTTCTTTCATGTTGTGATTTATGATACTTGCAAACTTCTAAATCAGACATTCTATTATATTTAATAAAACCATGAACTGGTTGATGATTTTTTTTTTTTAAATTTCAGGTTTACAAAAAACTAAAGTTGTTTTCAAGACATCCAAGTTTCTGCCCTGATGTTGTAGGGAAAGCATCGTTGGCTTGCAAATCCATCTGCCAGTGGATCTTGGCTTTAGAACATTACATTCAAGTAAAAATGGTATATACATTGTCTACTTGTATGTTGATTTGTAAAAATGAAAAAAAAAAAACAGATATTTATTAATTTCTTCAAATGTTTTATTTGTTTTTTATCACTGTCAATTATAATTGTTTAGCATCCTTACACACTAATATATATAGATACTCTTTATTTTCTATACCATATACTAAATCCAATACAAAAATTCTCTTTTCTAGGACTCTCCATCATCTACTGCTTGTGGTTACCATGAATGTGCTCTACATTTTACTGTTTTCTGTTCATGCACAGAAAACTCTCTCCAGGTTTATACTCTGGAATGTAAAGTGTACTCAAAATTACTAGTGCTGTTTTAGTGGAAATTGTGTGTAGAATCGTTTACCTGAATCATAAACTGGATGATAATTATGGAATTATGATCAAAGATCTTAAATGTGAAGAGCAAGCAATGTGTTTTAGTGCTAAAAAAGTTGATAAAATGCTATGAACAATTAAGTTTGTTATCAAACATAAAAACAAATAAGTATTTATTCCATTTTATACAATTGAAGTCTATATTTAAGAAAGGATATTGAATTTTTGGACAAGGTTCAGTATAAATTCACTAGGTTTTCAGACTTTAAACATTTAGAATATGTATAATCATTAAATACTTGGTTTACACAGTACAGTTTGGATTTAAGATATTTAAGGAGGAACATACTCATAATTTTACTTTTACAAACTAAAGATTTTGTGTATGTTGGTAGAAGTAAAATCTTTTAATTATCTTCAGCTACTAGTGATTGTCAGCAGCATTGGTTGATATTAGAAAGTTCTAGTTTGTAAATTAATAGAATAGTAATGGTAGTAACTAGTATAAAAATTAAACTGATAGACATTTCTTTTTCCTATATCTTGACAAATATTACTGATCTGAATTTTCAATTTTTAGACAGATGTAGCATTATATTCAATTTTATTATGTACTGAATACTCAGTGATGAACATCTGATGCAGACATGGAAGAAAGTTTGCTTTTTACTTGTTTCTAAGCATATGAACGATGTATTATTTTTAATAATAAGAATGAATATTCATATTTGCAGTAATTTGTTGGAAGTCAACTATATTATAGTCATGTACTATACAATTTTTCTCTTGAAAACATTTGAAAATAAAAAAGAAAAGGAATTATAAAAATCATTTTTATGTTGTTACTGAGGCAGTTGAAAACCTTGGTAAATATTTTGGCATTAAATCTACAAGAACTGCAAATGCTAAGAATCAAATTCTTATTGTCACTTTTTAAAATTTTACTATTTTACTTTTTCATATTTTAATCCATAACAAATAAACTAGGAAACAATCAAAATAAAATCACACAGTTACAGAACTTGATTTTAAATTAATTCAGTTACTATAAACATAAGTATATGATGAAAACCATACTGTAAATATTGGCATGACAGCAACATAATGTGGTTATTGCTTTACAAGACTATAAGAGGAGAATATTTTGAAACATTGGTATAATTTTAAATGTTCATCTGGTTTAAAGTTATGTAGACTTTCTGTAACTACAGATAATACTTAGGGCAAAAGCAAAGACTTTGTGAAAAATTGACCAGCCAGATCCCTTACTTTGATTACTGGAATCTTTCACTTATCTTCTAAGCTGAGCATCAATGCTTCTGCAACCTTTTTGAGCTTGATTGGGTTAAGGTCAAGGAAGACCTAGTACAACACTTTCCTGTTCTCACTTGTATTTTAACTTAAATAAAACATGAACAATGAACAACACAGCACTTTACGTTTTCTTCCTCAAATGGCATTGAATCTGGATTAGTAGCCGACACAGTGCAGCAATCAAATATGTCTAGTTTGGGGATACACCTAGTTTGTTGTTGTTTAACTCCACGCATGCACACACACACACACACACGCCTCATCAAACTAATTCTATAATGTTAAAATTTCTTTTCAGTCAGTGAAATCAAAAAAGTTGAAACTTCATCATGCACAAGATATGTTTACGATTTCAAAAAATAAACTTCTGACAAAACAAAAAAGATTAGACTCAGTAAGTTGTGTTTTTTTTTGTTTTTTTTTAAATACAAATTCAGTCACTTTTAAAGAGTTAATTTTGTACCATACCTGGACCAGAGCCAATCAGGGGTGCAATTACCCTGGGCCTCTTCAAGCCAGATATGAGAAAATGTTATTTAACTGTTTGGGTCATCTGAATAATATGTGAACTTTCTAAATATAGTAAATGACATTTTGTTTACATTTCTTTATATCTGTTTGGTTGTTTTCATTAATTAAGTCATATTGCATTACATAATAAAAATTGTGAGAAATCACAACTTAAATTAGATTCTTATTAATATTAATTTACACGCGTGATGTAATGTGTGTTGTCAATTACCTATTTTAAAATCAGTTTAAATTATAAGCCTGCTATCCACTTCTAATAAAAGCCCAGATACCTGGTTACATGCTTCCTGCATTATGTAAGCTCTGTTAGTCACCACAGCATTTGAATCAATAGGGTTTGATTAGTAACTGACTGACTGCAGTAACCCCCAGACTTCCAAAAGTACTCTCCCCTTGTTATCATCCGACTTTCTCTAATTGTCTGCCTTGTAGAACAAAGCACTCAGCACAGCTGAATTTTTCAGTGTTTTATGATAGGCCATTTCGTTAAATGGAGAGTCTCTTGCTCTATGGAAAGAAGTCAAGTTATCACATGACTCTTGTCATAATTGCATGCTTGCTAACTTGCTCACTACAGCTTGTTGATCTCAAATTATTCTAAGTTGTCTTCCTACTACCATTTTTGTTAGTATGAATTGAGACATTGCTGTTATTTTTTGCTATTATCAAGTATTCAACTTTCTAAATTTGACTTTTATTATTAACAAATATTGAGTGAATTTATACCCAATATATCTGTGCTAATGTTTTTATTTATGCCCATTTTTAATTTAAATTCTGCACAGTAAAAATTAAAATATTAATTTCAGTATAAATTGTCTTTGATTACAACATGAATGGTAAGTTATTGAAGTGTTGATAGTATGAAATGTTGAGTTACAAAGACTAGAGACACATCATCATAGTACTGGTGTTATAAGCTATTCAGTATATTAAATTTCAATATATGGACAAGAAGCTCCATTAAAGTATTACTGTATAGTTAATTTTTCTACCATAAAATGCTTTGAATAAATGTTACAAATATATTAATTTTAATACAGTATATACTATAAAAAATCAATATGAAATATGTATTAAAATTTTGTAATGGAATGTAGCTTCCAGAATAAGTTTCAGATTATTTGTTTTCCATTTATATTCAACATCAGCTTGATTTACATAGTTATAATGATCTGTTTTGCCACAGGCATATTTTTAAATTTAAAGAAAAAAAATTTCTACATACAGAATTTTGGCATTGCTACCAAAACCAATATAAGATAAAATTTTTAATTCTAAAATAATTTTTCAAAAATTATATTTTAGATCAGAAAACACTTATGCATTATTGAGGTGAAGTACAAAAACAGTGTTGATAAGAGAGAGAAACTGAAAGAGCAAAGGATACTGACTGAACTGAGACTCAAAAGAGCAAATTTATTGGGAAATGAGCTTATTGTTGAGAAGGTACTGTGCAGAATCACTATAGCAAACAAGTATTTTCTTCTGCTATTGAAAAATTTTCCTAACTAAGATGAGGTCAAAGATGGTTCTGTAAGAAGCAGTTGTTTACATGATACTTTTGTTTATTTGTTTCAGAAGCGGTGGAGTGATTCAGTTCACAACTTTAATATCAAACTGAAGAACCTGGCGGGAGACACACTAATAGAGTCAGCGGCTATCTCTTATTTAGGAGCTCTCAACTCCAAATACCGCAAGCAGATAATGTCAGAATGGGTGAAAATTTGTAATGACACTAAGATCCCACTAACTTGGAATTTCAATTTTATTTCAAGTATGAGTGATTTCAATCAGGTGGGACAATCATTAAGATTAATAAATTTTCATTCTTTGAAATAGGGTGGGAAGTATCATTAAATCTTAGGCTAAAAAAACATTCGGAACAGTCACAGTGCATGCTTTATTTATTTGATTATTTCTTTAGCTGCTAAGAAGCTAAGACAAGCTTGTCTTGAACAAATGATAACACTTTTCTGTTCTCACTAGATTCTCCATTTAGTGGGAAAGATTTTCTTTATATTTTGTACTTATAAAATGATCATCATCATATAAATTAAACTGGGGATGGTAATTATATAATAGATAATTACTATCTTTACAACTTAAAGTAATGTTAATTTTATACTTATTAAATATATTTATGCTACAGTTAAAAAAAAAATTTGCATGGATTTATGTTTTTCCTTTCGGAAAGTTTTTTCAGGTGTGTTAAGCATTTAGTGGATCTAGTTTTTTGGGATATTTTCATTATAATTGTACGAGGTCTGTCGAAAAAGTATCCGAGTGGGAAGTAATGACGTTAGGGAGGCAGAGGTGCGCATAGTGGAGCCGGATACCTTCATGCGTGGTTCTTGGCGGACTCGCTGTCAGGCAGCCATCGTGTGAGGTTGCGTTCTATTTGTTACTCGTCGCATTCTCATTTCGCCCGTGATGACGGAACGTGTGGAGCAACGGACTTGCATCAAGTTTTGCCAAAAGCTGGGAGATAGCCAAGCGAAAACAATTCGCAAAATCCAACGGGCTTTTGGCAACAGTGCCATGGGTGCTACCCAAATAAAGGAATGGTACAACAGATTCAAAGATGGCCGCTCATCGGTGGAGAGCGACCGGCGTTCAGGGAGGCCGTCAACGAGCCGGAATGCAGCTGTTATCGAGGAGGTTCGGACCTTGATAACGGAGGATTGCTGTTTGACGGTGCGGGAAATTGGCGACGGGGTTGGGATCAGTAAAGATTCAGTACATTCAATCTTAAAGGAGGATTTGGGCTTTCACCTGGAGAGGAGAGGAGAGTGTACGGCTACGACCCGGAGACCAGGGCCCAGTCGTCACGACAGTGGAGGATCCCAACCTCGCCGGGGCCCAAAAAAGCAGGTCAGGTCCGGGGCAAAATCAAGAGGAGGATGCTGAGTGTTTTCTTCGAATACCGAGGCGTTGTGCATCACGAATACGCACCAGACCAGAAGGACAAACAGTTACAGAGGAGTACTATCAGGAGGGCCTCCGTGATGCAGTTCGGCGCAAGAGACCGGATCTGTGGGCCTCGCAAAACTGGCAGCTGCATCGTGACATCGCCAGGCTCCCTACTCTCCAGACAGGGCTCCTTCTGACTTCTGGTTGTTCCCAAAAATGAAGATGCCACTGAAGGGCTCCTGCTTTGAGACGGCGGAGCTGAGAGCCATTCTGGAAGAAGCATTCCAGACGTGCTTCGAACAGTGGAAGGATCGCTGGGCTAAGTGTGTGGAGGCACAAGGGGCCTACTTTGAAGGGGATTAGCAATTGAACCCCACCAAGTACACAACTTTTTTTCCCCAAAAACCTAAGGTCGGATACTTTTTCGACAGACCTCTTATATTGGTTGTTGTGATACTTAATGACTGCACTTATAAATTCAGCTGGTCTATTTACTGAAATTTCATAATGCATAACAAGTAAACATTTTTATTTACTTGACACTGACAATACAAAAACATTGAGCTCATATCTTTTTCAGCAGTTTTAGATATTAATTTGTAATGTGTGAATTTACTGCTCAGTTTATCCTAATTTAATTAAAAGCTATGATTGTATTTAGGTTTGTAGTATTGTAAAGGACTTGTGTGTGTTTTTGCCATCTCTACAATTTTCTACAGCTCTTCACTAGTCACTCATCTGATCAGGGGTAATTCTGAATGATTAGATTGTCTTATTAACTTTTACTATCATGCTTAAAAATGCAAGTCTATTTAGGGAGTTTATTTATAAACAGCTGGCTTCTCTAGTTATACTTTGTATTAGTTGTACCATAGGATGGTTACCTTGAGATATCACTGCATTGTTGCATATAAATTACTTAAAGCACAACAAATGTAATTGACATAATACTGTACTCCATGTTCAGTAGAAGTATTTAAATGCCTTGTAATCCATGTGCCACTATTCAACTGTTTCATTTCAGGTTCTGAAATGGCAAACCGAAGGGCTGCCAAGAAACACACATTCCACTGAGAATGCCATTATAATGAAAAAGAACAAGAAATGGCCTCTCTTAGTTGATCCACAAAGACAAGCTTTTAAGTGAGATATTCTCAGTTTTATGTCTTTCTTACCACTTTTGTGATTTGTTTGGTTTCATATAAAACATTTTCAGTACTATTTGAATAGCAATGAATAAATCAAAAGGCAGGGAAAAACAAATATCTTTAAAATGTTTTACTAAGTTTTATATTTTATAGTACTCTGTCATGATAACTAATAAAATAATTCCAATAAATTAAAAAAAACCCTGAGAAGTACAGATTATTATTTTGATGTCTGACTTTCTAGGAAATGTTATTCTTAAAATTTCTGTGCTCTTTTTGCAGTATTTTAGTTTGTTTGAACGTAGAACAAATACCCCTGTTTATCTAAGAAAAATCATGAGAGAAATTTCTTTTTTTTTTTTTGTAGTTGGATTAGTCAGATGGAACCTGACCTGCAGGTGATTTCTGCTGTTGACACAAACTACATGAGATCACTTGAAACATCTATTAGGGTGGGTGGGCCAGTGTTAATAAAGGTAAGTATATCTGTTGTGTTTAATCTTTGACATCAAAGAGGTTTATTTTAAGTTTTTTTAGAAAGTCATCACTACAGAGCTGCTGTTTGTTTGATTGCATATAGAGGGAAAGTTATACATATGGTTGGACATGTTTATCATTTTTATTTTGCTGTAGAGGCTATTTGGACTTTTTCAAAAAACAATTGTTGACCACTGATTAGCTCATTGTAGTTCTTTTGTTATCTATAAAGCAGATATATTAGTTTTTAATTGATTATAAAAATGTAGGTGAGTCTAAAATGTTCATGGAAAATGAACTATGGCTAAGAGCCTGAAATTACCTCTGTTTACTTTTTTGGGTGATAATTACATTGAGAAACATTTCCTTAACATGATTATAATTTCATACATGACAGCTTTTCTGAATTCAGCATTAGACATCTTCAAAAGGTCTAACTGGGTTTCAGAATCTCTCAACTTCAAAAATAAAAATAATTTTGCTGCCAAAGGGGTTCTCATTTTAATTCATTTTTTTTTTTTGTGAAAATTACTGGTTTTGTTTGTGTGTCTGTAGTTCTGCTATTAATCCTACAAGAAAAAACTGTATCAAGGAAAATCAGTCAGGGCTCTGTTTATCTCAGGATGCAGGGGATACATGTGCTGATAGATTATGGACAGGGTTTATGAAAACATTTACTCTTTCACAAATGACCAGCTGTGACTGCCAGTGGCCAAAATCTCACACCACACTACAACAGGACAGACAGATGCCATATTTTGTCATGGCTTGCAGATGCTTCACTGAAAATGTTTGTTCTAGGAGTCATTGCACCCATGCTTCGCAGATTTTTGAGAACTTTAGTAACCTGTTCTCATCAGAAAAATTGTAGTTTCTAAAGGTAGGAGAATGCAGTGTAATAGCATTTGCATTTCCCATTGCTTTTGATTGCTGACATTGTATGGGGTAAAGATTGGTTTGCATTTTGTCTGTCTTCTGTACTCCATGCTGTGGATTTAATGTCTAATGGTTCTTGTGGACACCTTCACATGTTTTGTCCCAATTTTAGATGATTGTTAGGCTTTGGTTTCTATGATCCTCTTTATAGCACCATTTTTTTTCTGCTGGATTTGGGCACCCAGGAGGTGCATGAATGGGTTTTCTTATGGCTTCTTTAAACTAAACAATAGAATATCTATGGCCATAGAGATTTCCTGCTGGATTCTGACAACATCTCATTGTAAAAATGTGTGCCTCCTTTCAAAGTCCATCAGTTTCTATATCCTGTATGTGGCATGGCTAGCTGCAGAATGAGGCTGCTTCTGGCCTGTGTGTGTTCATATGGCTTATTTATCATGTGACTGCAATTGTCTGTTTGAATTTCAGGAAAATATCTATTTACTTATGTCAAGTTTTGATTATATTGTAATGATGCTTACAGAGAGAGAGAGAGAGAGAGAGCTCTAGTTAACTATTTCCCATTTTCTAATGAATTGTTCATTGTTCGTGATCTCATTTCTTATTTTTTTCATTTTCTTAAATTTTTCCCATAAAGTTAAAGATCATTTCATACTTTTAGAGATTTTAAGTTTATATGCTGATTCAAACAGGTACCTAAAATTAAATTAAATTTGTGTTAGATGTGGCCGATTTTATGATAACTGATTTAATATCTATGTTTGTGATGACCTGATATTTATTTGAAAATGAATGACAGTGTATTACCAAATAAATTGTTTATAAAAAAAAACTACATAGTTAAGTCTCCAGTTTTGTATGAAATCTTTACATTTTAAAAAATAAATACTTAGATATTTTGTTTAATGGGCATTGAACACACATGCAATTAATTCTCTTTTTAGGCATAGTAGGATTATTCATTCTTTGACTAGGTCTATTTCAAACCACTAACTTTTAGATGTATATTTTTTAGATTATTTTGTGCCTTTAATAATTAACCTGTTTTAGTTGTGAATATTGTGTAGATATATAGCTTGCAATGTTACTGAAATACTAAAGTATTCAGCTGCTTTACATCCTTTTTGGTAATTTATTATTATCTGAATGTGTTTTATAAGTGATTTGATGTGTCTTTACTTTAGTATTGGATTTAAATTGTAAGTGTATGTTTCCTTGCTCATTTAGCCAATTTTACAAACAAGAGAACACGTTTTTATATGTTGATGTTAACTGAATTGTATCAGTGAATTTGCAAACTTTAATACTATGGAAGGAAGAAAGGAATAGGGCTGCTAGTAATTTTATTGTGGCTACAATACCTGAGAGCCTGGTGTTATGATACATGTTACAACTTAACTTTTTAAAATATTACCATTTTTCCAAGTCACTTCCATCATCTGCACCTTCTTCAGAGATTCATAAAAATTTGTATATAAAAGCAAATTTATTAAGAAATATTAAATTTAATTATTCTAATTCTTTATTAATAAAAAACATTAGTGACAAGTAACATCATTGTCATTCAAGAAAAAAGCTGTTTTACATTTTACACAATTCTTTTTATCTGCATCTTTTCAAAATTTACTGATTTTTTTCTTTACCCATGATTTTATTATGTCGAAGAAGCGTTGTTGCAATGATACATATGTGCAGTATGGGTTCATGTTTAAGCTCAGCGAAGATGGTTTTCAAAAGCCACAATTCTTCTTTTGCTCAAAGGTTTTAAGGTGCTGAGCAATGGATAGATGAAACCATCTAAACTTAAACATCAGCTGACTGTCCAGTTTGGACAATTTGATGACATAGTATTTTCTTTCCAATCACCTGACTGTCCAGTTTGGATATTTTGATGACACAGTATCTTCTTTCGAAAGAAAGCAAGCATGGTTTGAAGCAACAAGTGCACTCTTTGATCATGGATTTCTCTGACAGAAAAAGCCAGCGTTAGAGGCAAGTCGTCATATGGCATTAAGGATTGCTAAAGAAAAGAAGTCACATACCATCACAGAGAATCTGGTAAAATCATGCACTGTGGAAATAGTTGTGCTGACGTGGTAAAGATGTAAGACAAAAAATTGCACAGATCCCTTTTTGCAAATGATGTTATTCACGAATGAATAAAGGAAGTGTCAGAAGACATCCAAGATCAGGTTATAAAGTAGATTAAGGTAAGTCCAGAAAAAATCAGCTTGCAGTTGGATGAAACAACTGATATCTTGAATTACACTCAACTTCTTGTTTTTGCTTGATATATGCATGAAATGATATCAAGGAAGAATTTCTCTTTTGTGAGCTGCTGAAAAAAACTATGAAAGTAGTAGATATTATGGAAATGATGATTAAATTTTTTGTTAATAATGGCCTCTTCTAGGAACTTGTGGGTTCTATCTGTACTGATGGTGCACCTGCCATGTTAGGGAAAATTCAGGCTTTGCAACTCTTGTTAAAAATATAAATACAAATGTGATCTCAACTCACTGCATTCTTCATCAACATGTGATTACACAGAAGACTCTTCCTGTTTGTTTGAAAGAAATGTTAAACATTGTTGTCCAGATTGTCACCTTGATCCAATCAAGAGCAGTGAATCACCACATGTTTTAAACTGTGTGTAAAATGGTTGGGTCTGAACACACCGTCCTTTTGTTTAACACGGAAGTATGCCGGCTTTCAAGAGGAAAAGTTTTGCAAAAGTTTTTCATCTGCAGAATTTTATTGAGGTTCTGCTACATGAAATAGGATTGTATCTTCTTGAGCTATTCTTGCTCTGAACTTTGTGATTTCACTGCCATACCCCGTGGATGTGTCTGTAGTGTTGAACTCTTTGAACATTTCACTCCAAGGTAGAGGAGTAATGATCTTGGAAGCTGAGGAAAACCTAAACCCATTTCAAGATAAGTCGGTCTTTAGAGAAGAGAATAACTTTGCCAATTTTCCTCTCTTCAACAAAATTACTTCTAAGTCAGCAGGACCAGGAATTCATAAGAGAGTTATTACACATCTATAAGCTACAAAAACACCTTTGAAGGATATTTCAAGACTAGCTTGGTAGCTGGCATTAGGGTAAGGAGCCCTTTCACCGTCTCTTTCTAACAAATTAGTGTAAACAATCAGGCAAAAGACGAGCTGATTGATTTGCACAATGATCAGAAACTTTGTATTGATTTTGAATCAGTGGAACTGAATCAATTCTGGTGCAAACTTGGGAAAGCGTATCCCATTCTGATCAAACTCCCGTTTGTCACAACTTATCTTTGTGAGTTGTTATTTTTTGTGCTTTTAACAATGCAGACCAAAGCAAGGAGAAAACTGAAAGGTCAGCATTTCATGCATTTAATTCTCTCAAAGTCATTGCTTAGAATTGATATTTTGGTTGCTAATAAGCAACAACAGTCCTTGCAGTTGACTAAGATTAACTTTTAGCATTGTGTGTTGAGCAGTGTAATAAAAGATAGCACATGATTTAAATAAAAAATAAAATTTGTTATGATTCTTAATAAAGGTTTTAGTGTTGTTATATCTTGTCTTTTTGACAATACATGTATTAGAAAAAAAGTAAGCTTTTACTTAAGGGACCGAAATATGAATTGGTTTCTTTAAACTTTTTGTTAAAGCAGAGACCCACTCTGGTAAATATGGTTTACTCTCAACTGAAATTTTCTTGAAAATTTTCTCAAAATCAAAATATGAAAACACAAATTAGCGAGTTTCCATTGAGCTTGGGTATGTGATGCTTCACACTTTGTCTAGGGGTAATTTGTACCAAAAAAGGTTAAGAACCACTGAATTAGGTGATCATTGGGGTAAATAAGAGAAGGAAAATTATAAAAGATTTAGGTTAAAAGCTAAAAGAAAAACAAAAAAGACATTTCAGAAGAATGTAGAAATCTGGTATATTTATTATATAGCACATATCCTTGTTTACCCATCAGCAGCAACTCTGTTTCTCTTTAAGCAAGAAAATCTGTTGCAAAATATTTTCATAAACTTCATTTTCAGGAAAGGAATCTTCATTGCATAAAGAACAGGGTTGCTGAGACTGTTGAGAAATGCAGCTGTTGTACTGTACAACAGGAGTTTGCCATTTTCTGTGTTTGTGTTGTTATCTAAGACTCCTCCCAGTACCATTATAACAATTATACCTGTTGGATAAAAATAATGAACATCATTTGGAATATACTGAGTAGCAGTTTAATGATTTTCCGTCTAATTATTGTGATAGTTTCAAAATGTTTTTTAGATTGAATGTTTTCAAGTCAATAAAATGCATCTAAATGACTTTCTTCTATGTTAGGGAATGTTGTCTATTCGAAGATCTGTTTGTCCTCTACTGATGTTTATACAGGTTTGTCTGCAGGTGATTTTGTACAAGATCAGAACATTTTAACTGCTTTCAGTATGGGACTAATCTTTATTGATTATCCAATTATTTTTTATGAGTGTTTGGTAAAAAATAAAATAATATGCCCTTTAGCGAACCATGTGGAAACTATGGCCACCTGGTAATAAACAAACTAGGAAAAGGTCTTTTATAGTCTGGCTAAAGTATATGCTATTTGTGTTAGTTTCTTTGCTTTTCATTTTTAAGTCTCTAGTTTATATTAATTTGTTTTGTCGTCTCCATTGTTTAATAATCAGTATGTGATTAGACTACTTACCTTTTATTCGGGACAGTTTTGACAAAAATCACTATGGTAACTTATTTTTTTAATATTTATTTGCATAAGTCACAAACTTGTACTGCACAAAACCATTAGTTCTTTTTTAATTAGTGAATTCGTGGCCAAGAGTGGAAAAAAATTCGCAGCAGTATAGTGCATGTTAAATTCGGGGAAAACTACCTCCAATATATAGTGGAAAAGGAGCAAAATAAAAACTTGTTTTAATTTTAAAATTTAATTTTTTGTTTAAATAAATTTGTTAAATGTTTATTCATCTGACTGGAAAAATTAATTTTCTAAAAATAATTATAGTCGATGAAATGGTTTTCTAGATAATTAAAACTAACAGGCAGCCTCAGTTTATTTTCATCATTAAGAAATCAAAGACTAGTAGAATAACAGTTATTTTGCGAACATTCACGGTTATTTTTAAAAATTTATTTCATTTTTTTTTTGAAAGAAAGGCAATAGGGTTTTCTTGGTTATTTTTTAAGATGCTTTTAAATTTTGCTTCCTTTTATTCTTAAACAAACTTGGTTTTGGTACAATGCTTCTATTTTCCATGTACTTAGGTAAAACGTTCAGTGTCTGCAATGACAACTATGTAGCATGATCACTTGATGAAAGGAAGACGTAGATAAGTTATTGCAGTGATCTTGTTAAGTAGTAATGAAGGTTAATGCAATGTGATTTCATTCTGCTGCCATTTTCCAGCATCACCCTGTGAATTATGTTATTACACTGCAGTTTAATTTTTGCTTATTAATTGATGATTTATACATTAGTTTATGAGACTATTAAGATACAATTAGTAATGGAAAACTTGATCCATACATCTTTTGTTTGCTTTTTGTAGATATTTTATTTTAATTACTAATGGATAATTCATATTCAGGAAAAAAAAAAACTGACATTAAAATTTGTTTTGGATTTAATGGAAAAAAAAAAGGCATGAGTTAAAATTGTGGCAATTATTTACTATCTTTCTTCCAGTCAGCAGAAACCTTTATAATGTTTCTAGTCAGTTTTTTAAAGAATTCTCTGAAGCTATTGAAAAAGATAAACCTTGTAAATTTAAAAAAAAATAATATGGCCAAATAATTGTTAATATTTTTTTGTTATTCTTGAAAAAGAAAGTTTAAGGCAGCTATTAATGATTGCTAAAAACTCTATTATAGGAAATTTTAATCTTAATGGAGATTAAAACAGCAGAAAAAATGTTTGGAATCAGTTCTTGATGAGTGTTTTTGATAAACATAATTAAGTGGAGGAGGAGGTAGTTTTAAATAGGTAAACCCTGAATCTCACCTGTTGGCGTCCAGCTGATAAAGTAGGTACCAATGATGAGCAAGACTGTCTTTGTAGTTTTCCAGGTTGTGGCTGTGTCATCTTGGTCAGATTGTCCAATAGCTATTCTTTTCATGTGCAATCTGGACACCCTGAAGATCTGTATGTACATGACAATCATCATAATAAGAGGTACAAGGAACAGAATAACAGTCAGTAGTAAGTAACTTCTTGGGAGCACCCCAAAGAATGTACATTCAGGCTGGTTTTCATTATCAGGCTTTTGGTTCCACCCCATCACTGGGAGTAGTCCAATGATGGTTGCTATAGTCCACACTATTCCAGAGATACTCATTACCAAATTGGTTTGGAACACTTTCACATAGCTAAATGGAAAAATGATTTTGACCCATCTGTCCATTGTCAGAATACACAGATGGAGCACAGAAGAAATGTTGAAAACTTGGAAAACACTATATCTGAGGAGGCATTCTTCAAAGTTTTGAAAGTTAATGAAATTGTAAGCAGTGTTGTAGCACAGAAAAACTCCTGTAAAGACATCAGCAATAGCTAGGCTAAATACAAACAAATTTGTCACTTCCAACTTGTGAAGATTCTGGTGTAAGGTTTGGAGAACAACACCATTCAGAAATATAATGCTCAGTCCCAACACCAACAAAAAGATGTACACAAACAAAAGTAGTGGGGTGATTCTCTGTCCGTTCATTGTTTCAAAAAAATAAAACACACTGTTTTCAGTCATACTCCTGCTAATGGGTACGATGGCTTTTAATTCTCACACACTGGACATCAAATGTATTATGTGAAGATGTTAGTCAATGTTTGGCTTTTATAAGAAAACAAAAGTAGAGACTATAACCATAGAAACAAAGTGCTTTGTATATCAACTGTTTTCTAGTTGCAGTGAAACTTTGGAACTCACTTTGATGGGGTTTTATTTTAGATGAAAAGAACATTTTCTAAGTATATTGTGTTTTCATATGTAAGTAAATGAACCTAATGGATCAACCTTTTAATATTCATCAATAACTTTATCTTTCCTATTTGTCTGCTGTAGTAGAAAGATCTGTTCTAATCACCTTATTTACTTGATAAAAGTTGGGCTCAAATATGTTAATATACTAACAAGTAAAATTTGTAAGTCTTAGAACAGTCAGGGTTATTTATTTTATACATACTGACTGCTCTGTGAATCAATCAGTCTACTTCTACTGAATTTGTAAAATCATTTTCCACTCTCTTAGTGAGATAATAATGACTATAATTCTTGATGATGGTAATTTCCATTTTATTTGAAAAAAATTACTGTAGTAGGTTTCATTTAATTTGTTTAAAATTCTTTTCTTTGACAAAAATGTTGTACTATTGGTAAAAATAAAACAATAATAATCTACAGTAACCTAATGGAGATGACGATTTCTGTTGAAATTCATGTGTCTGAATGCTTCCTGCAGATTTATTCTGAGCTTATATTTATCTCTGCTTTTGTTTATCATTGATGAAACTCAAAATAAAGAATAGGGTCTACCGGAAGCTTAATTGGTGTGAAGAATTACTTGTTCTAGAAATTATCCTTTTACTAGACATTAAAGTGGAATAATCTTACTGTAGCCATAATAGAAGTTTATTTGCAGCCACTCAGATGTATCAAATGAAGGTTTATCATTTCAGAATTATGAAAAGATGTTTATAACCATTATAAAACTCTTTTTTGTTTTTTTTTTTAATTTGCTTTACATTTAGTAATAATTTTTTCTATTATGTGAACTCAATGGTGTTAGCCTCTGCCACCATTTCTCCATGAAAAAACATGCCAAGAAATTAAAGATTTAGTGTGTGAATATTATTGTCTAACCATCTTCAAAACCAAACTAACTGCAACTTATTATTTCTCAGGGTTAATGATAGCTGTTTTTCAGTTTGTGCTGGGTGCATGTGGACTCATCAGATGTTTGACTGAAAATGCATACATATCACCAACAGTCTCAAATACTGTATACAGAACTTTGGTATTCTGTCTTAGCACCAACAGAATAGTGTTTTCTAAAGATTTTTTTTCCTTTTCTCCTCATAGGATATAAAAGAGACTATTGATCCAGCATTAAACTCTATTCTACTATGCAAGACCTACCAAAAAGGACTGAGAACAATGATCAAACTTGGGAATGCAGAGATAGAATACAATTACAATTTCAGGTACTGTAGTGCCAGTGCAAGTAATCTGAGGAGGGGGGAGGCGGGCAGGCAAAGTTATAGTGTGTGCCTTTTCACCAACATTATTATTATTGATGAATAAAGTAAGTAAATGTGTGTATGCCCTTTGTGCCCTGTTGTTGTTTTCATTGGGTTTAGTCAGTCAGTTTCAGTTTGCAGAACTGATATTTTATTAAATACTGAGACGGATGTCACTTTTCCAATAATCAGGTGGGGGCAGGGTTAAGTACCCACAAGAACACACATCCAAATATCCAGGGTGTAATCACAGATTGCTGATGTCAGCCAGAGTAGATGATTTTCACACAGAGCAAAATTCTAGAAATTTTCTTTGTTTAGTAGTTGATTGCTAAAGTGAATACAGTACACAAACTGGACTGCCTGAAATGAATCCTTTTAGGTCATGACACATTCAATCCTTTTAAAAAGAGTTTAAATAATTGATAGCATTTGGACAGAGCTAAAGTAACTCGGTATAATAATTCTGTTAATTCACTATCCTATGGTATGAATGTAGCAGTTTCTCTTTTAGATTAAAGCATGTCATTGAAATTGTTTTACAAATTTTAGTTGTTTATGACTTTTGTAAGGTTGAAATGAGAAATCTGACTCATCATTTGTAAGAATATATTGCATGCTATTGTAAAAGGAAATACCTATGCTGAAAAAATATAATTTTAACAAAATCTGAAGTATATTATTTCAGTTTTATAATGCTTGGTTTATGACAAGCATATATTTGTATGGAGACATTTTATCATATTACTAATTTATGTTGGCTGACATTCTCTTCAGAAATTGTTTGCCTGATGGTATGTTGTAGACTAGTAGCTTACAGACTTTTTAGATTGGACAAGAGAATGGATTAATGTAAGTTTTGAACAAAATAACACGTTTTATTATTCAAATAATTTTTTTCACCCACCCTCACTAGTTATTTTGAAATCCATATTTTTTTTTAATGCTTAAAATTAAATACAGAACATTATTAAGCATAATATATCTTTTTTAAAAAAATAAAACAACTACATCTCTCTAAGGATTTGTTTGTTTTAAGTAGTAAAAAAAATTTATGGTTTGTGCTTATAATTATGTTTATATGGATTCTTCTAATCATTCAGTAAACACCAGCTGACATTTTCTTTATTCTTGAATGGTTTGTAATAAATTAATAAACTGATATATAGATTGAATACTCAAGTAAATTGTTGTATTATAGTGCATGTGTATATTTTGCTTTTTTTAAAATTGTGTGTATTTTGAATTTACTTTTAGATTATACTTAATCACATTCTTGAACAATCCTCAATTACATTTTCCTGTTAGTAACCTGGTGAACATCATCAACTTTACTCTGACATTTGATGTTCTGCAGGAACAATTGCTATCTGATATTCTGAGACAGGTAAGATTTTTGTCCTTACCTACATTGCTTGGTTAATTAATTACTACTGTTTAACCATAGTATCAGTTTAATCTACCAAAATCCCTTCATCTGCTATAATCCAGTAAACTTTGTTTCTAATAAAGGAACAGCCTTACCTTGAAGTCAAGCACATGAACATACTAAAGAGTATTGTAACCAATCGACAGCTGTTGACAGAAATTGAGGACATGTTGCTGAGTACTTTGCAGAAACCTGCAGGTAGGAAAAAAAAATTTGCCCAGATAGAGATTTTTCTTCCTTTTTTTTTTTTCAAGTAACTCTTCTATTTCATCAAAAAGTCATTCTGTGTGTTTAATTTAATTTAATTTTTTAATTCAAAATTGGGTTTGCCTGTCTATTTCTTATATTTTTCTATTAACCAAATAGTAATAAAAGGAAAAAAAGTACCCCTTACGGGATTTGTTTTCATTTTTGTAACTGACAAAATTTATACAATGTATTGTTCATCAGACAGCACCAAATTAAAATTCTATGATATTTGAAAAAATTGAAATCTTCAAGAACAAAATTGCAACTCCTTGGTGCTTTTATTTTGTTGTTGTTTTTGAAAGATCTAAGTTATGCTTTATCTATTGCAGATGTGCTCATGTAAATTCAGAAAAATAAGATTTAATTATGAAAGTTGTAAAAAATAAAGCAAGTTCTGAAAAGGAAAATTTTTTTTAAAAAATTAAAACCTACCGTAATTTTTGGGTTATAAGATGAGACTTTTTTTTACCAGAAATCCAGGCCTTGTCTCATAATCCAAACTGACTTATATGTGAATAAAATTTCTGGAAAAAAAAATGTGCTAAACCTGAAAATTTGGCTATAAAGTTCATATGAAACTACTTGGCAAACTTTTTTTTTTTCCAGTAGGACCATTATTCATTGTTCATTAAAGTTTGCTTAATTATCTAATTGATAACAAGCCATTGACTTCTTGATTCATTTTGATCTTAGTTGTGAGTATGAACTTCTATTACAAAACCCTTATTCATTTTCAAAATGTCACATGTTACATGTTACATCCTACACAACAGCCTTTAAACTGGAAGTCATAAAATTTGTGAAGAAAAATAGAGGAAATATAGCTGCTCAATGTAAGTAAGAGTTAGGGTTATATCAGTGAAAAAATGTCTGGGAATGGCACATAACAAAAGATGCTCTGCTCACAACCAAAAAAAACTAATGGGACAATTTTCAGGTGTACACCTTGATGGAAGGCAGCACATGACCATATCACTGAAACTGCCTGAAGATTTGAAGAGAAGTTAGATAATTTTCAAAAACTTGATGGAGGAAGATAATATAAAAATTTTGAACATCATCAACATGGATGAAGTACTGTTAACATTTGATATTCCTATGAATAAAACTATAGACAATGAAGGAAACGATCAGAACAACAGGGCACAAAAAATCAAATTTTACAATGGCGTTGGCGTGTAGTGCCAATGGCAGGAAGTTAGCCCCTCCCCATGGTAATAATTAAAAGAAGGATGTCAGAGTACTTAGTGAGTGGTGTTATGGTGAAGGTGAGCCTGAAAGAATGGAGAGACAACGACATGATGAAAAATGCTTAAATAAGTGCTACTTGCATCATGCTGGTTGGATTTTTTACAGACAAATAAATCCATGCTAATTGTAGACTGTGTGTGTGTGTGTGTGTGCACGCACACACCATTGAAGAAACTAAAGCTAAAATGGTTGGAAAGAAGACTGTTTCATGTATCATTCCTGGGGGATAACAAAATTATCGCAGCCATTGGACATTTCTGTCAATAGATGCTTCGAGTCTAAGCTAAGATGGATATGGAAAGTGTAGATGGCCAGAGGTGAGCATAATTTCACTAATATGAGCTGTGTGTGTCATGCTTTCTACAACACTATTACACAGTAGATCAAACACACATGGGACAATGTCCCAGGCAGCTATTATAATGGCTCCATCAAAGCTGGAATATTAAGCATTTTCAGATTTTCTTTGAGGATAGGGTCACAGGTAAATTGTGCCTGTGGATATTGTGTCACACTGTGTACTCTGAATTTAAGCACATGAACAATTTATGGTTCATGCAAGATGGTTCAACTGCACTTTATCATCATGTGGTATGGCAGTGGCTAAATGAAACATTTTCTGAGATAGTTGGACACATGGTTTTGTTGAGTGGTCTTAGATCTTGTGATTTATCACAACCAGACTTTTTCTTATATGGCATTGTGAAGGAAAGGTTGTGTGCTGAGAAACCACCCACTATTACTGAACTCAGGAAAAAATGGTTATTAAGCATGGAATCAATCTTGAAATGTCAAAATAGTGTGTTGTTTTATAACAGCTTGTAGGTGTTTGTGTAAAACACTGGTGGGAAACTTGTTTGAATGTCTTATGCCACTTTTCTTGATGTGACAGGTATCTCTATATCATGTTATTACACAATAATACAGATTAAAGTAATTAAAAACCAACTTCCTGTTTTATTTTGTTACTGAAATGTGTGTATTTTAACTGTTCTGTTAATTATTGGACACCTTGCATGCCTGTAGGAGTTTAGGAAGGATAATCTACACCTACCTTGGGTAGGCCACTCATCTTTAAAAAGAGGGAGCATAGGCAGGCCATGAAGTTAATAAAAGATGTAAGCAACTACATAATGAAAACAACGATGCTTTGTTGAAAAATCATTTTAATCATAACACACATTTACAAAAACCATTCATAAATAAATATTGACTAGTATAATGGCAAAGATTTTATGCATATATATGTATATATCTCATAAATAAGCATCCATGGTTAAGTACTTGTTGCTCTGAAACAAAAGTAAATGTGGGCTCTCTTCTGTTTTATTCAATGTTGTTTGCCTGAGAAAATTGCTATTCACAGATTCATTTTCCAAAATTAAATTGAGCCTGTTTGTATTTTCTTTGTGAAGGTGCATTTTGTCCTAGTTGATCTTAAGTATGAGATGCTAGTGTCAAGGTGTCATTTGTACTAGAAACTCTCATAATATAATAGATTAATTTATTGAAAAGAATTTTGCCACTTTGGAGCAAAATGTTAAATGCACACACTGTCTTGATAACTAACCATCTTAGTTTTGGTTGATGCCTATGTTGACCCATTGTTATGTCATATTTTAATGATATCTCTGAAATTTGCCAGCATTAAAATTTCTTTAACTAGTAGTTTATGCACATTACAGCTTTTCCTTCCTTATGATGCCTGATTTTATTTAATATTATGATATTTTGTGTTGTATGTCTTGCTCCTTAGCACTTTTTTATTAGAATGTATAGGAAACACAGATATTCTCTTTTTCATTTATTTTGAGTTTTTTGACAGAACTAAGATTGGTTAAAAAATATTCCTTGTTCAACTTTTATGTTTATATACAAGGTGTAGTCAAAAAGTATCCACCTTTGGCCAAAAAAATAAGTAATATTAAAAAACTCACCATTTTGATTTAGTCTCCTTCAAAGTATTTGCCTTGGGAGTCTACACACTTCTGCCAGCGTTCCTGCCACTGCTGGAAACATTTCTGGAAATCCCTTTTTGGGATGCTGTAGAGCTGTGCCGTCGAATTTTGCTTAATGTCCTCTGTTGACTCAAATCTTCTCCCTTTGAGTGTTTTTTTGAGCTTTGGGAATAGCCAAAAGTCACATGGAGCCAAGTCTGGGGAGTAGGGAGCCTGATGAACAAGTGTGTTATGCTTGGACGACGTGGGCAGAATGAGCAGGTGTGTTGTCATGGTGGAGTTGCCAGTTCTTTGCTGCCCACAGGTCGGGTCGTTTTCGCTGCATAGCTTCACGAAGGTGACGAAGAATCCCCAGGTAGTATTCTTTGTTAATTGTCTGACCTTGTGGTGCATATTCATGGTGCACAATACCTCTGTAGTAAAAAAAAACAGGTCATCATCAGTTTAACATTGCTGCGCACCTGTCTTGCTTTCTTTGGTCTTGGCATGGATGGATGCTTCCATTGGGATGATTGCAATTTTGTTTCAGGGTCATAGCCGTACACCCATGTCTCATCGCCAGTGATGATAGTGTTCATGAAGTTTTGATCTTGGCTAGCACACTCCAGCATGTCCTGGGAGATTTCCTTTCTGTTTTCTTTCTGCTGGTCAGACAGCAACTTTGGTACGAATTTGGCTGACACCCTCCTCATGCACAAATCTTCTGTTATAATTGACTGAACTGACCCATGGCTGATTCCAACTTCGGCAACAATCTCCTCAATAGTCACACGACGGTCTTCATAGACTATTCCTCGAACCTTTGCAATCATTTCGTCATTTCTACTAGTCGATGGTCTGCCACAACGTGGTTCACTGTCTATTGAGGTGCGGCCGTCTTTGAACCAGTTGTGCCACTCCTTTATTTGTGTTTTTCCCATAGCATCATCTCCAAAGGCCTTCTGAATCTTCTCGATAGTCTGGGCTTGTGTATCACCAAGTTTTTGGCAGAATTTGATACAGTATCTTTGCTCAATGCGCTCGGTCATCTTGACTCAAAAAGAAAAATCGCACAACACACTCTTACGCGTCACTGCAGGCAACTGGCGCAACTTACAGACACGAAAATTTTTGCACATGCTCAGGAAGGATGCGGCCACCTAATACCCATGCGGATTTTGCTCATGCATTATTATTTTGTTCAAACAAATTCAAGGTCGGATACTTTTTGACTACACCTTGTATATGCTTTTTTGGTGCTTTTGTACTGCAAGTTTTAATGTCATTTCATTTAAATAACAAATGCATATATAAAACATTAATGTACTTTTCTTTTCAGTTCATCTATAATTATTTATACAGACTTATTCACAACTGACAAATTTTTATTCAATATAAAATAGCATAGCTTTTAATTTCTGTTAATCACCATTAAGCTTTTTTAAAACTAAAAATTGTTACAAGAAATGTATTCGTTGTATTATCAGTTATAAACAGGTGAGGCATTTATTTATTTCAATTCTGTTTTTGTACATGTTTAATATCGGCATTCATCATCTATTATTTATCAATGTGTATGAAGAATTAAAGGATTTATGATTCAGAATATGAACACTAATTCTTGACACAATAAAAACCCCAGAAAAAAGATTATACATTTGCACTATTCTTTCAACTTTTTTTTTCTCTCCAAAAGTCAGAGTATAATGTATCTGGATTTCTCAAATGCACTTGAAAATTTTAATTTGTTTCCTATTATTGAATTTATAATCAGGATGTTAATAATTTTGGGGGGATTGTTGTATAACTGCATTTTTCAAAGATACGAAAATAGTTGTTTTATTGAAAGAACAGCTCCATTCCTTTTTCTCCTGCAGAACAGCTTTTAGATAACGAAATGGTGATGGAAACTTTGGAAAAGGGTAAAGTAACGAGCAAAGAAGTTTCCAACAGAATTAAAGAGTTTGAACGAACAGAGAGAATTCTTCACTCAGCAAGAATGAAATATCTTCCTGTAAGTTAGATAGAAGGCTACAAATTTAACCATGCAAAAATATTTAAAATGTACAAAATGAAGCTAGCTAATGCTTAGTTTCCATTCAGAATTTACCTGCTGCTGAATGTAGTTTCTACTAAATCATCCTGATATATTTTGTATTGTAAATTCTGTCCTGTTGGTTAGCATGTTGCAGAGTTATCACTAAAAAAACAGTTCTTCATCATCCTCTGTATCATAGTGAATGTTGTTGGCAGTGTGCAAGGAACTACAAATGCCACCGTTTAAACTGGTTTAAAAGTCAAATAAGCAGTGAAGTGTTCCTTGTAAATAAATCTGGTTCTTGTAGTAATCCTTCAGTTTTGGTTTAATGCAGAACTGACCCACAGTTTTTAGTGATTAAAGTATACTACAGAAGATGTCCTAGACAAGTGTGTTATTTTTATGCAGTTAATGGCTTGGTGCCAACAATTATAGCATAAATGACCATGTACCAAGCAAATAAGTGCAATGGTAGAAAAATGTTTAATTTCCGGCAAATGGGCACTTTTCCAATAGTTGTCTGACATTTTCGTAAGACTATTTCTTTAAATTTTTATTTGTTAGAATATTTTTAAAAGCAGCAGTTTATTCTAAAATTATTCCAAAAATTTTGGTTTTTTGACTTTAGATAATACTCAACCCCAAAAGTCATTGGTCTATTTGGCAAAAACATGGAAACTAAAAGTTGCTACTTACCTCTGTTGTTTAATATAGTTTAAATATTTTCAATGATAAAGTAATTTGTTTCAGTTTTGTTTCCTTTATAAGTAGAGATAATTTTTACTTTCTTGTATGGGAGTTGATTTTTGTTGTTTAGTAGATATGATAATCCCTGTTTTGAAATGAACAACCTGTAGATTGATAAAATTAAATCTACATTTTAATAGATTGCTAGCCGAGGAGCTATCCTGTACTTCATTCTCATTGACTTGTCGAAAGTAAACATCATGTACCAGTTTTCCCTAAAGTGGTTCCAGGTTATTTTCAAAGTGCCCATCCACCATGAGCAGGTGCTTCACAAAGAGACCAGTGGACAAGTGAAAGAAAGAGTCATTAAGTTCAAATCTGTAAAGTCCAACCTGGCTTCCTGGAAGGCAAACCTGGAGAATGTCCAGCAGAGACTCCAGGAGATGATCACCAGACTGACTGCTTCATTTTACCAGGTTGTATCTGCAGCTCTGTTTAGCCATCACCAGCTGCTCTTTTCCTTTCTAATCTGTACTAGCATCATGAGAACCACAACTGCATACAAGGACGACATCTGCAACGTGGCTAATATTTCAGACACAGAGTGGCAGATTTTTTTGCATGGAAACATCTTGGCAAACCTGATGGGAACAGATATTATAAGTCACGGTAAGGGCTATGGAAAAAAAAAACAGTGTACTTTTGTATGATTTAATTTTCTCAGTTTAAACAGTTTCAGTAGTCTTTCACTCAAAGCATTTTAATTAAGAAATTAGATTAGGGAAAGAAAAAAAACAAAGATAAAACTATCTATATACTGTGACTTCCACTGGATTATTTATTTGCAATGAAAATTTCTTTAAAAAAAAATAGCAAGTCAACTTTTCTTGTGTGGCTCCATTGATTGTATTAAGACAAATTTGTGAATCCTGGTTGAGCCGGCTCAGTTATTGCTGCATAGTTAGTCTCCACTTGTGGATAAGCAGGTAGAACCCTTAAGCTAATGAATCTTATGATATTAGATTTTAGGAAAACAACACTGATAAGAAACCTTTGCTGGTTGTCTTTTATGAAGGAACTGCATATTACAAATCTTAGGATTACCTGTACAGGGTTTGTATTAAAAAGTTGGGACATCTGACTCAACATTTTTATGTTAATTCTTTAATACATTTAAAGAATATCAGCTCAGTTTTAAGTGCTATAAGATATTTAATGGTTTTAGTTCAATAATAATCTTTTAAGAAACAACTAAGCAAATGAATAAAAACATTTTTTGTTTATTTACTCAAATAGTTTAAAAATGCTGTACCCTTTCTAAGAAGTATGGCTTGTCAGTGAACCTTATGTATTTTCTTTCAAGTGTATTAACACTGTTTTAAGAGTTCAACAAGTTTTGTTAATGCTGTAAATATGTGGATCACAACCACAGGCACCTTTTCTTTGTTTATTTTTCATTTTGTATAGTATGAATATTTTTTTCTAAAAGCATCTGTAGATTTTTGCTTGTGGAACATGAGTGATTGCCTATAAATATTTAAATGTTTCAAAGTTTTTCCCACAAGATGTCAAGCAGACTGATGCAACTTACACATCTGATTAGAAGCAGTCTATCACAAAGTTATAGGTAGCACCAAGCATATATTGAAGTTTTGTCAACATCTGTATTTCACATAGGCAGTTATGCACAGTATACAGATGCATTGAGTCACACCTGCTTTGACTTTTTTTCTGTTGTGCAGATATAGAACTTCCATAGCAGTTTTCATCATTAGTTGTCTGGCATGATCATGAATTAAACCTGTCTTAACATGTCGGCCATGTAGCCAACCAATTATGGTATGCTGACAGTTTAGCTGTTTTGCATCTTGCTTCATTGCCTGGCTTGCTTGAAGTATTCCTATTGCAATTTCTCATGCATCATTATTCAAAATTGCTTTCTAGACATACTTAACTTAAATATAAATAGTGTCATCACTTTATGAAGTAAAGTTCTGTGAAATATTAAGCTTCCTTGAATTACTTAAGCAGCATGTGAAATCATAAATGGATTTTTGATGAGTCATATTCAGATATTGGTTTTTTCCATCAGGCAAAGCCATAGACCATAATACTTATGATGTATTTGTAAGTGTTAATACATTGTGCATTTGTCAACATTTTTCAAGTGGTGGTTTAAAATCTGTTCAGTATATTTTACTGTGGTTGGATTACTTACTGTTATTTTTATGGTGATAGTTTATATTGTCTGACTGAGGATAAATAAAACTCAATAAAATTAAATGTTTTGAGCTATCCAAGCCATTAACACGAACATTTTTCTTCTGAATGATATGTTGCCTTTTATCAGAATCTCTCCATACTAATACATGATTACAAGTTACTCCATAACTGAAAACATTTTTGCTGTAACTGATCTATATGATTAATTTTAAGGAAATTTTTGTAAATTTACATTTTTAGTAATTCTCAAACATGAACAGGCATTGCCATAGCTCTTTCAAAAAACACAAACAACTTCATCTGCAACATAGCTGTGCATCGTCATATGGATTTTATCTTCACTACCTTTTTATCTATCCTTTCAAAAGAACTAAAATAAAACAGGGTTGGTCTGAATATGTACAGAGTATGGATGGGAATATTTTCAGTGATTATTATATGTATTGGTTTATTTGTGATCAGTAATTTAATCTTGAAATTGACATAACAGTGATCCATTAAACTTCAGATAATTCTAAAATTTTCAAGTTTTATTTTTTAAATCCTATTTTTTTCCTGTTGAACAAGTTGAAAAACCAATGTTTCTTTTCATGGTGGTATAGTTAGTAAATGATACAGCAGACAATGTATTCAAAATATTTCATAAAATTTCTACTGGAAATTTTCTTATTCTTCAGATGACATAGTTCTGAAAAGAATCAAGCAACAATTATATGAAGATGAAGAAACCCATAAATCAAAAACAAGGCCACACTGGGTCACAGAGTCAATGTGGAAACAGTGTCGCTATATAGAGATAACTGTGCCAGCTTTTGATAACTTGTGCAATAGCATCCTGTCTGTACATGATCAATGGGACTTGATGAAGACAAATAGTCACCTACTAAACATGATGCAGAAACCTTATCAACACCAGCATAGTGAGTTCTGTTTACCTTTTTTTTAAAATACTGGTTCAGGATCCCTTAGAGCTGTTAAGTTGTTGGTATTGAAAAGAGCATAGTCTTGTAGTTCTTCATATTGCTTATCACCAAAAGGGGCTCAGCACTGCTGACTTTGGCAGTGGAAATCCTCCTAGAGCTCTCCATTTTAGATGTAGGAAACATGACCATCTGGTGAAGAAGAGTAAGTAGAAACTATGCCAGGTAGATATGCCAAACTAAGCCTATTTCAATCTGGAATCAAACTTGGGTCCTCATTCTTAGCAGTCCAATAGCCTAATTATTGGGCCACCAGCCACTTTGAAACTGTTGGGTGAAAATTCCATGTACTACTGTGTATGAACCATATGAACAGAGTTAAAATAATGTTATTTTTGGAGTTGCCAAATGTTCCAGCTTGGAAAAAGTTACATAAAATAAACTTTAAAAATGCTTCCTTACTGGTGTTCAAACTGGAAGTTCTTTTTTTTTTGTCATCAGCATTTCTGTTTAGCCTCCCACTCCCCAACAAAGATAAATAGAAACAAGGGTCTTACTATTAAAATTTCTCAATACTGCTTTCATTCTACAGATGATGTGTTCCACTGGGAATTTCTGACAGATTTCCAGAAATTAATACTGATCAAAATCTTTCATCCAGAAGATCTCGTAACCAGCATTTGCTACTTTATTGAGAAACATCTTGGCAGAAATTTTCTGCCTTCTGGAGTCTTTAACCTGAACAAAATCTATGCAGAATCCACCGCCAAGACTCCGCTCATCTTTATCCTCTCTTCAGGTTGCTATGCTTTTTCTTTTTTAAAAACAATATTTCTTTATATTTTTTAATTAATTTTTTTATATGGACTTCTTTTCTTTAACAGCTAGTCCAGATAGATATTTTAGTTTGGAACAAAGTAATAATAAATAAATATAACTTTTTTCTTTCATCTTCAACCCTAGTCCTGCCTGCAGTGCAATAGCAGAGAGTATATCAACTGTTCTGAGAAATAGCTGGAAAATATCTCTGACATCATAGCAGTTTTGGGAAAAATTAATTTCCTATTTATTCATTGGTTAAAACCACCATTTGTAATGGTGTTATCCAAAAGCCAATATATTGACAACTGGCAAGCTCAGCAATTGCTGCTGGAGATAATATAGTGAATCCCGGCTCGCACATGTGTGCATGCACACACACAGACAAAGTTAGAGTTAATTCCTTTATGTGCTAAGCATGCATGAATACCAAAATTTATTTTAAATGGATGCTTTTAAAAAGTTTAATTTTGAAGCTATTGCATGAAGGCATTATTTTATTGTAAATTGTGGGTTTTGCACAACTTATTTTAGGATGTGACCCTTCTGCTCAGTTAATGCGATTTTCCAAAGAGATAAAAGGTACATCCAATCATGTGGACATGCTGTCTCTTGGTTGCGGTCAGGGACCTAAGGTAGAAGAGCTCATCTCAAAAGCACTAATTTTAAAGGGAAAGTGGGTGTTCTTACAAAACTGTCATCTGGCTGCATCTTTGATGCCACGGTTGGAAGCAATTGTTGCAAAGTGAGTACTACTAATATTATTGTACATCATCTCTTGATACTCTGACAACTTTTGCTGAATATATATTCTATGATGATTGTTTTTTTTGGATGTGGTAACTGGCTAGGTGGTGTAAAAGCATCATCATTTTATGTTGTTAAGTCATCTTTCTTCAGAAGAAAGATCTTCAAATGTGTGTATGCCATTGGTCAGCTTTCTAAGAATTGAAGCATTTTTGCTGCCTCCAACGTTTGTGCAATATGATGTGCCATACTGGACATGATCCCTGTAACAATGTGTATCCTTAATTTTTCACATTGACACAAACATAATGAACTGACAACTTATAATTCTTTCAAAAAAGGCTGTAAAAGCAGGAATCTCTGACTCAACTTGCTAATCTCAATCACATGTTGTGCAAGTGAGTTGATGCAATATATAAAGCAACCAAAGAACAGATCTACTAAGAGTTGACCATAACGATATTTAATCTTTTCCAATGTGCGTTTTATTACAGAAATTGGTGTCTTTTTACACTTTGGGCATGTATATACTCTTGACATTTGTTTTTACTAAACTTGCTCTTTAATCTCATCTTTAGATATTTTATTTTTTGGGGTTTTAAATCAATAAATTATATTGAATATTTATTTCCTCTCAAGTTTAATTATTATTATTGTACATAAGTAGGCTGGTTTATGCTTGTAATCAGATTGTTTTTATTTTTTGTTAACAGGTTTAATGACCCAAAAAATAATTTGGATTCTGAGTTCCGCCTATGGTTGAGTTCTAAACCAGATGCTAATTTTCCACCATCAATCCTCCATACTGGTTTGAAAGTATGTACTGGTGATCTAGTAATTGTATTCTTGCTTTACACTCAGCCACAGAAAACAAAAGATCCAAATAATAGCTGTCTGTGTTAAATAATTTTCTCTTTCAGAGCTCAGTATGTTTGAGACTCAACATCAGTTGATGTTAGAGTCCTATTCTCAGAGTCCTAGCTGATCAGTAACATCATCTTCAGAAACTTGTGGTACAATGAGAGTGACTAAATTTCTGAGTCATTTATAAATGAGGACTAAAACAAAAGCACTGGAGTGATTATTTTAATACTGACATTCTACAATTATCAGAACTTTTAATGATTTGATTTACCTATTGTCTCTGAAAATAAACACTGTTTAGAAGAATTTTCAAATGATTTTTCAGGATTACAAATATCTAGGAATAAAGTAATTAGGCCTGAGTTTTAGAGGTTAAAATACTCAACTGCTAAATCTTGTTATCATTGAAGTGTGTAGGGCATATGCACTACCAAAATACAAGGCCTAATTATAAAATAATATTTTAGTGTTTGAATATAGAGGAATAATGCAATATATTTCAGTAAAATAAAAACATTTAAAAATGGATTTCATTTTTAGTTTGATATAAATCTGCAGGGAAAAAAATTAAGAATCTTGCCAAATTGTACCAAAACCATTTCTGAATGCCAGATGGTGTTTACACTTTTCCTCAACTGTTTTCTTTAAAATCATTGCAGAATGTTTAGTAAATAAAAATAAGGACAAAATTATGAACTGCATTTGTTTTCTGCAGCCTTTTACTTTATAAGAAAAAATATTCCAGTATGGTTTGTTTTTTCATTCATATGCAGATGTGAATGGTTTACACATAGGTAACTTCTCAATAGTGTTCTCTTACCATTTATCTAAGAACTTACTTGTTCTGCAGTACTAGACAGCATTGTGTTTCCCCCAGACTACAGCATAAGTCCATGTGAAATGCTACAAATTTTTCAGAAAACATGACCTTCCTAGTGGATGGAGGAGTGGGCATTGGAAGCATTACAATGATGCTTTCTTTGTTTGAATATCCTCTTGCTCTTCCAAGTGTAATGTAGCAAGTTTATGTATACTCTGTATATTTTAGGAAATATATCTGAGAAATTTAACCATAAAAGAAAAATTTCTTGTATAAATGTATGTATATCAGAACATAAGATGGCAGATATGACTCTATTGATTTTTTATATACAGTATGTGGTAAGAAGCAACCCAATGCTTTCTTCTTTCCCTCTCTCTCTTCTCTAAAACTCATTTACTCCAGTACTGCATATAAAGAAGGTGCATTATTTCATAATTACTATTGTAAATTTTGTCTCTAGATGATAACATCAGAAAACTTTGTTTTCACTGATATGTCTATTTGTCTTTTAATTTAGATTGCTTTTGAAGAACCCAGTTGTCTGAAGGCAAACATGCTAAGAGCCTTTGATTTAGCTAGTTCTGGAGTGATAACTGAAAAAACCTTTACAGCAGAGGATGATGAAAACATCTTGCATAAAGAAATATGGAAGAAGCTCTTGTTTGGACTTTGTCTTTTTCACAGTGTGCTTATGGAACGGAAGAAGTATGGTGCCCTTGGATGGAATATACCCTATGAGTTCAGTGATTCTGATTTGGAGGTATGTAGTGGGCATTTGATTACATTTCAGTTGAAATTGTTTCATTTATTGAATCTGCTTCACAAAAACAAGGTATTTGTTTTCTCCAATGGCATAAAGCAACACAAAGTTACTTTTCTGTAAAAAATATATTAAATTGTTTGTTGTCTGTCTCTTTAGGTGGCTATCCTTAAACTAAAATTGCTGATGACAGGAAAAGATCATGTTCCTTGGTATGCTTTAAACTTTGTGATTGGTGAAGTCATCTATGGTGGTCGGGTCACTGATATCTGGGACAGAAGATGTCTTAACAGTCTACTGAAAAGATTCTACTGCCCAGGGGCTCTCTCGTCCAGTTATTATTACAACTCCAACAAGGTAATCAGCCTATCCTTTTGTTTGTTTGTTTGTTTTTTCTCTTTCCTCTTTAATCTGTAAATTTAACTGTTCATTTTTTTTTTAAAATCTTGTGCATTGTGAAATTAATCAAAACTAATAAAATTATTTAAACAGTGAAAATAAAAGTAAAAAAAATCTTATGATGCTTTTGTATAATCGATATTCATATATTAAAATTTCATATACAGCATAATATTTTTAACAATCAGACTTTCCCACCAACTAAATTTAATTGATTTTTAAATTAATATTTTACTGTATTTATTTATTTATTTTATTAAAATTTTTTTGGTCTCTATCTTCAGAATTATTCCTTAAAGCAACATAGTGGTGTTGCTTATTTTCAGTACTAAAGTACTTATGCTACTGTTTTCAGCAGTGTTTTTAATTTCACAAGCTGGTATTGATACGTAGCTGACTCTCAGGGACTAAATGACAAGCAGGTTGTATGTTCAACACTGTTGTTTGTTTCTACAGGTATTTCACCCCCCAGCTGATGGTGTAACTCTACAATGTGTTGTTGAAATGATCAAAGCTTACCCCAGCCATTCTTTACCAAACATCTTTGGGATGACGGATAATGCTGAAATAGCATTCCAGCTAATTCAAGCTCAGAGCATCCTGACTATTATTACTGACATACAACCAAAGATGCCTGGAGACTTTATTGGGTAGGTAAAGACTCCCTCCCACACTAATTGGGAATTTACCCCCTTTTTGTAGCTAGCAACATCGAGAGACAGGCTACAAAGATCCAAGGTAGAAACTTTTACATTTTTTCTCTAAGAATTGATTGCAATGTAACCTTTATTTTTAGCTTAAGCTTTTGTCTAATGTAGTCTTTTCAAAAGAAAATAACGAAAAACATTTACCAAATAATACTGACCATAATTGTATTGTTTATTACAGTTTCTTCATAACCTGAGAGTAAAATTTAAAAATGCATTTTTATGTATGGGAATTTTAAATTCATTACACAATGTGAATGAAATTTGCACTGATTTTGTCCAGTGTTTAGCTAAAATTAACTAACAGTCACTACAGCATTTTAAATACTAGCCATGATTATTTTTCTGTATAAATAGCCCAGAGAGACGTTTTACAGTTGAAATGCTAAAATCTCTTTCTGGCAGATACAAGAAAGGGATGAGAGGAAGGAGCCTGCTCTTGCTGTATACTCCCATTGCCTTTTAGGGACCTTGCTGCTAGCCTATAACATATGCAGTCTGTTTGCCTTTTACTTCAAACAAAGACAGGAAACTATCAGCTAATTTAGAATACCCCAAGACATTGAAAGTATGTCAAAGTATTTAATTCACTGAGAGCCTTTATTTAAAAATATCACAACAAAAATGGCTTTAAATTAGTGAGTTATTATCTTTATATTTCACAAAGACTCCAGTTTTATTGTAGTTTCATTTTTGGATGGAGCTTATTGTTTAAAACCTGAAGAAGTTAATCTTGTATCTTGTTATAATGAAGATCAACAAAAAGTAGAGATGAGATTGCAC
Source organism: Nautilus pompilius (assembly GCA_018389105.1). NCBI lineage: Eukaryota > Metazoa > Mollusca > Cephalopoda > Nautilida > Nautilidae > Nautilus > Nautilus pompilius. Next base: position 1,579,816 of record JACATO010002123.1, read on the forward strand.
TGGAGCTGGCTGACAAGGTGAAGTCTGTTTTACCCAACACTGTGGAATGCCTGAAGTTGGCCACCAACCTGGACCTACACTTGTTAGATCTGAGAACCCTTAAACAACTCCTGGCAAAGAACTTTTCATCCCAAATGAATAATAAGGAAAAAAATATGAAAGGTAAAATGTATTTATTGTACCAAGGTAAATTCAGGATTATGACACATGGAAATCTATTGACTTGAAGTGATTTATTACTTAATCATTGTATTATTGATAGTTGTAACTTTATTTATATCCATAACACATGAGGAATAATGATAAGTGAGCTAATTACTGAAGTCTGCTTAAATCTGACTTGAAATGGCAGCGTGTATATAAGTAGGCGAGTGTTCATTTTGTTAGCTCTCTGGAATAAGACCTAAACAAAGTGAGACTTTTAATTTTGACCTTGGAATTCAAAGATTTAAATTGAATGCTTATTTTCACTTTTAGTTAGCAAGTTATAAGAATTATAATTTCAGATTTATTGAACAATGGTAAAATAAGTGTTGTTGTCCTCCTAGCTGCTGAGACTCTGATTGACAAAATGCTCCATAGCTCCACCATGGAGATAGTCGTGTGTCAGGAAATAGACAGGTTCAATCACCTGCTGGAAGTGATCCACACCTCACTGAGGACACTGCTACAGGCCAAAAAAGGAGAAGTGATCTTGTCACACAAATTAGAAGAAATGTATGATTCTCTGTTAATGATGAAGGTGCCAGAAAATTGGAAGGTAAAAATATTTACAGGGCCATAGTAAATTGTTTGTAAAAAAAATTATTACATGATGTATATGGTAATAATATTGTGTTTGTGTGAAATAAACATTTAAATATGCAGTATTCAAATGGCACCAAATAGAAAGAAGGAAAATGAGGTGATGTTCACTAAATTGGATTTTATTTAAAAAGTAAAAACAAGATTCTGATTTAAAAAAAAAGACCTTGGTACATTTTGTATGTAGTGACATCCACATTTATAAATTATTAGAAAAAGAGTTCCATTTTCACCACCACTTAAGTTATATATGTTTGTGGTTCTGGGATAGATAGCCAAGTGAAAACTAACTTTTCTTTGGTTATTCATTATTAAAGTTGACACCTTTTATTGGTTACATTTAATTACTTTTTGTTTACTCCCTACTGGGATGAGCTGTGTGAAACTTACTACAGATGTGTGGTTGGTTTTTCCTACATAGAACCCAAAAGAATGGAAGGCTAATACCAATTTTCGTTTATTTCGTACTGCCAATTTCCCATAAACATTCCATTGACTTTAGTAGATTTAAATTTAAATTTGTACTTCTGTCATGATTTACCAGACTTCTTGACTGTGAAGCAATCATCCGTAGCTTTACTGCATGTTTTTTACAGAAAGCAGCATACGAGTCCTGCCACTCGCTAGGTGCCTGGGTTGAGGATCTTGGTGCCCGAGTTGAATTTTTTGCATTGTGGTCTGACAGAATTATTTCGTCAGTTGAAGAAAATGTAAAAGAAAGCTACCAAAAACCATGCAGTGGACAACAAAAGACAACGACATCCCTTCCTTCACCCCATAGATACTGGCTTTCAGCATTCTTCTTTCCCACAGGTAGATTATATAGTACCTCACTCTGTTACTTAGTTTGATAATTCTGTTAAAAGTAATCTTTGTGTTTGCTTGTTCTTCAGACTTAGCAGCTTTGTCAAGACTTCCTGTTTATTTTCAGACAATTTGACATCACTGACTGGTGTGAAAGGTCTATCATTGCTCAGAATATCGCATCCTCTATTTTTGTAATTGGCCATTTTGTTTTTAAATAAAGTGAATGCATTTTAGTGATTTCTAGTAATTTTAAAGCTGTTTTATTATTTACAAATCTCTTGAGATGCACTATATTAAAAATGTACATTATCTAAATCCACTTTATTACTGTAGTCTAATTTACATTTTTAAAAAAATTTTTATGAGGGCTTTCAAGTAAAGTATTTCAGAAACTGTTAATGGGCACTTACATGATACACAGGCTACTTACTACTTCATAAGGTTTGCCTCAACTAAAATACTGTTGTCCTAAAGCTGTTTTCCTGTAAGCAGCTAAGAATTTTTTGGTTGGTGAGTGTTTCAACCATGATTGTACCACTAGTTTCATAACTCCATCTATATTGTCAAAGTGCCTTCCATGTAAAAGCTTCCTTCAGTTGCTCAGAGATGGAAAATCAAAGGCTTGTCTGGGCCAAATACCATAAAATATTCCCAACAATTCAATAGTTGCATATATGCTGGATACTCTCTTTGTCAACAGTCCATGCCATTTCTTACAAATGAGTTTTTTGCAGTAAAAAATGCTGGTGACAGTTTATGAATTTTCCTGGAAGGCAACTGCTGTGAGATTCAGTACATTCAAAGGACTTGTTATCTTCCCAGCAGAAGGTTGGAACTTGAATGATTCAATGCAGGAGAATCTGGCTTTCCAATCAGTGTTCTGGTGCTTGCTTAATGATACAAGACAAAAATGTATTTTCTTTATGTAAGAATCTGACCAGTAGCTCATGAAAAAATGCAGAGTTGAGTTGCTTTGTGATATTCCTTAACATTTGTAGCACTTGGCAGCCACATATTTTGTGATAGATTATTAAATGAATAGTTCCTATTTTCCTCTCATCCAGAATCAATCTCTCAAGACAAGCAACAATGGCTAACACTTCATAAAGTTAGTTATCATTATATTGTGGTTGCATTCTTTAATAAATGCAGCCATGTCTTGATATCCCAAGAAGGAAAAAAGTAACTAACAGTATGCTGTTCTTCAAGTTTGCATGAGTGCTACCATCTTTAGTTGCATGACACAAGCAACAGCTTATGGTGAAGTCTGGAAAAAACTGCACAAAAGTATCTTTACTCATTGAGTCAGAGAAAACCATACCTGCCATGATTTTAATCTTTGCAGTAATCAGTTTAATTGTACAGGTGACCCCATTACAAGGAAAATGATGGAACAATTTTGTTGTACATAATTTTGACATAATTGAGGTATATTAATAATAAAATGGATAGCATTTTAAAATATAATAAACATCATTGTATTTCCATAATTAAAAATAACTGATGGGTGATTTCCCCCCTTGGACAAGTGCACTGCACCTTATATTTTACCTATGGTGGTGTTTTCTTTACTTTTTACTTGCAGGCTTCCTGACTTCTGTTTTACAGAACCATTCTAGAAAGTACTGTTTGATATTTGACTCACTGACATTTACAAACAGTGTCATAGCTACAGTTCCAGGCTCTGAAGCGATTTCTCAAAACTATGACCTTAAGACAAGTATTATGAAAACAGCCTACGAGGTAAGGATCTCTGTTCACATGTCCTGCCTCTCTGTCTTTCAAATTACTGTATTTGATTTGACACTGAATATTTCTAGTGAACAAACTCTGATTATCCTTATGTGTGGAAAATCATCTAAAATATACAAACTATATACAGACATCTTTTGTTGATCTCATTCTCTTATTAACAGCTTGGTCCTCTCTCAGCTATATTGTAATGATTTAATTCGATTTTTGCAAATAATTAAAAATTATCTTCCATTACTTTGCTGTACACTGTAACCATAGACTGTGTACAGATACTACTTTAAGCAGAATTTAAAGTGATTATTCTGTACATTCAGGAAGAAAAAGGAGTGCTTCGTTTGATTTGAAGAAGAATTTGTTTAAAAGCTAAATTATGTTGGGGAAAAAATAATGAAAAAACATGCAAGAATTGGTGCACATTGTCAATTCTCTAAGTAGTGTAACCTCGGTTGACTCAGAATGTAAAGTATAAACATCTGGCAGTAAGCAGTTCTTTAATACAGAAATCAACACTAAAAACTGATAAGCTAGAGTTTTGATCAGGAAAATTGCATTGTAAATTAAAATGTTGCAATAATTTCTTTACAAAGCAAGTTGATTATTGTGTAATTGTAACTGATATCAAGAAAATAAAATTAACATTCATACTTTTAAAAGACTATTTTATTATTGTCTTGTATGGTATGAAATGCAGTATTTTTTGAAAATTGGCAACTAAATTATGTATCTTGTGCATATGAACATTTATTACTTCCAGATGAATTTATATAAGACATGAAAATTTATTTTCATTATCTTGTTTCATTGGCCATGTGCAGGAAAAGACTGATGTCAAATATGGAGTTGTGGTGTTTGGTTTGTACCTGGATGGAGCTTGCTGGGACATGGACAAAGGAGTTCTCTGTGATTCACTGCCAGCACAACGCTTCAGCACAATGCCTCATATCCATTTTCTACCTGTTCAGGTGTGGTGTGTATATGTGAGAAAGAGTGATTGATTATTTTTGTTGTGCCTCAATATCTCTGTAGTGTAGTTGTCTGTAGTTGTATTCAAGTTATTCTTCTAATATAAAGATGCCACTACTAGTATCTTGTAATATTCAAAACACATTTGTAACAGTAAAAAAAAACAATAGTTTCATCTTTGTGTAGTGTTGTGGCTGTTCTTGCTAATTTGAAGGTGGTCAGTCCTCAGAATTTAGTACTAAGACTCTGGGTTTGTTTTGTTTTTTTTACCATCAAGCCCTCAACAGATAACAGGCTTAAGTGTACCTGGGACTTTTATGAGAGTGCTAGTGATAGTTGTATGGTTTGGTCAAAAATAAACCAGAAACTGTAATTTAGTTTTTTTTTTACACCTGAAAGAGAACTCATAGTAACATATTGAACTCTATTATTACAGATATCTGAAGACAAAGACAAAAACAGAAGACACTATGAATGTCCAATTTATCAGACACCCCTTAGAGCTGGTGAATTAACATCTTTTGGTCTTTCGAGCAATTTTGTGACATCCGTCTTTCTCCAGTCAGACCAGCCTCCGGACATGTGGGTTCTGAGAGGTGTTGCATTGATGTGTCAGATTGAGGAACCTTGACTCCATAACCATTACAAGGAAAGATGCTGCTTTGAAACAATTGCTTAGTAACTTTTATCTAGCCGGACAACAAAATGAATATCAATCAATAATCAATTTTAAGACAAATAGAAAAAAGAAATCTGTGTTAAATCTGTTATGAAATAACTGAAAAAAGAATTTATCTTATTATTCTGTTTCCAAGTGTCAACCAAAAGTTTTTAGGGGTACTAAATACAACTGGTTGTTGAATTTTATACCTTTTTAAAAAAAAACTGATATTTTGTATACGTTTCAGAAAGTTTTATGATAAATTAGAAAAAGAATTGTTCTCAAGTTTTAAAATTAATTTAATAAAATATTGTTTCTTAAGGTGTTTATTTTTTTTCAAAAACAGTTCAATGAGATGTTATCCTACCTGTAAAAATCATACTTATGAGGGGTTGTAGAGTCACTGTGCCACATTCTTTTTCTTCTAATTGTTCTTTTATGTAAAGAAGCTACAGTATTAATTTTTTTTATCGCAGACTTTATACAAAGTACAGAGATTCCGTGTGAAGAAAATATTTTCTCGCAGAACAAGGCTGAATACTGAAATAGATTGTTGCCTGGCTGGGCTCTGTCTGGTATCTTAGGACACTTTTTAACATCCAAAGAGGCAGGTGAAAAATACTAATGGTCTGCATAGAAAACAACAAGAATATTTTCTTTAGCTCTTTAAAGAAAAAAAGTTTCTTTTTACTTTACTTTACTTATGGAAATTCATTGCACGGTGCCATCATTTAAACTGTTTTATACTGTATGAAAATTAAATAATTTATTTAACATAGAAAACAATGTGGATGTTGGTTTGTAGCTGTAATAAACTATGGCAATACTGACTGAGAGTAATGATGAGAGCTTCATTGCTTCAAGTATAATTCTAGCCATTTCTGAATTTAATGGACAAAATAAATTGATAATGTTTGGAATTTTGTGACTATGGAATTTAAAAAAAAATAAGAGTTATTTAAAGGCAAAAGTTTATTTCCCTAGAAAAGTACAATTCAGTAACACGGAAAGAGCTTCATTAACAAGATTGAAAAAAAAAAGTTTCTTAGTTCTGGAATTCATTAGAATAAAATAAACTGAAAGATTACAAGACAATAGTTTTCTGACAGTAACTTGAGTTGTTAAAGGCATGTAAATATTGATCACCTCAATTCTATTAATAGTATAAGTTGTCTTTAGTTATTAGAACCAACAAAGGTTGTGTATTTTTCTGTACATACTGATTGTAGTATTCATCAAAATTACATGATTGGAAATCAACAGTAAATATAGATAATATAAAATTAGTTAAATTATTTTTTGATAAGAAAAAATCATTTGAATTTTTTTTTCTTTGCAATATGACAAAGGTAATTGGAATTTGTATTGCAACAGAACAGGTTTGAGATCATTAGACATATTTTACTGAATACATTATGCAGTTCATCTTATCAACCTGAAGAAAACTGCCTGATTTATCAAAGTTAATTATCTACAAGAATTTGACATTTAACAAAGTGGTTTGATAATTATTGTTATCTTAAATCAAAAGAGAAAATATGGGTGTTAACTCATTTTGCTGTATGACTTTTTTCTTTTGCGCACCCTTTTATGGAAAACTGTTGCTGTGAGATTTAGCTAATGATATTTGCTGCATTAAATAACTGACCAGTCTGCACTCTCTCCATCATTTCTCTTCCCCCTGGTGCTGTCCATGCAGTTCCCACCACCATCATTACTAAAGTTCTGCAAGACAGAGCATCTCATCAGTAGTTTTACACGGCAAGCATGCTTACTCTCACATTCTGCTTAACTTGCATAAAAGCCTGCTTTGGTTCATGAAATAATTTACATTTTTTTAAAAAAAAGTTATTTGCACAACACAGTAATTATTGACAATTTTGTTTTCTAAACATGGCCAAAAATTTTGCATCATCCTGGAATTTTCTAATTTTTATAGGTAAAGTCAAAATAAACCTGCTGAATTTGCTTAATAATGTTACATTAATGTATTGGAATGCACCACTTTAGTTTCTAGATAAATATGACAATTTGAAACATGTCATGCACATGCATGGTTTCCGAGAAGACCTTATAAATCATGATGATGGATTTGACTCAGAAGCAGTCACGGGTACAGTGTCAATGAGCAAGATTTGAAGATAGATTTTGTTATTGCAGATCAAGCCATAGAGGAAGATCCCTGCCTCCTCAGCCATCATTGTACTTCATGAAGAATCGATTGTTAGATAGCCAACCAACTCACAGCATCTAGCATTATTAAGAAATATAAGAAGACTGGAAGCTATAAAGCTTTCCCCAGGTCCAGATGCCCCCAAACCAGCATTGCTTGCCAGGATCACCATCTATACTTTTCAAATTTGAGAAATAGGATGACCAGTAGTCACTTTCTGTGGCACTGGAAAGACATTGGTCTATCAAGGCGGCCTGCTGAAAGATTAAAAACCCATCAAATATCACCTGAAGTTCTGTCACATACACTGAACCAGAGATTACTGCAATGTAATTTAGTTTGCTGATTTTTCCTTTAGCTGTTTCAGAAATTGAGGCAGAGGAACTATGAAACATCCAAAAATTGTCCATATCTGGGGATTCTTTTCTGCAAAAGGCTCAGAATCCCTACATATTTTACCAGAGGGGACAGCTATGAACAAGGACTGAAAACACTTTATGATCACAACCTTCCTAAAATTCAGAACCATTTTGTCTGATCATTATTTCTAGTTTCAAGATTGATGGATCCCCGTGCCATCAAGCCGAACTATTGCAGAAATGGCTAAAAGACAACCAATATCACCTCACTCTGATTTTGGCCTGGAAGTTCACTGGATCTCAATCTTTTTGAGAATCTCTGTTAGGAAAGGAAATCACAAAAATCAAACTCCATGCAATCAAAACAAACTAGAATCAAATCTAATGGCTACATGGAGGAATGTAAAGGATAACACTACTATTCTACACCTCACTGAATTCCTGCCTCAGAATTAAGGAAGCCTTGTCACAAACATGGACTTCACTATTATTGTGGCTTCTGATAGACTTTTGTGATATCAGTTTGTAGTTTCTGATTAAATAATGGTAAATAAAAGATCAAAATTCTGTTCATATAATTTTGGTTTAAATTTATGCTTCAATCCTAAATTTACAAGATGATGCAAAACATTTTGACATGGCTGTAAGTACTTCATTATTGTTAAAAAGAAATGTATTTTCAAAGTAAATCTGTGATTATCATTTGATTTCAGCAGAATTTAGCACCCCTAATGAATACCATAATTAAAACTTACCTAAGGAAAAAGTAATTATGTATTAAACAATATTTTGAGTGTTTCTATGCTTAATTTCTGATTTAATTGAGATGGCTAAATGCCACATGATCACCAAAACTCTAACCATCACTGCTTTGATGAGTGAGCAATGAAAAATAGAAATATGATACTAATATCAGTGGCAGATTTTAAAGTATTTTGCGTCAATGTACACTGATTAGCTTTAGTTAATTTTATAATAAAGATATATATGATGCATCCAGCATACTATCTGAATGAACATAAAAATGAAAACATCCTGATTTAATAATGAAAGCTGTACCGCTCACTAAGACAGACATCATCTTTACCATTAAGTAGGCTGAATTGAATGATCAGTTGAAGGTATTAATAAAACTTGTTAGCCAAAGAATTCAAGATATAGAATGCATTGCAATCATAAGCATATAAAATCAGTCTATTACTAATATACTCTATAATAGTTATAGCTACAGTAGTTTTGAACACAGATTGCAGATTAGCAAATATCACTTAATACCAAGCAATAACCCAGCATAAAACAAAGCCAATAAATGATAAGAGCAACTAATACATTATAAGCATGAGATGGAAAATGAACGCTAGCACAGAGAGAACTTGGCTGCATAGTCATTTTGCTAGAACTGCAAGCTCCATCTTGGTGACATGAAAACAACCTACCTATCAAGTTCTTCATTTTGCAGATGTTACTCTTTCTGAGAGCACAGCAACTGACACAGGCTGCAAAAATCAGTAAATTTTATATGTAATCATAAAGTCAAATCTGCACAGTTATGAGTATAGTCTTAACTGAAAAAGATCCCTCTCTTCAAATAAGAATACACATGGTAACAAAGCAACAAAACATTTTGAAAAAATAACAGTAAATTTGAACAGTGGCAAGATAATCTTACTGTTGATATGTGAAAATTGAGTTGTGCATGATATACTATATAGAACTTTTAAAGCTACACTGTATAAGTGTTTGACTGAGCTCTGGTTTTATTGCCAAAATATTAATAATTTTTAGCACCAAAACTTAAAAAAAACAAACAAACTGTTCTTCCTTTTTAGTTCCCTCAGGTGGGTCAGTAATTTTAGCATACTGGATATTTAATTAATTAAATTTTTTGTAATTTCTGTTTTGTGGTGTAGTTAAGTCAACAGATGTTGGTGCTATCTATAAATAGGTAATGGGGAGCTGCAATAAACTAAGGAAAAAATTGATTGAATTTTATAAACATTTCTACTTAACAGTCAAATCACAATTAACTACTACCAACAGACTGATGAAAATTTGTAGTTAGCTGCTTAAGATGAGTTTTATTAATAATGTCTTCTAATCTGTCTCTAAAAAAAACAGTAGATAAGTAATGATCTCTGTTATGTGTTCAAACAGAAAAATCATATTGAGTACATTAGTTAAGAAATACATTTCAGTTCCTTATCTGAAGTGACAAAAATAGAGACCCAAACTCCTGTTGTTTACATACTTTAAGAGGATCAGCACTTAATTCTCTGTTTGTGACTAATGCATTGTTTTCATAACTCAGGATGAAGTCTAAAAAAGTTTACTTCCATTATTTTTTGTCATTACCTTTGAAGATCAGATCAAGAACTGTGTGCTTTAATCTTCATGGATGATGCTAATTACAGGTGGATTATCAGCATTCACGATTGATCCATTAGTTTTGCTAATAGCTTTTAGCCAAAGTTCCATGTTGATAAAGCTGTAAGAATCTTATCAGCTGAAGCACCACTCATAAATTAAAATCTCAAACTCCATCCTGTTCATGATTGACTTTTTTCATTGTTTTGTTCAGATCTCTCTAGTATCTACACACACATAGTAACAAGTGGGATAAAAGCACACTGAAGGCCATCCAATCTTATAATATACCACTCCTATTTACAATTTGGTTTTCATGCTCAAATAATTGATTAGAAATGATTAAATACATAAGAAAGTATTATTTTGTAGTTTGTAAAAGTACATTTTGCACAAAGTTGGTGTTAGATGCAACATCGGTATTTTACAATGAAAATGTTGATATGCTACAAGCCTGATTGTGTTGTTTAATGTCAATGTCAAGTGTAATCCCCTTATACCATAATATGTCAAATGTATATCTGATATTCTCTGCCATTCCTTGCATTAAACCTGGATTATTTTAGCAATATTCAAAATGGGAAGATTCCTCTTCACACTATGCATGAGTTGATCCCAATGAGAGACTCTGGTTCAGTTCCAGAATTCTGGGCTTTCAACGTGCTAAATAAGGGAATGAATCCTTCATGAATAATGGCCAAGTAGCAAGTGATGATCAAAATGAGAAAAGGCTCAACAATGTTTTCTCAGTACCTTTTGAGATTTTGGGTTTCAGGCATGGTAAAAAAAAATCAAGGTTAAAATCATAAGACGCACATTCACATTCCCAAATTATAATAGAGCTACAATTCCAGCAATGTTTCTTTGATTGCAAGTTTGATGCCTGTACCATAAAACTCATGTGACCATTAACACAGTGCATGAAAAACCGATTATCATCAGACCAATGCCCTCCTTCCACATTAATAAATTCCATTAGAAAGAGTGATTTGCCCAATTAAATCTAGCTTGCTTATGCTAATCTTATAATCTTGGCAAAGGTTTTGCACCATATTTCATGAATAACTGCCATCTTATTTAGGGTTAATTTTATAGGACTTCACTATGTGCCCTAGCAACAAGGTGGATGTAGTGTTTAGCAACAAGATGGAGTTGTGCATGGCAAATTGCCTCCCTATATCTTTATAGGAAAGTCTAGCATTTTTCATTCATTTACTTCCATCTCTTGACATCTGTAGTACCTCGGTGTCATACTTATTTGTTGTAGTAGTTTTAGATATATAATATGTACAAAGTAGTATCAATTTGGTATGTATTGCACTTTATTTTAAAGCTGTGATCAAAATGCCAAACACATTAAGCTTGTTCTGGACTACAAGCAACAAAATCAAAACTTAAATATGAAAAGCACACATTGGCAGTATATCATTTTAAAACTTTTTACTTGCCAATCACATCATTAACCTATTTTTGTACATGCATGGAGCAGCACAAATTGTCACAAGTCACACAGATCCCAAAAGGTGCAAATCAAGAAATGTAATAAAATCAATATTTCAAATTTTGCTGGCTATAAAATAAAGATGTAGTGATTAAAAAAGCATTAACTTGGATCATTGCTCAGATTGTTAATGTTATTCTTGAGAAGAAGTTACTAATTTAAAGTTGTAATTAGCTATATTTGTGGTAGAGAATTAATTAGCCTGAGCCTCTTGTTTTTTTAAGTAATTTTCACACCTTGAAGTTCATGTGAATTGTCTTGGACCTTCCATATGTATGTGTTTGCTATGTCTTATTCTTCTGCTTATATGGCTTTTAAAAACAGTTGGTCTTGAGCACGTTCATAAATTATATCTAAGTGCACATTTTGAGTACAGTACTTACCTTAGTTGGATTCTAGAAGTAACTTGTTTTGTTATTTCAATTAATCCTTTTAGGACTTATTAGGACCCCACTTTGTTTTGCAGACACTATCTCTCTCTCTCGCACACACACAAGGACGTTTCAGAAAATAAAGCGAATATTTACATCAGTACTTTGTGTGTGTGAAAAATAAGTAAATGCCACCAAGCAACACTGATGTACAAGTATCAATACCTGACTACACAGAGAAGTGATACAGTTCAACAAATAATACCTAGTCACTTGTGTTATCTATGAATTGCCTTTACTTTCTGAAACATCTTTGTATATGTATACTCACTTTCACATGCTATACATAGGCATTCTGTCTCTCAATGTTAAAAAATTTCATTAGAAAGCTAAAAAAAAATGACGACAGTACCATGCAATGCAACTGCACACTTCTGTTATTGTGCTGTGCGTGTGATGAGAACTGGATGAATTGCATGAAACTTTCCAGATCTTATGTCAACAGATTTTTTCCCTGCTAGGAGTTCTGAAGATGGTATGCCACAAAACCAGCTACCATCCACAAACTCCAATAGAGAAATGTTGTGTGAAAATCAGTAATGTCAGTGTTTACTTCATTTTCAGCATAAAGCATTCAGTTTAAATCCACAACAATTGTTCAACAATGAAACTTAAAACAACCAAAGGCAGTTTGAAAACAAATAGATAGTGTTTTAAACAATAAAAAATTTTCATCAACCAGAACATTCTGGAATTTTCTATTATATTCTTGATGATTCCCGATCTTTCTGTTATGTTCTTGAAAATGTCAAAATGTTTTCCTTTTAATCTAGAAAATTCTGGAGACTTCTAGGAATTTATTCATAGCTTTTTAATGTATATAGGTTAGCATCCATGCATCAGCATCTTCAGTAAATGCTGAAGTAATTTTTCAGCAAGAGTTAATCTTGAATTGTAAAGATGTGTGATAAATGTGTAAGTGATCATGATAGACAGCAGATGATGGCTACATATGTCAAAATGGGCCTGATATGTTAAGAAACTGTTGAAGTCTTCCAGGGAGAAATATAGGCAGGATTATTGGAATGATTAAAAAAACTGGACACTGTTCTCCTAAGAAAAGAGATGGATCTGAAAATATAACTGTCACCAGAAGAACAAGTCTTGAAAAGGCTTCAGTAGTAAATTAGCTAGAGAACTGGAAGAAAGTATTTCTAAGAAGATATCAAATAGATCTATTAGAAAATATTTAATATGAATGGGCTTCTAGAAGTTTCTGCCATACAATAAACGAAAGAGACTTCGGTTTTGTAAAAAAAATAAAAATATCAAAGAGGAGACTGAGACAAGATGATCTCTGCAGATGAAAGTTCACTTAATCTTTTTCAGTTATCACAGTGTTTTGAGTCAAAAGAAAATAAAGTGAAATATTTAAATAAAACTATTTTACCATTCCAGTCTGGTTTTTCTGCAAATGGTAAAGGCAATTTGGTAATCCTATCAAAAGGAACACCAGTAAATGCAAATTGGTATTTGAATCTTTGTAAAACAGATTTTGTAGAATCTTCTTAGAAACTCCAACCTGATGGTACCTTTGTCTTTTTAACAAGATAAGGCACCCTGTCACACAACAAAGAAAGTCCCTCTTGTTTCAAGAACAATAAAATTCAGTGGGTTGGATAATAGCCTGGGAATTTTCTTGATTTAAAACTAATTGAAAAAAGAGAGGAAATAATGAGGCAATATATTGAAAAAAATCATCCAAGGAATAGAGAAAAATTGGAGTCATTTTAAGGAGACTTGGGAAAATATTACATATTGAAACAACTCCAGATAGAATAAAAGCAGTCATTAAAAACCCAATCAAAACAGTAACAAATAAACTAAACTTTGTAGTGTTAACTCATTTTTGTTATAATTTCAAAACTTTTTTGTAATGTTTGCTAATAAATACTTAACAACACCAAAAGAGTTTTGCCTGGCTTTAAGCTTGCATGTTAAAAAATATGCATAAAACATCAAAAATTACTGTGGAGCTGGAAAAGACTGGCCGGGGCTATAGGTGTATATATAACTTTATAGCAAGTAAAAAATTGCGGATGTTTAGTCTTTTGCCATTTTTTAAAAAGTGCATAAGTTAAGTAAATATGTTGATTTTTTTTAAAAAAAAAAGTATTAAAATTAGTAACTTACTTTCTCTTGTCACTTTACAAGGAGGAAAAAAAGTTACTGCAGACTGACAGACAACCAACAAAAGGTGAAAGAAAAGTAGTTAGGAAAAAACATACCCTCCACTTGATCCCGTCATTCAGAGTGAAAGTAAAGGCACCCACAGGCCCTGCTGGGATGGTTGGCAGGTTGATGTTTTTTGGTGGGATTTTGTAACTCTCGATGGCCTCAAGGCGTTTTTTAAGCAACTTTTGATATTTTGTGGCTGTTAATCAAAAGAAAGATTTTAAAAAATCATGTATTACACAAGATAATTTATGTATTATTATAAACTGTTTGTTATTTAATTATCATGTTTGGATTTAATTATTAAATTAAATTTTACAAAAAGCTAAACATTCCTGGTCTTTTCTTTGCATTTTCTGGAAACTTGTGAGATTTGTGGAATCCAGCCCAAAATGGCAGCAGCTCTCGGAAAACAGTCATCTGAGCATCATCAAAGATGGATGGTGTAACTTCTTTCCCAGTCACATATCTCTGAGCAGCTTTCAATGATCTCTGATGGATTTCAGCAGGAATATCAACCTGTACAAATAAAAACTTGTCTATTATGACACATTCTAATCTTTGTTATCTGTATTGTGGTGATAATTTCTCTCTTTTTTACTGCTGACATTTCAGAGACCAATTTACAGTCTTAACATCCACATTTGCTACAATGCCGCTCGCTGGAAGGAGGAAATTCTTTCTTTGGTAACAGTAACTTGGTTACAGCAACTGTTACGGAATGAGTGTATGCTAATGTACTGTATTTACCTGCAAAGATGGACATGTAACTGACTCCAGAAAGCAGTCCACAATGGATTGGACTTTTTTCTTCAGGAGCACCTCATCAGAATAGGCATGGCTATAATCCTGGATTAAAAAAAAAAACTAAGCGTAATAATTGTTGAAGTTATATCTCTAAGTGCAATTTGTGATTAACCATGCAGATTTAATTTTTAAAATTAGATAATTAATGCTGCTGCATGATATTTCTCTGTTTTGGTGTTGTATTTGCAGTATATTAGTTGTTTTGTTGATTCACCTTTAAACACAGTTCAGAAAGTTTGGGGTTTGTTTCCATCCCCAATTGTAAATATGGGCAAAGTTGCATGCTGCAGTTCAATGTATCCAGTAAAGAGTACTGACCATCTATGATAGATTATAAGTAAGGATTTTCCATAGGGGACCATGTTTTTAAAATGCCTATATACCAAAACAATTCTATAATATTTTTAACCATAACCTAGTTCATTTCCAGCCGAACAAAACCCAAATGAGCCACAGAAAATAAAACTACAAAAATAGGAAATAGTAGTACTTCACATTGAGGAAGTTGGAGAAAAAACAATGAACATACAGATTTAAGAAAAAGGATACAAAATAATTGGAGTTTATTATCATTCAAAACAGGATTCAGATGCCTGACAATGATTCCTAGATTTGCAGTTTAAAATCTGAACAAGTTGCGACAAGTATTTTGACATCATCCAAAACAAATCTGTGATTTAAATTAAAAACAATTTTAAAAAACTGCATTTTTCTCTGCTATACATAGGATGCAAACTTCTCTTGGACACAACAGATAATCTTTCCCTTGTAGGTGACTTAACATAACCAACAATGAACCAAGTAGACAAGTGTAATCTGTCCAGTTGAGGGATGCAGTCCATAAACTGAAAGTGTGAACCAATTCTATACAGGACATTCAAATAAAACTTGGCTGAAATAGATTCACTGTAATTGTATTAAGTGTTGAAAATTAAACTTTAAGTTCCATAAAAGGATACAGTGAAATGCAAAGTTTAACTAAGGACTACTTTAAACAGAGTGAATAAAAACCTAAAAAGGGAAGTGTCAAATGAATAATCTCTGTTTTTCAATATTGCGGTATATAAGGTAGATATGGTTTTCCAAAAATTTTATGTACATTATTAGAAATGAAATTTCTGGAGAAACCATTTTGCTGCAAGATTTTAGTGATGAAGGAAACTTCTTTATGAAAATTAGTAAAAGATTAACAAATTTTGTAAGCTTAAGAGAGCAAAGTGTAAACAAAATGAGATAAAACAGTGATTCGGCTGAGTTTTTCATTATGCTGCATCTCCATAGTAAATTCTAAGCTGACAGGTGAGTATTCAGACATTGTGAAAGTGTGCTAGCATTATTAACAGAAGAAAAAATATGACAAAAGTATCATAAAGATGTTTGTATAGAAGTGTGGCCTTTGACCAGAAAATTTTGAAATTTACAATTACACTTTATATCACTGTTTTAGTATTTTTATTTTAAAAATATTCTGTTAATTTATATATTTTAACATGTATCACACAATCTGAAATGAAACTTATTTCTCTGCTTTGTACCTTGAACTTCTGGACTTCCACATAAAAGAAAAGATCCCTATCTAAGAATGGCAGCCCTTCCTCTTCTCCATGTTTGATCAGGTAATTGTAGAAGAACAGCATTTTTAAAGAAAGATGACCCATTGCAGACTGGTTCAGGGCCAGCAGGAAGTCTGTTTTGTCATCTCTCATTGGCAGGGCTCGACTAATGGTCTAAAATAAAAATATATCACTTTAGATTTAAGACTGGTGGACTGTGCTAAAAACAAATGTTCCAGATGCTTCTCAAATAAAATCTATTTTACTGATGGAAAAGATAATAGAGATATGATATATTAATAAATAGATTAAATATTCAAGTTTCAAGCAGTATTTGTAAAAAATACTAAGATTAGATTTATATACTCAATAACTACGTTAGTTACAATGTACTTACAGCAGCCTACTCTGGTAAATTGATTGTTTAACATTTGACTCTGTCGAGCATAATACTCTTTTATTTCAGATTCTACTTCAATCTAAAACAAAGAAAATGATTGGTTATCTTTGATTATAGAATTATTGTATATATGATTACATCCCATTAAAAAACTTTAAAATTAATACTACTAAGAGTTTAATTCTGACTATTTAGCAGGTTCAACATTCCAATAAAATGCTACTTTGCAAAACATGTTTACTAAAATAAGGAAAATTAGTTTTCTTTCCTATTATTTGATTTTTTTTAGATTAAGATGTATGACTCATGAAGCAAAAGTGAACCTTTGGAGGAGACATTTCAACCTGTCACGTAAGGTACTCTAAAGATCTCAATCAACTCCATAAATCACAAATAAAGTTTGTAATGATTTATTAATTTTAAGGGATTTCCAGTAAATTTAAATTGTTTAATATTTTTCATATGTGCTCAGCTCAGCTTTCTTCTCTTGTCAAGAAGAGCACAACCAACTGTACATGTAACAGTTGTGCATGCTGTTGTATGCTTAGCTGCGCATCATAGTTGTGGAAGATCATCTGCTTTAAGAGTCCTATTTTTCTACTCGTTTTAAGAGAGGTCAAAAGTCAAGATGCCAATCTTTGAAGTATTCATAAGAGCATATTCAATTATTTCTTATATACTGCAATACTCATTTTGGCACTATACCTCCTCTGTCATGGTTTTTCTCATTCTATTTCACCAACTGGCCACGTGGGTTTCCTGCCAAGATATTTTTTCATTCATCAGTCTCTACAACTAATAATCCTAAATATAAGTAAGTAGTCGTAATGTAAAACAATGTGGACTCTAGTGTTTTTTTTACATACAAATTTTTAAAAGATTTCCTTTCATCTGTTGCTAAGATTTTCAAATTAATTTTTATTATGATTTAAAACTGAACTAAGCAGCATATTTTCAAAAATGGTGACCCCTTCATTCAAAACAAATATTTTGAAATCAAATAACTAGATAGTTAATAATGCAAAACTATGCAAAGTATTTAGTTTATGTACTATTCTCAGATCAATATGAAAGGAATAACTTATACCAATTCACATATACATAATGCAAAAACAATTGTTATAAAAAACTAATTTATAAATTTGATGATTTAAAATAAATCTACTGTCAGAAATGAAGTTTGGTAAAAACAGCTAAACCAAAGCAGCCAAGTCCACCAATTCATTATTGAGTCAATATATTTAAGCTACTTTCAGTACAACTGACATGTAAAGATGATCTGACATTAGTATTGTGCACATTTTCACTTTAGTGGTAATGAAGCAAGCATTTTAAAATCTTGGTTGGCTGATAGGTAGAAATATTTCTTTTCTTCTACTGATGCACTTAGATACTTAAAAATTTTATTTTTTACTGTTACCTGAAGTGTTAGGTGGATTCCCTAAGTTTTAGTGGTTTATTTATAAAGATTATTAGTTTTTCTTACTTTGCATAGCAAAAAAAAGGAATATGTCTAAGCTATTATTTATTATTTATCATTGTGTAAAATTTATTTCCTTCAGCACGATCCAAAATAGATAAAGGCAGGTAGTAGCGACACAATATGGTGGTGTACCAATAGCCTTCCAGGTAGAATAATGAAATAATAGAACAATGGCAGTGCATGTTCAGTAATCAACAGATACTTGACATCAAAAAATACAAAAGACATAAAGTAATTTTTATTTGAATTTTAACTCATAAAAATGCAAAAAGACTCCTTTATATTTTATTAACATGAAATTAAATATGAATGCCAGTAAACGGCCTATAAAGACAAATTCAGTCTAGTAAAAACTGTCAATAGTAACCATATCAAGCTGCTACTGGCCATCTTCTATACAACATAAAGGGGTTTCCAGTCTACACACCAAAGCTACAATGTATGGCACATGCGTTGAGATAAAATTTAGCATGAGTAATATAACCACACTTTCCAAGGCCTGGTAAAAAGCACAGATGTAACTGGCTAAAAGAGAAAATGTTAAATTTTGTTATTGAATGCATTATGATACCTTTACATTCTGGTGAACAGAAATGCTTTTTTCTACACTATTTAAAACATCATAGCATAGGCACAAATATAATGGAACTGTGAAATAAATAAATGATTTTCATGTAGTTGATGATTATTAATGTTTTTATCCAATTTTGAAAAGCAGCTGGCAGTGAGGACAAGCAAGTAATGAGAAAAATAGTGCTATCAGAGAAATGTGCCAGAACAACATCTACAGTGCTACATCCAATGGTAAGGTGCAAAATTCGACACACACACACACATGAACAACAACAATGACCTTCAAATTGTTTCTGTGTATGGCTGGAGACATTGTGAGGGGGATGTCCACAGAGTCTATGGCACTGCTCACTACCTTCTGTGTCTAACAAAAATGAAAACAATGTCTGAGATTTTAAGTGATTCTTGGAAACTTTATGTTAAACTTAAAAATAGAGAATTTTTTTGTTCTTACTGGTATTAAAGCAAGAAAACCTTGTTTTTTTAAAAAGAACATTACTACAAACAAAATCAATGATATCAAAAAGGAATTATGGCATAAACACTATAAAAATAATAATAAAGTCCAAGTGCCAAATATTTTGAAGCCCTAACCTAACGTTAGTTCTATTAACTGATTTATGAAGTCTAAACTCAATCTTAACCCCTTGAGACTTTTGTACATACAATATTGGAAATAATTATGGAAACACACACAGGATATGCACAAATAATAAGTAAATGTAACTGAAAGATGTATATGATACATATAAAATGCATTATTACAGAAAACATACAAAAACAACAGTCCATTAGTATTTGATATGTAACCATTTTCCACAATCCACCCAAGGTGTTTGACTTTTTCACTAGTTATAACCCCATATAGCCTCAATGATTTTTATATCAGGACTTTGTGAGTGTTCCATCAGCCTCTTTACATTCCAGACAGTTTTTCACCACATTGGCTGTATGCTTGAGGTCATCCTCATGTTGGAAGATAAGTCCCCACCCAATGAGGTGTTTTCCTGACAGAATGGAATGATGGATGAGAACCTGTCTGTACCTGCTGGCAATCAGTATAACTTGATTTCATGCAAATCTTTGATACTCTTGACCAACATGTGGCCTGCACTTGTATCAATCCATCCCCATGCTTCACAGTAGCTGTTTACACTAACTTCTACAGCACTCCTAAGTCCACCTTCAAACAAACTGCTGCTGATTATTGCCAAACAGTTAAATCTTTGATTCATGTTTAAAGCCTTTTCTTCCAAATTTGGTAATCCCACTGTTTTATTTCAGCCTTGCCATTTGGTTGCTCTCAGAAAAGGCACTAATGTGTATCTTGTTGTTCTTGAAAAAATATTAATACCTGTACCAGCTAGGTCATTTGCAAGATCTTTACCAACTCATCCATCACAAAGGGAATATATCCTGAGGTGCTTAACATCACTTTTCGAGAGTTTGGGCTTTCTCCTCAACTGGTGTATTGTCAACAGTATCAATTTTGTGTTTCCTCAGTGTCTTGCATACAACTCCTTCTGAAACATGAAGTCTGGCTGAAATCTGCCACATCGAGTAGCCTTCAATAGCTAAGACTGATTTAAATGCTATGTTATACATAGAATGCAATTTTATCACATGTTATTTGCATTTTGTATCCAGTTTTTCCTGTTTCCATAATTATTTCTAATAGTGTATATGAATTTTTTTCCTAAGACTCTGGGTAGAACAGTACTTTGGTAAATGCACAGAATCTAAACAAAACTACACATTTTTATGTAACAACTCAACGGGGTTATAATTTACGTAATGGATGCTAAATCTTCAGGAAATATCATACAAATAGCAGCACAGTTTGTGCCTTTTTTGATGAAATATGTACAAAATTTATTGGAGTATAAAAGGGTTAAGAAGTCACAAGGTGGAATTTGTAAACAATTTTAAAAAGAAAAAACTTTTCCTCTAATAATTTCTGTATAAAACATTTTCCACAACATTGATTTCAACTGTGTAGAATCCATGCAGATGGTTTCGATTTTCTTTAGTTTGGCAACTGACAGCGTTCTCAGCGAATTTAAAACAATAAAAATCCCTCAGTAAATAAGCATGCAATGCACACTGGTATTAGCTTTTAAATAGGATTACGTTCACTATTTTTTTACGAGTTATATTTTAACAAATTTTTTTTTAGAAAAAAAAAGGTGTACCCATAGTGACTGACTAAATTCTAGACAATCAAGAAGGAAATCCCTGACTGGCCAGAACAGTTTGCCTCAGCATAATACCACCATGCATATAATTGCCTGCATACAAATATTTGCTAACTTACCTTTCCTTCCTGTTATTTCATATGCTATTGTAAAATTACTGTAAATACCAATCAAATTATTAGAAAAATAGATTATATTTTCAAAAGAAATAACAACATCTAAGTGTATTAATACTGGTTAATGAATCAGCAATCAATATAAAACTCCATTCTGAATGATTTATCGTTGCATTGTGTCTCTTTTGATAGCCTAGAATAAGCTGAATAATTCAAATGACAACATGGTGAACTAGGGCTTTAGAACCAAAAAAACAAACAAATTAAGGGGCTAAGTTCTAGACCCTTAGTAATGATTGCATGAGTTAGTACCAAAGATTTTTAAGAATTGCACATCACAAGCTGAACAAAGTCCATGCATAGGGTTTGTTGTGCATGTATTAGCAAAACGTTTCATTCACAAAATAAAGGCATTGTATCACAGCATAAAACTCTATTAGCATCCAGTTAAGAAAAAACATACATATGCATATCTTACACTAGTAATTAACCACAGCATAGCAAATCCATTACAGGTACTCCCCGACTTACATAAGAGTTACATTCCTTAAGTCATAATTTAAGTAGAGTTTTATATAAGTGGGATTTTACTCAGTAACCTGAAGTGAGTAGTCTACCTGGTGAATGTAATCTGCATAATACCCAGCATAAATTAATGCAATTTTTAAAACGTAAATAACTACATAACTATCATTTTGTATGCATTGAATTTAAATAAAATACAGTATAGAAATAAGCATTAAAAATACATTTGAATATTCACTAGAACATTATCTTAATTCCTAATGTTGGCTGCCTCTATTGAGAGGATGTTAGTGGTGGTGATGTGTTAGTTACATTGTGGGAGGAGGAGGAGGAAAGGATAGCAAACTTCTCTATAGGATCATCATCATTTTCAAGACTTTGAGGCACAGGTTCAATAGATGCTGAAGGTCACTCTAGTCTTTTTATGAAGTGGTCAAAGGTTTACCGGACAGTTGCTTGCTTCCTTCTGCTCATAAATAAGTTTTAGCAGGAGAGGTCATCCTGAATCACCCTGAAGTTTTCGAATCCTTCTTCACTGGAGTGCTGCCACCCAGTATCAAAATGATGGAATGCCTCTGTTAAGTCCTTCATGGTGATCCTCTTTGGATGTTGAACAATGCATGGATCCTCTTTCTGCGTCTCTGCCTCGGCAACCTTCTGTGCCCCCAACTACATGAGGTCATCACTCAAATTATTCTGAATGACTATCCAGGAGCTGTTCCACATCATCAACCTCCTGATCCAAGTTAACTTTCTGGACCACTTCCTCAATGGGCTCTGTGAATCCCCAGAAGCCATGGACAAACTAAGGGCAGAATTTCTTCCATGTATCATTTATATTGGTGGACTTGATCTCTTGCCAGGATGCTGCAATATTCTTGATGACATTGTGGATGTTGTAGCTCTGTCAAAACTCCTTCAGTGTCATTCTTTTCTCCCCCTCAGTAGCCTTGATAGCCTGGGCAAACGTGTGATGAAGGTAATACACCTTGAATGTTGCAATAACCCACCCTGATCCATTGGCTGCAACAGTGAGGTGGTATTTGGCGGCAAGTACATCACTTTGATGTCAGGATGATAATCATCAAGGCATGCTGGATGGCCAGGGGCATTAGCAAGAAAAAAAAGGATCTTTAACAGATTTAGTTTGTCCCGGCAATAATTGTTCAGCTGGGGAACCAGGTGGTGCAAAAACCAATCCTCAAATATCTCCAGACTAACCCAGGCCTTCAAGTTTGACTTCCAGATGATGGGAAGAGAGCCTTTGCATATTCCCTTCAAAGCCCAAGGATTCTTGGAACAATACACCATGAGGGGCTTCAGCTTCAAGTCACAGCACCATTACTACTAAGCAACAACGTAAGATGGTCCTTAGCCTCCTTAAACCCCGGTATCATCTTCTCCTTTGCTATGCATGTGCAGTATGGCATTTTCTTTCAGCACAATCTGGATTTATCACAATTAAACATCTGTTCTGGCAAATAACCTCTCTTCAATTATTTGTGCCAACAATTTAGGAAATTCACCTTTTGCTTGCACATCAGCACTAGCAGCCTCACCACTTTCTTTCACATTTTGAAGATTAGCATGAGCTTTAAACCACTGAAACCACCCATAGTTAACCACAAATGACTCCTCTATTTCACCACTCTTAGCCTTTAAGTCTTCATAAAGACTTCTCGCCTTCTCCTGAATCAACCTCAGGCTAAGAGGAATACAACACTGGGTTTGTTTTGATCTTTGATATACAGTAAAAAAATTCTTCCATCTCATAGATCAAACCAGTCCTCTTCTTAGTTATTCCAGTGGATTTCATGGGGGAGGATTCTTTCACATGTTCTTTAATAAGATCTTTATCCTTTACAATCATATTCATGGACAAGACGGCCGTTCTGAGAGTACATGCAATCATTGTTAATGTTTGTCCACCTCCATATCGCTTTACAATGTTTAGTTTTTCTTCATACATAATTGTCTTGCACTTCTTAGATCCATTATCTTTCATGTCACTCTTACATTTTCCAGTCATGATTGCAACAACAACAGTTTGGGTGAAAATTAAGGAAAACAGTGTAAGTCTTACAGAGCAGAAGAACACTACACACGGTAAGGCAGTTATGCAAGACTGGGGAAGCGAGTCACGTAACAGTTTTCCTCTGCGAACTAAGTAGTTCTTCATCTATCTCTGTAAAAATATTTTGCATGGCAGATTTTTTTAGGTTAAGTCGAATTTATGTATGTCAAGCGAAACGTAAGTCGAGGAGTGGCTGTACATATTTATCTGTTAAGAGTCTTCAGAACACAGCCATGTTAATGAAAACCACCACAAATCATTTACCTGATTAGATTCTTTCAAGAGTCCAATTATTTGCTTATCTAAAGCAAAAACTGTTTTTACTTTCTTTCTCATTCTTGGTTTTGACTTAGCTACTGCCTGCACTTCATGCTGTACATATTCTTTTTCATAAATTTTTACTTTTATGGCTGGAAGAATGAATTCTTTCAACTTTGTACTACTTGCTTCCTGCCCATAGTTCTGCAGAGTCAATACAAATGTTAGATGCAGACCAAGCTCACCGAATGGAGATAAACACTACCAATCTAATGTCTCTTTAAACTGTGGACTAAATCAAAAAGATATCCATTATTATTTGTATCAAAAAGCAATCACAAAAGAATCAAGTTCTCCTGAAAGAGCTTCTACTGAGGACATACAAAAGCATAGAATAAAATTTTTTTTTCCTCATTAAATTGCAAATAAAAAAGCAAAAAACATCACTTGATTACATTTAACAGTTTAGTCACAACCATCTGAGTTTGTCATCTAGTTCATAAATGCTTGCAGAGATACTGAGTTTAAAATTGTAATTAAGAAAAGTTTTCAACATCTTTAAAAGCACATTTACATAGTTAAATCATAAATTGTTTCCATTTAAAAAATAGTGGATTAACCTAAAAATATCATATAAGTATTTTTAAAACATTGCTCAGTACAGGGGTGTCAAACACGTGGCTTGTCAAAGTTATTCGTCTGGCCTGCGAAGAGGCTGACAGCAACTTTTATTTGCATCTCTTTTGTAAAGACAATAGCACACACATTGTAATAGACACATTTATAGCACCCCACCCCACTGAACTATTAAAAAAAAATTTGAATCTCATCCTTTACAGCACCTGCCAATGTTAACAGTAGAAGATCTGGTGTACAGAAAACCGATCACTGTGAGACAAACAGGTTGACTGACCAACACGCACATACATACAAACTATAACCAAATAAAGAGAACAAAGGACTGATGTTTCAAGGAAGCACAGTTATTTTATTCATTTAAAATCGCAATATGATAAATCCTTACCCAGCAATAAAACAAATAATAAGAAAAGAGATGAAAAGATGCAGGGCTGCAAATATTTGGTGAAAGAACTTTATGACTACATTTGTTCCTTCGAAATAAAGCTTCAGCTTTGGGAAAAGCAACTTTTAGAAAGTAATCTGGCATACTTTCCAACCTTAAGAACACATGACAAAGCTGAGTCACATTGTGATGCCTTTGCAGAAAAGTACAGCAGCAAAATTTGTAAGTTAAAAAATGATTTCCAGGAAAGGATTTTTTACTTTAAAAGCCTCAAGAAAGACTTTTTAATTTTTCAGAAGCCATTTTTTGTCAATGTTCATGAGGTCACTGAGGAGCTTCAGATGGAAATAATCGATCTGCAGCATGACTCTGTTTTGTAGAATAAGCTTTTTAATTGTGATATTGGCACACTTTATCAATATCGAGGACCAAATTATCCAAAGTTAGAGTCTTTTACTTCAGAAATTCTGTCCATCTTTGGGAAAACTGTCTGTGAACAGATCTTTTCTGTAATGAACATTAACAAGTCGAGACTACGTTCTCAAATTACTGACGCACACTTGAACTCAATACTCAAAGTTGCCACAGCCCAGTCACTTGCTCCAAACTTTGATACACTGATCCAGAATAAGAGGTGTCAGGCATCAGTAAGTAGCAGTAGAAAGTAAATAAAGTCAGTTATATATATATCAGTATACTTATCATTTACAAACCTATTCTTTTAATTTTAAATCGTAGAAGTGATTCTACTGTCATTCTTATATCGCTGATATCTAGCAATAAATAGTATTATGTTTTACAATGTAATGTTTGTGTGTAGTGTTTTAATGTTAGATAAAACAGTGTGTGTGTGAGGTCACATATGATATCATTTTTTCAGTTTTACACCTCTGAAATTTTTCCTGCAAACATCCTGGACACCCATCTGTATGGCCCACTCGAAGTACATTTATATCAAATGCGGTCTGCCATAGCAAATGAGTTTGACACCCCTGGCTTAGTATGGCAATAATTATAAAATGAAAAATTTGTATATCTAAATGAGATTATATAGGCTGACAACAGATATGTAATATTAATCTGTATTCATAGTTTAGATGACTGGTCACATCTACTGGTGGCAGCAGCATGCATTGAAACTTGGATGAGATAAGAAATTCTCCCACAGTTGGGAGATGGGCTGTACGTGTTCATTAAGATTGGATGATTAGATAAAAAAACATTAAGACAGTGTATATTTATAAAATGTATCAGGAATGTTACAATGAAACCTGGTTGAAATAAAATTGCTGTAACGGTATCTGGCTAGGTTTAATATTTCTGTACACATACAGGAATACCTCGACTTATGTAAATTCGACTTTACGTAAGAAATAAATTCCAAAAAAGATTTGAGATGTGGCAAAAATGTTACATAAGTTATGTATGGGCACTACTTTTAGCCATGGAGTAATGCACGTTTGGGTCTGAGTGTTAGTTGGCCAGCATCTCTTTCCCCTGCTCTCAATTGTGCATTAGTATCCATCAAGTGAGTTGTGTGTAAATCTTTTCATTTTTACAAGCCATGGTGCCAAAGCGTAAAAGTGATGCAAGTGCTAACGGTTCTGCAAAGTGTAAGGTGATTATGCTTGAGGAGGTGAGCATAATAAAGAAATATGAAGACGGGCAAATTTTGTCTTCAGTTTAGCTTGGCCTGGGCATGGCAATGTTGATGGTTAACATGATAGTGAGACAAAGACCATATTAAAAAAACACATGAAAAGATCTTTCCCCATGAAAGCTAGTTATAATGAAACAAAGAACTGGTGTGATTGCTGAGATGGAGAAATTCTTGACGGTGTGGATGCATGAAAATAAGCCATATACATGTGAGTTCAACTTACGTAAAAATTGACCTACATATAGCTGACTGGAAAGTAACCCTTACATAAGTCGGGGTATTCCTGTAATTTTGTTTAGAATTATATCAATGTTGTAACTTTAAAATTAGTAATGATACATGTGCTAAATATTCTGATCAATGTACAATAAATTTTAAAATTCTGAATTATAACCATGTTTTCCAAATCACTTTAGTTTAATTTTTAGGAAAAAAAAAAGAAAGAAATATTCAGAAATTACATTTTAATTTAATTTTAAAGTTCAACAAATACAGAGCCAGACAAAAGGCAGTTGTACCTCATAAATTTCACTAGCTGAAATCCACAACCATAAGTTGAGGTCAAGTTGACATTGAGGCTCTCTTAGAAAACAATGTGTTTGTGTTGAATATTTTGATAAAGCTGAAAATAATGGGCTATTTAGAAAAACCAAAAGTTGATTTGAGATTGAGATGGTAAGCATTAAGTTTCCTTTTTTTTTTTTTTACAAATTTTGACTTTGCAATTCTTCAGTTAAATGTTTCTAAGTTAGAAATTGTTTCAAGAAAATCTACAAACAATATATCTGTTATAATATAAAGTAATCTAGTGCAGCTTGTTTCTTTTCTGGCCTTCATCTAGGTATATGATCTTGAGGGAAAGCTGGGAGAAAACGGGCTTGAAAACAAAATCACAAAGGTGTGCTCAAAGTCGTCAGTTAATATAAACTCCAAACCTGTCAAATAAAACCTATCTAATTTTTCATGTAAGAAAAATATAACTTACCCATAATGAACAGATATATTATTAACTTAATTTCTGTTATCCTTACTGGGTGCAGAACATTTAAGGCAATTGTTTCCAAATGTTAGACAATAAATAAGCAAAGTTAAAAAAAAAAGGGGGGGAGTTATAAATCTTTCTTAAGGTTGAAAGTTTTTACTTTTTTTCTCCATAAGTAACAATTTGCTTACTTTGCCTTTTCTCCTCCGATTTGTCCAAGGACCTGGAAGTGGCTCCTCTTTACTCACTTGTATCATGCTGGTCAGCTCTACTTGTGACATGCCAGCAAAATCCTGCATGTTTACTCCTACCTCATCTGCTTGCACCTGTAAGGTTTTTGTTCATATTATACGTTAAAGCTTGTGATGCCAGGGTTTTACTTAAAACAAACATCCTTTCCTTTAATATTTCATAAATGCATTATACTAGTAGCACATCTTATATCACATAAGATAAATGAGAAATATTCTCAATTAGTCATTTGATAATGTAATTGTTCAATGTTTAAATAGTAATAGGAAATGTAAATATTTTTAAAAACACACCAGAAAATATTTCTTGGCAAAAAAAAAAGGATTTATACATTTTAAAAGTTGTAATTTACTTGTCATGAACTAGTTTAAATAATTAAAGGTGTTCTGTTTGCTTTTCTCCAATTAACATTTTCAGATTTAAATATTTCAATTATTTGTGATTATTTTTATGTTCCAAATCATGCTTTTTTTTGGGAGTGGAAAGGAATTATTTAAAATAAAGAGGTTATGTAAAAAATTGTATATTTTGAAGGAAATGGAGAATCAAGTAAACAAGTTTCTCCAAAAAACGTGTAAAACAATAGGCCAACTGTTTGAATAACATGTTTGTTACTAAAAGAAATGAGCTTTTATTCATTTAAATTTTACTTAAAATGGTTGCATATTAACAATGAGTTTAACTATAAGAGAATTGAAGATATTTTCTGTATTTTCTTTACAAAAAGAGGATAAAAAGGAGAAAGAAAGCCTGCAATGTTGTAACTCGCTGAAATCGTAGATGATCACATTATTTCTCTCTGTACAAATTATTTCAATGTACTTGCTCAATCATGTTTTATATTTCTTTAAGATCAGGCATTTTATTAGATTGTTTTTTTGTTTTCTTCACTTTTGAACATTAAATTTTTAACTCCACACTGAAAAAGTTAATCTGATTACCTTTCTTTTTGTTTTGTAAATATACTAAATTTAAAATCCAAATAATCCTGTCTTCAATTTTTAAAAATATATATATATATACATATATTTTTTTCTCTAGACACCGAAAATAATATTCAAGTAATCCAGTGTGAGTTATGTGGTGCCTATCACCATAGGAACAAGTGCACATTATTAAAACAGCCTGGAATTTTTACTTTAAATAGATGACAGCCAATTTTTATCAAATTATGACATATGAAATTGCAGATTAGCAACATGCAAAATGTTTTTAGCATTTACCTTTAGTTTTAACTGTGAAATGAAATATCATCAAGTGCAGTAGATCAGGAAATGATGTGAAATATTCTCATTATTAGAAAAACTTAAACTTTTTTGAAAATTTTGACGTAAACTGACAATATCATTTTTGTTACTGCATTATTGTCTGGTCTACAACAACACTTTGGGGCATTTCATTTGAGATTATTGGCAAGCATCTACATGGGAGACAACCCTGGTAAAAGTGAGACAGTTGTCTGCTAGGAACCAATACTGCCTAACATGGGACCAGGCACTTCTGATTTTGACAGGGATGTATTAAAGCTCTTCAGTTTCATGTGTGTGGGGAAAATGGTTAACCCATATCTGGCTGACAAGGAAGAGCAACGGAAGCAAACTTGGACCATCAACCTTAGCTAGACTAACTGCTGGACCACCATAAATCATACACTGCTTTCCACTAAAAGCTCTATCATTCAAAAGTCCAACATCAGAAAATAACTATTTTTGTTCAACTTTTAAAACATATTACTTTTAAAAATTGCATGTGCACACATGCACACAAACACACACACACAATTTAATTTGATTTTTAGACTCAATTCACAATCGCTGAGTATTTTGTTTCCTTCTGTTATTATTTCTGCCCAGTGGATGACCAGAAACTCATTACATAACCAATTTTTGAAAGAACAATTAATGAACACTAAAACTGTCTTTCACTACACACATGTGAATTATAAAATGACTTACAGCAGAATCAAACTAGTTTGTTAGCTTTAACTTGATCAGTTACAGTAACAGAATACTTAAAAAAATGGAATGTCAGTTTTCTATATTGATATTGTTCTATGATAATTACAAATATTACTACAAACATCTCTTCATAAGGTTTTAACATATATTAATAATAATAATGATTCAATTTTAATGCTAAATTACTAACAAACATTTTTTTCAATATTTTAATATTAATATTTTGGTTAAATCTATCGTATCTTGTTTTTTTTAGCTCTTCTGAAAGGTAGTGATGTCAGGAACCATACAAACACCATCTTTCACAGCTATGACTGAATGTGAAGTTGTCTGTGGTTTTCCTGACAAGAGAGCTATAAGATTTTCCACACATACATATTTGGATATTATTAAAAAGTTTTAAATTATTCTCTTGAAGTTATCAGAAGAAAAAAGATTTTTATTCAAAGAGTAAATAAACTAACTTAAACATCTTAAGATTTCTTTAAAATATCTGGTTTTACTTGTAAGCCTTAAACAGGAAGAGAGGGAGGGTGGGTTGATAAAAAACAGTGTATCACTCAAAAGGAAAAAGATGAAGATGTCTTGGCTGGATTTGAACTGTTTATTTGATTCAGTTTCATCCCTCCTGAGTAATATAATATAAAGCCAACAATCATTTCTAAAACAAGAGACAGAACTTTAAATGCAAAAAAAATGTAATAAATTTAATATTTAAATGAACACAAACTTAATTTACTATAAAAAGTTTTCATTTTCTTTTTGTAATAACTTATCTATATGTTAATTTACAAGGGAATTTCATTAAATTTAATTGTTTCAACTATCTACAAGTAATACCCTAGTCCTCCTGTTAAGCAGACCAGAAATAACTTGTTTCAGTTGCGCATAGTGTTTCTGATGCCACTATTTGTTCTACTCTGATTTAACAAAAAACCCAATAATCTTCCCTCCAAGAGAGAATATTTAATTATTTCTTATATGCATTGTTAATAATTTGCAATAAGTAGTTTTAGCTACCAATGAAACTATTCCATAGACAGTAATGATGAGTTAAGATGGAGTGCACTTCAGTGTTAATTTACAAAAGTGATAAAATATTCTGTTGAAATTCTACATACACTAAGGAAACTGTGAAAGGCATCTTCAATTTTCACCACGATTTGGTCTTTAATCTTATTCAGGACAGGTGTGGTGGGCCGCAGCATATCATCAGACTGCAGTTTGTCTTTCAAAGGAACATGTTTCCGTGCATGCTGATCCAGATAAGTCCTAAAAAAATTAATTAATTCTAAACATAAAAAAAACAGCATATGACTGGCAGAAAAGCTTTAATTTCTCTAAGAGTAAATGCTGCTCTATTGGCTGTATATATGGCAGTCCTGCTGACTATAGTGGTGAGCAAATCTTCAGTGTAAGCAGCCTACACAACGTAAACAAATGTGGGTGAGCTGGACAGAATACTAGTTTTCTTAAACAGAACTATTAGAATAAAGACACTGGAAGTTCTTGTTCTATTAAGCCTTCATCTCATCTCATTTGAAGTATACAGTCCCAGTTTAGGTGTCCTCATCTTATTAAAAAGTTGGAAGGTTGGATTAGTTAAAAAAAAAACATTTTACTGGAATGCTTTTGAGACAGCATATTAATTATTCTGTTCAGAAAAAAATTAAACTTTCTTAATTTTGAAAATTGGAGATTCTATCAAGATCTAAACTGGAGTATTTAAAAAAAATTTTTAGTATGAAACAGATTTTAAAAATCTGTTGTTATTTCCGGGTTTCAGGCTTCAGGGGATCATAATTTAAAACCAAGTATCATAAGCTTGGTATCTGCAAATTGTTTTCGCTGTTGAAATAGTTAATGTATGGCATGATCTACCTAGCAAAAGTGTTCAATGTACCACCACCAACCACCACTAATTTATGTCAAAATGCATTAGACAGATGAGTTAGAATGTTTTATTTAAGTTTGAAGACATCCTGCCCCATCTTTGAATAACTAAATTTACACTGATAAAAGTAAAATTGTTGGATCGTATACATTTTCAATAATTAACAACAAAAAAAGGCAAAAAAAAACTGTTTTTTCTTCCTATAATGCCTTACTTCAGAATGTAATTGGCCTGAACATTTTTCTTCGCTGTGCCAGCCGGGTCATGTCCCAGTCTCTGGTAAGCATCAGCATCCATGTAAAGGTTGACTATGTTGAGAACCTCTTGACCATTCTGCACTTCCTGCAGGTACTTCTTAAACATACATGTCAACCTGCTCATGAGAAAATAAAGAGAAAAATTGTTTATATAATGTACAGAGGCAGAAGATCTTTGGAACTAAGTGGGGGGGGGCAGCACAGACCACATTGGGGCCATTTTCATGTTTTGTTGATTTTTAAATTTAAAAAACAATGTGAAGAAATATATATTTATTTTGATATTAAAATAAACTAGCATTCAAAAGAAATGTGTTTATTTAGATAGTTTATTTAATATAGTAATGAATGAAAAAATTCTTTAGTACTCTGTAAAAATGTGGTAAAGACATGACCCTTCCCTAGTTCTGCTTGCTGCCTCTGTTTAAGTCCACTGGAATATGCTTGGATCACAAAGTCATGCAAGGAGAAACTCTCGTGTTCTGGGACTGCTAAGCTGGTTGGATGCAGTCAAATTGCATGTTGCTTAGCCTGGAAGCTACACAATCAAATATCACAGAAGTGGCAGACTGAAAGACTAATGATCAGACCATTCAAAAAAAAAAAGTCAAACAACTGTCCAAAATGGACTAATACAAAACATTATTGACATTTTAGGGGATTTGAAAGACCTACCAATCTTTGCAAGAACTGACCAAAGGCAGGGGATAGGCCCTATTCATCATATTCACGAAATAATAGGTTGGCTGATTTACTGTTTATCTGGACATTTTTACCAATATACTAAAACCATAGTCTGAGGACTGCCTCCCTCTCAACTTGATTTCCCAACATGATAACATTTGGCTGCCATCATCAAGCAGTATTTCACAGATCAGAAAATTCTAGTTCTAAAGTGACCGACTCACAGCCCTGATTTGAATCTGATAAAGAATTCATGGAAATGACATAGACAAAGCTATTAAGATGAAAAAGCCAAGAAATTTGAATCAACTGTTCCAAATTATTTGGTCAAATTGGATCAGTATTTGCAAAGACCAATGTATTCATCTTGTGGACTCCATGCATAAGCAATGTCAGGTTGCAATTGATGTTTGTAGCTATGCCACCAAATTCTAATACTTCCTTCATCTGTTTATCTCATAATCTCTACAAATTGGGTTTTTGTGACAAAATTTTGTTTCATTCATTCTTAAACTTTTGTCACCATGAAATTCTATTGAAATGTAATAAAAGCCAGTGTATGTAAAGTATTTACTACCAATCATGTTGATGTATGTGTCAGTCAAAAAAACAAGAAATTGTATTTTTTTATCAGTGTAATGCCCTTGGTGGGGAATGTTTATTTTACATATTTTACATCTGCCATCTTTCTTAAACTTTTTACCACACTGTATAAGTATTACTAGCTGGGGTACCTGGCGCTGCATGGGGAAAAATGGCTTTTATATCAATTTTAAAAAACTCAATTTTATTTTTTTAAATGCACAATGATTGAATGAACACTGAATTGATGCTAATGATACATTTCTTGACATTTTATTAACTGTACACTTAAATTTAACTTAAAGAGCCCATTTATTTTTATCTTGAAAAAAAAAAAGAATAATGAAAGCATAGATTTTTTAAAATTGCATTTGTTTAGGAATCTGAAAAAGTACCTGACCAATACAGGATATGGGGCTAATTTATAAATGATGACAAACCTGTAGAAAACTACAAAGTGGATTTTTATTCTTAGTTTTCAAAGTTATACTGTGTATAATATCGAAACCTTCCGTTGATTGCTTCCAAACGGCCATCAAGGCCGACTGTTGAAAAATTGAAGTTTGTGGTCACTTCTGAGTTGAATGAGTACCGTGAAGCTGTAGTAACTCTGAACCTTGAAAGGTGGGGCCAGGCTCTGGTACCCTTGGATCCTACCTTTGATCCCGAGGTACCTTCATTATACTTTGAGGCTGCTAGGTCGCCTATTTTGAATGAGTGCAGTGAACTAAATGTAATCTATAGGCTTTTGAAAAGTGGTCTTTGGTGACCTCAGAACGGCCTTCAAGGCCAACGTGCATGCAGTAGTTTAGAACCTCGCCCAGATTCTGAAGTACCACCACTCAAAGTTTGGGGCCTCCAGATGCTACAGTTCAGTCAAGAAAGAGTAACAGACAAACGCACAAACCCTTGAAAATATGTATTAGGTTATAAATAATACGTGAAACAGAAAAAAAACTGGATATTAAATGTAAATAACATATCACAGAATTGCATTTCAAGTGTAAAAATTCATTTATACCCATAATGTTATGCATACATTAATAATTTTAATAACTGTTAATTAATGACTAATACTAAAACAGTTTGCACTGACTTTATTGACAGCACCAAATACTGCCTCAAAAACAAAATTTAGTGGTCTGCAACACATCAGTGGAGCAGTAAATATTGGGAACTGATGTTCTCTTAAGCAAAACTCATAATGACAGACTGTGACTAAAGCATCTGCTACAAAGCAACAGAAAAAGCAACCAACATTATTTCTTGACTATAAAAGGTCATAGTTACTACTTCCTCAGTTGCCAAATGATAGGTACTGTAGTTAAAGTTTAATCCATGAAATTTCATGTGACTGCCATTAAAGGAACTAATCATTTGTTTTCCTATAAGTTAATTCTTTATGCCAAATTAACTTCTATTTAGTATTAGAACTTATAAAAAGAGAACAATTCTTCCATTAACTAAAAAATTAAATAAATAAAATGAAATAAAATGAAATTATTGCATTTAGTCTGACTACTCTGTACAGTACATAAATGCATGTGAACTCTTTAAATGACTATAGCTAATGTACTCCACAAGATAAACCAGTGTCATGTTCTCATTATAAGCTTTTCTTATAATATTTTTATTATTGATAGAAAGCATGTTGGTATAACATAATAATTCATCACATATAGATCTGGAAAGATGCATGGCATACTGTCATTTACACTTAACTGGTTTAATATAGAAAACCACTATCACTCACTGTTTGTTTTCCATGGTCTCTCTAAATGTTGGCAAGTTGGCAGCTTCCAACTCCTCTCCAATTTCTGCTAGTTCCAGCCCTGAGTTCTGTTTAAAACAAATATAGATTCTAGGCATCAATCAGCTTAAAAACAGCTACTGCCACTTCTTCGTTGAACATGTATAATAAAAGTGAAAACCAAGGAGCAGTAATGCTATAGTTTTTATTCTCCCTCAGCATGTAAATGCACATTTATTTAGGAGTCAGAAATTTAGAGAGAAATTTGAATATTAAAATAAATAAAATGACACTGTAAAATAGAATTTAAAATGCAAGCGAATAAATAAAACAAACTTAGTAGGTTTTGCAAAGATCTGGATCAAACAAACAGCTGTCTAATTAATTTTTCCTAAGGTCAGATTTTAAGATAATTCTATCACTCATTTGAAAGGGTGAGGCAGTCATTTAAATTAAAAATTTTACATCACTCTCTCTCTTTCCCTGTGAATAACCAGACTTACTAGATAGACCACCTCTCCATAATAAAAGAACTGACAGCAAATGGCTTTTCCTGAGTGACCTTCCTTGACATGGCTGGTGAATACTATATTTTCCATTCCTAAAGTAGTTTGTAGTTTTAAGACTGCTGTGTAAAAGCAAAAGACATGGATGCCAAAGTAAACTGACAAAAATTACGTTCCATTTTTGTATATTATTTCATAAGAACTTAATTAAATGAGTTTGCTAAGCTTTCATTTTTAATCATAACCAAAAAACACACATTGTAATTACTCATTTATCTGTCCAGAAAGAAAATACCAAGAGATAAAAAAAAACAGTACAAAGAAAGACTACTTGTTCCAGTTAAAATCTTCAACATCCAAAGGGTGTGTGTGTTGGTGAGGCTGTATATTAGTCAAGAGAGATAAATATCAAAAATGATACATGGGCAAAGCTTGGTGCATTAGTGAAACAATAAATGCTCTTCATTCTCTTTTTGTCATTCACAGTTAATAAAAACA
This sequence comes from Nautilus pompilius, assembly GCA_018389105.1. Classification (NCBI taxonomy): domain Eukaryota; kingdom Metazoa; phylum Mollusca; class Cephalopoda; order Nautilida; family Nautilidae; genus Nautilus; species Nautilus pompilius. Next base: position 1,615,840 of record JACATO010002123.1, read on the forward strand.
AAATAAAAAAATCATCCATACCAATTCTCTCATAGCAGCTTTTCTTCTTGCCTCCAATTGCCTTTGGCGAGCAGCTCGCATGGCCTTCCTTCTTTCCCGTTCCATCATTTTACGACGCACCATGGCAAGACGTTTCTGTTCTGCTTTGGTTTGTTCATCAACATTTTCATACTTCACAAGTTTCTCATCATTCAAAATCTCATCAGGAGCTGGCTTTCTAAAAAAAAAAAAAACACATTTTAAACTTTGTACAGATGACATTGAAATAAAACTATTAACTGCCTCTTCACGAGCCAACTCATCACTTTCTCGTTGGTACAAATGAACACACAGTACAACGATGGTTTGCAAAGTTACAATCAGATGTGAGCCCCAAAGATAAGGAATGTAGCAGATGTCCTTCCAGCTATGATGACAACCATCTAAAAGACTCAGTTGAAGCCAATCCAAGAAAAACAGAGAAATTGCTGGAACTGCTTTCTGACATCTTGACGCAATCGGCAAAGTAAAAAAACTTGACAAGTTGGTGCCTCACGAGTTGAATGAACAACAACAAAATCATCGATTGGAGATCTGCTCTTCGCTTGTCATAAGAAACAAAACCTGATGAAATCATAACTGAAAAAGGTACTGTCGTGAATTAAATATTGTTCATCAGAAACTCTCCCAATAACAGCGGGCATTGGTGAATCGAAGAGACCCAATCCTGCTCCATGACAATGCTCATCGTCGTGTTGTAAAAATAACACTTCAGAAACTGAACACGGGGTACGGAGTTCTCCCTCACCCAGCCTATTCACCAGACCTTTCTCCCACAGACACCACCTTTTCAAACACCTCAACATCTTCTTCTGTATGAAATCCTTCTCCAACCAAGCAGCAATTTAAACTGTCTTCCAACAGTTTATCCACTCCAGAAATCCAGATTTTTTTTCAAAATGGTATAAATGCACTAGCAACTAGTTGGCAGAAGTGTATTGATTGTAATGGAACTTTGATTAATAAACTTCACATTCAGTAACGATATGGAGTCTCATTGTTGAGGTAAAAAAACTGACAAAACTTTTGTAACAACCTAACATAACAAATTTTTTTATTTCCTAAAATTTTGGTCTATCTTGCTCTCATTATTCTGTATTAATGTTATTATTTTAATATAAAAGTACATGTAAATTTATGCCATGTAGGGAACTTGGTTTTAGTTCTAAAACTTCTTAGAGAAATCTAGCACTGCTGACTGCTTTCCTGTTCTTTGTTTGGCCATACAATGTCCAAACTTTTTCCTCCAAGTCCATGCAACTTTCCAGTAGATTGCTATAACCTTTGCCAATGATGAACTCCTTCAGCACATGCAACCTGTAGCAACACTTAACCTGTCTGGAACATCCTTCTTTCTTGTCCTTTTCCCCATCATAACTTTCCACACCAGAATCAGATTCATTCTCCTCATTCAGTCTGCAATTAAGACCTGCAATGTCTGCTGATGCACCATTGTCAGTGGCAGTAAGGAGCTACAAATTCTGCCAAGAAAATCTAAATTGTATTGTTGCACTTAATGGCCATGTTATCATTTTCATCTTGTTCAGGAAGTTCTGCACTGTGATCCCTTTGAATTCAGCTCAGACATCAGTTTCCAAAGCATTTTTGGATTGTGCTGTATCAACATCCTCACATCTGATGCAGCCAGTAGATAGCTCCAGTAAGTTGGTCTGTTCAAGCATGTCTGGAATAATGAAGTCCTTGTCTTTTCCAGTTTTTGCAAAAGAGCAGTCAGCTGCCTCTTCCGGATTTTTTGTCAATGATGGCCCATCTTGGCATCAAGTTTTTTCAAGTACAATTCAAAGACACTGCTTGTTATCCAAGCTTTCTTGTTTGCATGATATTCTACTGCAGATCATTGCAGTCAATCCTACCAAAGCAGTGAGGCTTGATGGACTTTCTATTGATAAGAGGCTTCTGTTTCACTCCAACTGCACTAACACATAACAACATAGTTATCCCCTCTTTTCATTTCTTACCACCTGAGTAGTCAGGTGCTTTAAAGAGCAATGTCGTGTTCATAAAAATCCTGTTTCATCCAAGATGTAATTATCTCAAAAGGCATAACCAGCACATCTCTGAAAGTTTTGACTTCTATTTCAGTGATGTTGTCCACTCCACTTTGCCTGACATTTTTCTGAAAACGATGTTATACTTATTATAGAAAGCCTTGAGCCATTTGTTTAAAGCTTTTAATTCATCCACCTTCAGTTGCCAGTAAATCTCCCAGGCTTTCTGATGAAGCATATGTCTGTAAACAGGAAACATCCTGGCAATCACATCTTTGAACCATTCATAGAGAACTTCAAAATCTATCTTTTTAAATCCAAAGGGATTTTGATCTCAAACTCATCAAGCAAATCCCATTCAAACTTGACTGCAGCAATAAGCTTGAAGATTTAGCTTCTTGATAATGGTGTGTGAGCTTAACCCTTACTGTTCATGTATTCATATCACCACAATCTTTTTCTCAAGAGAAAACTGATGTCGAGCAAACTTGCCAAGATTCACATTTGTAGTCAAGATCACAGGTTACACAATTGTAGAACAGAAACCAGTAAATATGAGTGCTTACTTAAATGAGAGTTGATGAGCAAGTGATCATGAATCATGTATACGATATCAACAAAGATTGTCACAAAAAGCTAACCCAACAATAAGTTTCAATAAAATAATTAATCTGCAATTTATTTAAGCAACCAAAATATTTTTAAAGACAAAATAAATTTTAGTTGATGAAATTTCAACATTAACTAATAAGAACAAATCAAGTTTTGTATTACTTCATACATCATCTGATTAGCTGACTGACTGAAAATACAATTTGTATGGGCTTTACGTACACATGTATGTATTCGTACATTGTGCACTTATGTACTGTATGTAGCAAACAATCTTGAATTGCTTATGAGTGAGTATTCAGAGTCTTTTGTATTGAGTTGACAAACTGCTGCATAAGTTTCTTATTGGAAAATTTCAGACTTTGACTGTCCAAAGTATTATTTTGGTGACTGATTTCACATTTTAAGGAAACAATGGTCATTGTGTACAGTAGTAGAAATTATTAGGGAAGTAATTGATGTGGGCATGGTGTAAAAGGTACTCTACATGAATTTTGGTTGTGGGGAGTTTTGCATGGCTTCTATGAGTGGGAGGAAGGTATTCCAAAATAATGCAGACTTTTACACTGTTTTCTATAGCCTAGTAAACAAAATATTGTTAGACAGAATTTTTGCTTTATATATCAGATACCTCAAACATGATACTCTGTGATGTGTGTGACAGCTGCATGTTTTCAAAGTAAAAGCTGTTGAAGTATCAACAATTCTCTGATGGAGTTTGTGGATGGTAGTTAGTTTTGAGGCATACACCTTGTCTTTCAGCACAACCCACAGGAAAAATTCTGGTGCTGAGAGATCTTGAGGTCATTCCCTCCACCACCCAGTAAAGTATTCATCCAAAAATGTCCATACAATTTTGCTACACACTAAAAACATACATTCTCAAGAGTATACTGTTGCATTGCACAGTAATATCTGAGAGCTTCCAAATGAAATGATACACAAAATGCTTTTGTATGATGGCATAGGAAAGGGTATAAATATTTGTGTGACACTGTATATTTGTGCAGAAGAGGGGTTATATGTTGAGATATGTTATCTGTTAGATACTGATCTGCAATGTGAGAACTGTCCCATCAGATGAAACTGGCCTCATGGTGTTGGAAGAACAATTACTTTTGCTGTCATACTACTATTTTTTTGGCCTAAGTACTTTTAGCACAATTTCTCTCTAGCAAAGATTTTCATTTTTGTTTCTTCAAACATTTTACTTCATCTGCTTTAGGCTACATGTCTAGAACCAATTGGCAATGAGTAGAAACTAATTTAAAGTTTTCTTAGTGCTGCATTGAGAGGTTTTTCTAAATTATTGGCAAATAAAAACCAGATTTTGACTGTATGCCAGTGGCTTTAGCCCTTATGATGCTGAAAGTGGACATAGCTGCTTTAATATTTATAGCCATTTGATGTTGGAAGCAGATTTACCACACAGCATCAAAAAAACGTTTTCCTCTATTTTGATTCACAGGAATACTCATGTCTTTGAAAATCCTGCAACTTCTCCAGTGAAATTCCTAATTTCATCTTTTGGTGGATAATTGAAACTTTCCAGCCCAAAATTTAATTAAGCATCAAAGGAGCTAACATCTGATGTTCAACAATGTTTACTATCACATAACAGCATCGTCAACAAAGAGTAGCTTACTTAACTTTATAGTTTTTCCCCTCATCACATAGGATTACCATCCCCATCCACTTCTAGAAGTGGCCATTCATTTAATCAGAATGCCAGCACAAGTAATTTTTTAATGGATAAAAATTAGATTTCTGTCTTAAGAACCTAAAAATATCTTTGAAAATATAAGGACTCTCTGCTCCCATGAAACAATGCTCAATATTTCATAAACTATAACAGTACATGAAAAACATTTTAAGAATGTCACAAATATTCAACAGCATGTTTAAGCACTTAACATAAACAAAACATTAATATTCATGAATGGTTCTTTTTTTTTTACTTCTACTAAAAGTTTAAAGTTATCCATTAATAGCTCATGAAAATTCTCAAAGTATCCATCATTAATTCATGACAATTGAATTATCCATGGTGGTAGATATAGGGAATAGGACTATTCACTGTGACTGGTTTTCCACAAAGACAATTCACCACAAGCTGTTTAGCAGTGGGCAAGTTCACTATGAGTTTTTCTGACCAGGATGTGATGGTGTATGAATTTAGAGTGAAAGGTAATGGACAATGGGAAGTAAATTAAGCATAACATATTTGATTAGTGAAAAATTCTCAACAATATTTCCCTGGTTGGTTTCTCACTATGTCCAAATCAATCTACCTTATCACATAAAGCAAGGATGAGGTGTACATTGTTTATACTGTTACCATTCAAACATCCTTGTGTATTTGGGTGATTTTTGTGAGCAAGACAGAGGAGAACATCAAGGTCATAACACTTAACCTTATTTATTGTCATCCCTGAGATACACACACTAACCATTTGACTGCTTTTTTTCCCTCTGTCCATGTTTAACCCCTTATGATCTCTCCAAAAAGTAGATTTAGAAGCCTTTACTACTCGCCATCATTACACTGACAAAACATAGTCTGTACTTTCCACGAAATTGGAAGTAGTTCTAACCAAGTGTGGAGAGTTATTCCTACTTTTTTAATAGAATGAGAGGTGACAAATTACAGAAGTTGGTAATTCAGCTCCAAAGGTGGTGTTGAAAGTGATGATGAAAATGAAGTAGCATGCAGTAGAAAACATGGAATCTACAGTGCAGGTCATTAATGAGTGCACAATTGGTTTATCACAAGCCACTCAGGCAATAGTATGTTGATGGAACATTTCAACCCACACCATTATTATTTTTGCAGCTATACATCATACTTGCAAAAAGATTTGGTGGTGTCCATCCAGTATTTTATGGTTTGCTACCTAAAAAGCAAAGGAATACATATGAAAGACTTTTCCAACTTATTAAACAAGTTGAACCTGAAGTTTCCATAGAATCTGTTCATGTGATTTTGAAAATGCAGTATTCACTGCAATAAAAAATATCTTTCCTGATGTGCGTCTCAACAGATACTTTTTTCATCTTAATCAAATTATGAAAAAAATATTTATGTGAATTGCAGTTGTGTCATAGGTATAACAATGCTGCTGATTTTTGCTGAGTGAAAAAATTATCGCTGCCCTTGCATTTGTGCTTGTTGCAGACTTGGATGAGGCCATAGACAGATTGGCAGATGAACTTCCAGAGGAATTGCAGCCACTGCTTGCTTGGTTTGAAGATTATTATGTAGACCATCCAGCTTGCTGAGGAAATGGAAGACATCCAGCATTGTACAACATGGCCATTCCACAAAGACAATGAGACCAACAACCATGCAGAGGTTGTGCATCAAAGGATACAGGCCAAAATGGGAATGATACACCTAACAATATGGAAAGTCATAGATGACCTCCATAAAGCGGATCTTTGGTTTGATATATATATATATATATATATATATATTACAAACAATCAGTGGCAGGTTACAACCCACCACAAAAACTGAAAAAATATTGTGATGTAGATGAGTGTATATTCAAAACTACTACAGATTATAATAGTAGGGACATTATAACACATCTTCGAGGATTAACAAACAATTACAGTATGGAGTAACATTTGTGACTTAAGTTTACTATATTAAATTATTGTATTGATTTAAATTTGTGTAAAATTAATTTTATTTATTTAAATTCAAATATATTTCCACTACTTTTTAAGAGATTCCAGTAGAATTGCCAGGCACTAACACACTATATGTATCGTGCATGATAACCCTCATGGTGAACTGGTCAGAGGCTAAATGGCTCATGGTGAATTGTCTTTGTGGAGAATCGGCCGCAGCGAATAGTCCTAGACTCATAGATATGTCTTCCAAGTGGTGGATTTTAGACTTAGTGCTTGTAAGATTGACAAAATCAGCACCATGAGAGACAGAAAAGGAAAAAGAGGGTGAAAAATAAGCAAATGGTAGTGAAATAATTTTTCATGTCACAAACTTACTGATCTACCATGGTTGTTTTAAATAATAAAAAAGAATGTAATCTGAAAGCCATCACAGATCCAAAAAAACAACAAATGAGGTTAAAACACAAAATCCAAATTTATTTTTGCCTTTTAAGGCTCCTTAATTAATTAAATACTGACCTCTTTACCCAAGGTTTTGGCCTGTTAATTATCAAATTCCCATCATTTACCGTCACCTCAATCACCCCTGCTGTGCTTGGTGGACTGTCACCCTCACCACGACGCACTCTACAACTAAAATACAAGGATAGAAGTCAACTGTGAAAGCCAAGCCAGCTGCCAGAGATGTAAAGTTTCTGGAGAAATCATTTTTTGTTTCTCTACTTTTGAGCAAACTAGTTCCATACATTATTTTTAAAATAAATAAAATAAAAATTTTAAAAACTTGGGTTTTGAACAAAAGGCAAGATCAGTAAATAGGTTTCATTTCTTTGTCTCTTATCAAACTTAATGTATCAGTCACATTTTTAAAAAGTGAGAAAACCACACCACCAGGTAGGCACCAAATCTATTCACAACTGAATCATGGGCGTAGCCATGACAAGCAGGAACTCTCCACTAACCTATGTTTATTTAACTTGGCATTTATATTAACTGTCACTGTCATGAAATGTTCACTTGATTCCTTTAGTTAATCAAAGTTTTATCCTTATGACAGTGCATTAATTGTAGAGAAAAGTCATCAAATCAGTTCTGAACTAATGGATTAATAACATGGCAACATCATATTTATTCTATGAGGTTGTATCAGAAAGTAAGAGAAATTCATAAATAAAACAAGTAACCAGGTATCATTTATTGGACTGCATCACTTCTCTGTGTACTGAGTTGCAATACATGTAGTCTAGTAACTTACAAGTTTCTTAAACCATCCTGATAGAATCTTTTGATTGCTGTGCAAGCCACAATTGAATGCCTGCTGGGTCTTATAATCACTGCGAACTCCTTAACTTCAAAGTGCATCTTTTAGTGGTCCAAAGAAGTGAAAATCAAATAAGAAAAAATCCAGACAGTAGAGATGATGTGGTAAAGGTTCAAAATGTGTCAATGGTCTTGATAAAGTTGCAAAAGCTAGGTACTGTACATATGTTCACATGATTTTTTTAATGGATATCTGTCAACTGCTTTGAGACCCAATGAGCATACACTTTCAAAGGTCCAGGTGTTTGCGAATAAAGGCATAGATACTGCCTGCACTTATGCCAAATATATTAACAAATACAGCAATACTCACTAATTGATTATGACAAAGCTATGTCCACCATGCCAGTGTTTACATCAGTGGTAGCAGGCACTCTTTGAGCATGCTGGTCAGTTATCATATACTAAACCTGTTCACCCACTCAAGCACATTTCGTTTCACCATACAGTTATCTCCACGTTGTGCCAACATTTTCTGGTGAAATTCAGTTGGCAGAACACCTTTGATCCACAGAAAAAAGTCACAGAGATTGCTGCTCTTCTCTGGTGCACACTGACAACTGTGTGGGAATGTTGTGTACTTGCTCACAAGTGCCACGAGTACAGAATATGTGACCAAGAGTGTGTGTTCAGGTACTCATACATCAGTGTTGCTTAGCAACATAATGTTAATCATTTTGTTGCACATAGAAAGCACTAATGTAAACATTGCTTTTATTTTCTAAAACACCTTCAAGAGGATGGCTAGATATGTTAGGAAAGCTATGATTTAATGTGTCATTTGTCTTTTTTGTTATTTTTTATTGGAGTTAATTGAGTGGCATGGTTTATTTTCAATTGGCTACATTGGTTTCCACCCACATCTAAAAAATTAAGGTTTCTAGTAATGATTTCCCTGTCAGTTGGAAGCATTGAGCCCTATGTGGCACAGCATTAGTAATGATTCCCAACAGACAGCCATGGCACTAGGCTTCTTCACCAGGATCTTTTTCTTTGTAGATATTTGTGTACATCAACAAAAATTAATAGAGTGATAAATATGCACCAGAAATTCTCTTTAAGTATAAATAAAAAGCAGCAGCAAGTATGGGTTGTGTGGTTCAGTTAGTGTTCCTGTATATAAATTCAAAAAGACTTGTACAAATAATTCCTAATGCTTACTCCAAAAACATCTTGATGTCTTCTTGCAAAAATCGAATCCATGGTTTCTTCAGTTTTTTAACCACTTCAAACCTAGCAGCATTAAAGATAGCAGCCTCAATGGAATTTTTAGCGCTATGAAGACTTTTCTGAAGTTTGCTTGCTTCTTTGTCTGAAAGATCTGAAAAAATTAAATTTACAAAACACTGTTTAATATAGTCATCAATAATTAAGTTGGCGTAATTCCTTCAGCATAAAGTTTCTAAAAAAAATGCACAATAAACCAAAAAGTGGAACAGAAATTGGTATTTCCTCAAGATATACATACATCCCCCCAACTCACAGGCCTGGTATCATAGTCTAAGATGATAAGGAAAATATTGGTTAATGGAGTTAACAATCCCATAAGACAAAATATGAGACAAACAAAAGCAAAAGACAAAGTACAAAGACTTGTGCCAAATAATCAAAGTGAAATGATTGAAAGTGTTTTTTTCCTGAAAGTAGGTGGCAGAGGACTACTGGAAAGATCAGTGGGAAAAACAAAACAACATTGATTTTTAATCCAGATAGGGCAAATCAGCATCAAAATTCCTCAGTGAGAGCATCAAAGTGGCTATGAATTAGACTAGAAGTTTATACATGAAATGGGGAGTGAAGTGCCTAGCTGATGGACAATGGGGGACTGCTAAACTCACTACCCCAAAGGTCCTGTGAATAATGGGGCAAAATCCATCCAGGGATAGCACACAACTGAGGAGTCCATCAGAAGCACCATGAGTGTACTTGAAAGTGCTGCTCTATTTTGGACTTTACTTTGGTATTCAAATATACATGTTTCAAATTTTTTTCTTTCATTCTGTCACCTACCACACACACAAAGGCAAATTGAGAGACAGACAGACAGACATTAATTTGTTGAAAAAGTTTCATATTTTTGACATTATTTCTAATTAATACATTTTTATTATCTTCAATTTAACTTGGTATCTGTATGATACATTTTGGAGTCCAGTAGTTGCAAAGATTAGCATGGTTCTTTAGCAAGTACTTGGAGTCCTTAAGTCAATATCCTTGATTGGTTTGGCCTACCTCACTAGCATGGTTTCTTCCCTATTTTTCATCAACCAGCCATATGAGTTCCCTCTGGGTACTTCTAGTTTTCTCCAACATCTAAAGATGAAGAATTATAATACAGCCTTTCACCACACGCACATCACATTAGTTGAGGGAGGCAATGGGAAACCACCTCAGCTGTCTATTTCTCTGGTACAAGTGTAAGTTATGGACTTGCCTTTCAGCAGACTACTGATAAATTTATTAGACTAAAAGTGTTCAGTATATATTTACAGGAATGTCTCAGGTCTTAAGTATTTGGAATACACTGAACAACTAAAAATGTTAGATCAACCAAATTTGAAGTTTTGACATTCAAGAGAACATCCAATAGGTTTTTTTAAAAATTAGGGGTTATAAGTATGTGGATAAAGACAAATTTTTTAGGTATCTACAGTTAATAATACTGGGGCCATAATTAGAAATAAGCTAAGAATTCAGCATCATTATATACCAGAAGATACTTTTATAGTAACAGAGATGTTAATGAGTGTAATAAAGTGTAGTTAATAGTGACAATAACAATAATTTTAAAACCACATTAATGGCCATTTATTTTTCTATCCTGGAAGGCCTCGCACAACCCATGATGGATGGCTTCCTAATATCTGTATAAATTCTCAAAAGAAAGAATTTTGCTAAGTTTGGAATACATTTCAATTAAAGCTACTAGCAGGCAGACACAGCTTCTAAAGTGCATATTTATTTTATCAACTCTGATATTCTTCACTCCATAAAAGAATTAAAATTTTTCCATGTTATGTTCCTATGACAGTTCTACATCCAAAATGTATATGTACAAGGGTTTACTAAAAGTAATAAAACCTAATTAATTAAAAGAAAAACACTATTTGGACAAATATGTCATCTCATTCACACAAAACTATAACACCTAGAGATTAAGATTATGCAGAAAAGTAACACATTGTATATTTTGGGCTTGTTTAAGTATTTCCATGAGGGACATACTTTTCATGGCTGACAACTGCAAAAAATCCACTGCACTTTTGGACTCACTATCAGTGGAGAATTTCTGATTGAGGACAGTCTTCAGAGGACAAGAAAGGTGAAAATCTGACATTGCAATCATCATAAACAAAAATAAACCAAATAAGAGTAATACATGATATTGGTATCTGCTCAATCTGTTGTTTAGTTTAATATTTCGGAAATATGAGTCCATTTTTTTGTTCCTAAAGATAGCTTGTCCACAAAGTGTTAAAAAAATACAGAAACAATACAACCACCTGTGTGCACTGTAGTTCCTACAGTTGATCTATCCACAGTACAGCAAACATCCTAAAGCTTGATAAAGAGATTTAACAAAAAAAGACAAAACTGCATACCCACTTGGAAAGGACTTCCCTCTGAAATGTACTGGTTGTAGATGAACCAGGCACGACACAGTTGTAACATCTGATCAGCTGACTGATCTTCAAAAGCACCATAGTTAGTGACATCCTGCCAGAACAGCAAACTGGACAGTAGTGCCTTGTCTCCATTTCTGTAAATAAAGACAATTCTGATGGTATTGCCTTGTACAACACTTTACCATTATAATAATTTATAATTTTTCGTATAATGTGTAAAACTCCACAAAATTTATAAAATTACAGAAATACTTCATTTATTATACAAAAATTTGACTATACTGTAAATTTTAATTTTATAACTGTGCTTGGCATAAATTTAAAAAAAAAAATTTTTCTTCTTTTCTCGATCAGATGCCCTCTTTTGCATTTTACTAAAATACCTAACTGGTTGTTAGCTAAAAGACATTAAGTATAATGGATAATACAAATTTGTTGCCAAATTAAAGGTAATCTAAAGACATTTTACAAGAATGATTTTGTGTGAAGAATTATAGTTATACTGTAATTAGAACAAAAAAACTTTCTGGTCTGCCATATAGCAGATTATGGTGAATTTGAGATATTTAAATAAAGGTAAGAAATATGCAGATATGTTAGATGCCCACTTAACACACATACACATAGTACATTTTAGAGCACTCAGTGGTGCAATTATTTAGTATACTTTTTTTTAGGAGTTTAACCTGCTTTAGTTATTTTAAAAAGGCAGAAAGCCACTGTGGCTTTTATAAGCCCCCAAAAGGAGATATATACACTTACATATTTAATTTTTAAACTGATTCATACCATCATCATTAACTATCATTGTAGCACTTTATTCCAGTCATCTGCTATTCAGTTACTAAAATATATTTAATAACAAGCCCTGATGAATTTAGCTTATTTGTAATTACCCCTAGTAAGTAACCAAGAGATTTTCCTATCTTCACACTGAAGATCGATCTATCTATCAGTTCTCTTTCTTCTTCCCTACTATCTTAATTCAAACTCCCAAAACCACCACTGAGTTGGAAACTAGATAACTTTAGCCTGCTGTCCACCATTATTTTTCTTTTTTATCATGCAAACAGTGACATTTTTACATCCGATATTATTTTTATTAGTATTTAATTTAAAAAGAATGCCTGACTTACTTCTGAAGGTACCGCTGAAATGCTCCACCACTGCTCCTGTCTGCTGTGAGAGCTGTCAAAAATCTGTTTTTTGTGTTCCTGCAAGGTATAAAACAATAGTGGAAATAAACCAATAAATGACTAACATGCCTACTTAAATAATCACTCAATAATGTTAATTCATTTCAAGCTACTTAGAATTTAAAACTTATTCAAGGCTGAAATTAGAAAAACAAAAAGAAGCCACTAGGAAAATAAGTGTACAGCCCCTAGGAGCAGAGAAGCAACACCATATAATTAACTTTCACTTTAGATAAGTGCAACATTTTATAGTTTACTAGATATTTTTTGGTTAGTACTAATCAGAAAAGATCCACAGATAATCTTAGTCTGCATTCATATTCACCTGAGTGAACAGCTGTTGATGAACTTTCTCCTGTAATTTAAATGCTCCATCAGCAAGCAACTAATCAGAAAAATCATTAAAATGTCTTGTGACCACCAGGTTTAGTTCACCAGCATAGAAAACTTGTCAACAAAGTACTTACCTCACTTCTAGGGGAAGAGAAAAAGTGGATTCGCTTTTTGAAGAATGTGAACTGCTGAGAAATGTTGTCTTCATGTTGCCAACTATGTTGCTGTCAAATGTCACATGAGAAGAAAGAAAATCATTGGATCTGGTTTGTATTGTGCTAGACACTGACACAGTGGGAAAAGTCAATGAGCCACTCTGTTCCTGGCCAGTCAGCCATTTAATCACTTTGCACTGTGGAGCTACACTTGAATTTCTGGAAAGTCATGGAGAAAGAAAGAAAAGGGAACAGATTTGAAACATCAAAAAATTTTCATTAACCCTTGAAAAACAGTTGAAACCATTTTGCTATTTAATCTGTTCAATCATATTCTTTTTATAATCATGATAAAGTTTAAGTCACTAGCTTCTGATTTACCAAAAGATTGTATTTCTTTTTCTGCAAGAACAACAATGGGTCCAGTTTTACAAACAAAATGTATTCATGCAAGTTTTATTACTCATAATACTGCATTTAAGACATTACCTCTGAAAGTTCATGGTGGAAACAGGAATTTTATCAAAGCAACTAAAAACAACCAACAGTGTTTTCAAATTTTAATAGCAGTCATGTTATTGCATCTTAATACAGCTACTTATTCAGTCAAAGATAGGCAACACCAATCTTTACATGACTGGTTTGCACAGTGTATAATACAGACTGTGCTACTACTTACAAATAAAAGCTAAAGCTGCTCTCCACTAATGATTAAGAAAACAATGCATGAAATGCTACAAAACCTGCACCCCCCCTATAAATCAAACATGAAGTTTGCTCTTTCTGCTTCTTCAAAGGATTTTTCAGATGTAGTGTCCAGGATCAGTGTCATCATCTTTACCGAGTTTTCCAACGGTCATATTTTAACCAGAACTCAGTGGAGTGCCAGCTTTTGTAACACTGCATTATGGGAAGGTTTCCCTAATAATCAACAGAGAAAAGCTTGATTCTTAACTAAACCTCAGACTTGTCCAACACAACACTACTCACTGTGCTTTCATTCTTTCTAGGTATAGAAGAAATCGTGGTACCCAGTATGCACGTAATCTCCTCAGGGCATCATACTGAGTACGTAAGAAGATGGTGTGACTCAGTCCAACACTGCTTGCTGCTCTGGTGAGTTGATCCCTAGCATCTTTTGTTAGAGACATCTTGTATTTGTCTTGAATGTCCCTGGGAGTGAAGTGTATTATGAATATTTTGGATTTAGTATACACATCAGTAATTAAATAATGTAAAATACATACTCATTTGCATTATTCAAAGAAAAATATTTTTTTTAAACAAATTATATAATTAGATTACAAGGTGTAGTCAAAAAGTATCCGACCTTTGGCCAAAAAAACAAGTAATATTAAAAAACTCACCATTTTGATTTAGTCTCCTTCAAAGTATTCGCCTTGGGAGTCTACACACTTCTGTCAGCATTCCTGCCCCTGCTGGAAACATTTCTGGAAATCCCTTTTTGGGATGCTGTAGAGCTGTGCCGTCGAATTTTGCTTAATGTCCTCTGTTGACTCAAATCTTCTCCCTTTGAGTGTTTTTTTTAGCTTTGGGAATAGCCAAAAGTCACATGGAGCCAAGTCTGGGGAGTAGGAAGCCTGACGAACAAGTGGTGTGTTATGCTTGGCGAGGAATGCTTGGACGACGTGGGTGGAATGAGCGCGTGTGTTGTCATGGTGGAGTTGCCAGTTCTTTGCTGCCCACAGGTCGGGTCGTTTTCGCCCCACAGCTTCACGAAGGCGACGAAGAACCCCCAGGTAGTATTCTTTGTTAATTGTCTGACCTTGTGGTGCATATTCATGGTGCACAATACCTCTGTAGTAAAAAAAAAACAGGTCATCATCAGTTTAACATTGCTGCGCACCTGTCTTGCTTTCTTTGGTCTTGGCGAGGATGGATGCTTCCATTGGGATGATTGCAATTTTGTTTCAGGGTCATAGCTGTACACCCATGTCTCATCGCCAGTGATGATAGTGTTCATGAAGTTTTGATCTTGGCTAGCACACTCCAGCATGTCCTGAGAGATTTCCTTTCTGCTGGTCAGACAGCAACTTTGGTACGAATTTGGCTGACACCCTCCTCATGCACAAATCTTCTGTTATAATTGACTGAACTGACCCATGGCTGATTCCAACTTCGGCAACAATCTCCTCAATAGTCACACGACGGTCTTCATAGACTATTCCTCGAACCTTTGCAATCATTTCGTCATTTCTGCTAGTCGATGGTCTGCCACAACGTGGTTCACTGTCTATTGAGGTGCGGCCGTCTTTGAACCAGTTGTGCCACTCCTTTATTTGTGTTTTTTCCCATAGCATCATCTCCAAAGGCCTTCTGAATCTTCTCGATAGTCTGGTCTTGCGTATCATCAAGTTTTTGGCAGAATTTGATACAGTATCTTTGCTCAATGCACTCGGTCATCTTGACTCAAAAAGAAAAATCGCACAGCACACTCTTCACGTCTGTACTCAACGCGTCACTCGAAAATTTTTGCGCATGCTCAGGAAGGACGCAGCCACCTAATACCCATGCGGATTTTGCTCACGCATTATTATTTTGTTCAAACAAATTCAAGGTCGGATACTTTTTGACTACACCTCGTATACACTGTGTGCATAAACATTTAATACTTTTCTGACTTATTTTTAAGAAAACGTTAATTAATCTTATTTAAAATCTCTACTAATACTAGTACCATGTCTTTGAAAGATAAATTTAAAATTACTGAATACTGGAGAATATGTTTAAAGTAATCACGGCATACATTTTAATTTGCAGGATTTTCTAATTAGATAATTTAAATAGGGAGTGTCAGTATTTAAAAAAAATACAAGTTTAATATTTACATATTTTTTAGAGAGAAAGATTCTTTTAAAAGCTTCTTTTCTCAGTAGCTATATTTTGAACAATATTAGGCAACACCAATGATAATAAGCACAGAAATAAAAGAAAAAAAATGGTGCTGAACATCCATCATTCAAACTTGTTCCTCTACTTTTTACATTTATTTATTGCCATTCCTAAACTTATCAAAGCTAAATACTTGAGTATGGAAACAATGACAGTGTAAAAATCTCCACCCAATGTGTTGTTGCTGATGCACATTGTATCTTAAAGGAACCTCTCCTGCTCTCACATGCACAAACAACATTTGTACCTGAAGAGTGAGTTGGTGACCTTAGGGAAAACGGTGTCATCCAGGTCTGACACTGCATCTTTGAAATTTTCGCAGTCAATCCAGAAGTTAAAGATGTGAATACCTGCTGTGTCCAACAAAAACTCCTTGAACTTTTCCATCCCTGCATACTGAATCAAAAACAAAGAGGTTCTGTCTTTAGTTTGATTTTATTTTTTAATACAAAAATGTACTTTAAAAAAAAAAATCCCTGATGCAGATGTCTAAAGAAAAGGTTCCACATTATTCTTCACTTCCAATTTCAGTTTTTCTAAAGCTTCTATGCATAAAAATCTCTCCCCCCCCCCTGACTGTCCCTGTCTTTCTCTCGAGTCTAATCTGTCATTACCTTCACTGTTATATCACAAATTTAAGATCATCTAGTAGCAGAAAGTGCCATTTCTTTCTTCTTCTTTATCAGTATAGAAATAAATGAGTTTGATTCCAATTAAAGACACTCTTTGTTTGGCAAACCTTCGTAGCGCAATTCCTGCCTAGTTCCAGACCAGTCTGTCAGAGTGGGTTTCCTCTCAGTTTCCTTCTAGTGGGAATTTTCCATTTCCTATGAAAACAAAAGTGACAAACATCACAAGGTATAGGAATGGCATTGCTTGATAATGGTAACCATGGCATTACACAACTTCATAGATGTGTATAATAATAGTTGTAGACACTGATGTTCATAGAAGAAAGCAAATTAAACTTTCCCTTAATGCAATGTAATTAAATATTAGCACCTCTTTGCACTTTTTTTTTGCATTTTTTCACAAGTGATATTTTTCCCTTCTAATTTTTAGTTTTGTTTTCAAATTTTCTTGTCTAATAATTTTCATCTGCTTTGGCTGACATATCTACATAAATATTTCTAGAAACTATTGATCACATTTATTGTATGAAATAACAAGTGCATTTAGATGTATATTTTGCATAACTTTTAACTATTACCACTAGCAACTTCTTATATATGCATTTGTGTGTGTGTGTGTGTGTGTGTATGAGAGCATGTGCGTGTACTGATGTGCGTCTCATGTGAGACGATTATTTGCTGTATCTGTGTGCTGCAATTAGATGGTTAGCAGTTTTACTGTATATAGTCTTTTAAAAAATCCTTAAGGGTGCATAGTTGTAAGGCTAGTGTTACTACTGCCCATGTGTGAGACAAGAATGGAAGCATAGTTCTCTGAGGGTTTAGCAGGAGTGAACCATATTCACCCATTTAAACTCACTGTGCCCAGAGCCTGTTCCTTAAACTGCTGCAAAGTCAGCTTTATCCGGCCCTCCATGTTGCGAACATCAGTGTCTGTCTGCTCCTCACTAACTCCATCATTGAATGTTACATACAACTGACCATTTTGATTAAAGCCATCTTCATTTGGACCAAAAAACATATCAAGGTGGCTAAACCAGGCAATTCTCATGTAGTCACAGTGGTTAACTGGAGCTGATATGGCTCTGAAATACATAGTTAAATCATTTAAATACTGGTTTTTCTGAAGAGTATTTCTATATTTCACTGCAAACACACGTGTCAAAAAGTCTAGCTTATTTGCACTGTTGTAAATAAAACTAATAAATAAGGTAGGAATTTAATTATACAATATCAGAATCAAAATCAGTAAACACTATGGACATTATAATGAAACCAAGATGAAATAGATTGCTGGTATCTATTCTGGTTTCATTTGAACATCCCTAGTAAATTTATAATGAGATATAAAACTCTGCATACACAAAGTAAATGCTCAAGTAAACCTAATAAACAATATGTCAGTAGAGCTCAAAAGCCTTAGTCTAATCAAATTTTGATGGTTTTAAGTTATTTTCAGAAATCTGAACAGATTCAGACACTATTAAATACTACTCAAATATGATTAACCTTTAGATCAGTATTAATATTAATTTCATAAATTAAAAGGTCAAGATATTAATTTAAATTTAAAGTTTCTTATTGTTTCAGATAAAGGAACAACTAATGTATAACTTTATATTTTAATATTTTCAGAATATAAGAAACTAAATGAAAGCATACATATATATAGTCATATTGGGGCGCTGATAAAAAAAATGGATGTATCCAATAATCTGTAGCATCTTATCTGCAGATTTCAAAGGGTGCAGCTTTAAATCAAAATCAAGATCAGGAAGAAAACATTGATTACTCCAAAGGAAGACAGCTTATGTCCCTAAAAAAAGAGATAAGCAATTACTTTCCAAATTCAAGAGCAACTGAATTCTAAACAAGAACAAAGAGTAATCAAATCTATAGTGAAATGACAGTTTGCTTTTGTTGGAGTTAATGAAAGAGTTTCTGCAGCAAAACCACTTTTAAGGAAAGGCAAAGAGTGAACAATTGGCATGATCCTGCAAAGACTAAAATTATGGCATAGAGCATATATGGGCAACCCGTGGCCCAGGTGCACCTTCCATGCGGCCCGCTGAACCATGTGATTATTACATGGATTTTCACCCGAGGTTCATATATTTTTCTCTTTTTCTGGTTCCACTGCTGTCTGGTCATGGCATCCTTGAGTAAGAAAAGGAGGATTGGTGATGAAGGTAGTGTGTTCAAGGAAACGTGGACTAATGACTACTTCTTCATCGAGCAAAAAGGTTTACCACACAGTTTGATCTGCTCCGAGATCATTGCGTGTTTCAAGGATTACAACATGAAGCGACATTACAAGAAAAAGCACACTTTGTATAACAAATTTCAGGGGCAAGCACAGAGAGATAAAGTGCAGGAAATGAAAAGAAATTTGCTTGGGTAACAAATGTTGTTCAAAAACAAGAAATGATCCTGACATTATTGTTCAGGCGAGTTACATGATATGTCACAAACTTGCAAAGTTTTCAAAGCCATAATCAGATGGAGAATTTGTGAAAAGTTGCCTCAGAGAGATGTTGTGGAATTGATCTGTCCAAATAAGAGTAGAGATATAGAGAATATTAGTCTTTCACACCGTACTGTTGCCAGGCGTACTGACGCTATTGCAATGGACATAAGTTCTTCATTGGCAAAAGAAGCATCTAAATTCAGCGTTTTTTCGATAGTTGTTGATGAAAGCACTGACAAAAAAGATACAGCTCAACTTGCCATCTTCATTCATGGAGTCAGTGAAGAATTTAGTGTTACCGAAGAACTTCTAGCACTCCAGTCAATGAAAGGGACGACGACTGGTGAGGACATTTTCAAACAAGTGAAAGCAGCTTTTGAATGCTTTGTCCTCCAGTGGGAAAAACTGAGTGGTATTTAAACGGATGGGGCAAAGGCTATGGTAAGCTTAAAAGCAGGTTTAGTTGCAAAGATTAAAGGACAGCTGTCTGATCAATGTTTGGATCCTGAAAAACTTGTAGCCTTCCACTGTGTCATTCATCAAGAACATCTCTGTAGCAAGGTACTTGATTTCAAGCATGTGATTGACCCAGTTGTTACATGCATCAATTTCATTAAGCCTCAAGCTTTAAATCATCAACAGTTCAAAGATTTTCTTGATGACCAAGAAGTAAGCCCATGTGATCTCACCTATTATTCTGATGTGCGCTGGCTTAGTAAGGGTAAAATGCCAAGAAGATTCTTTGATCTGAGAGAAGAAGTGGAAACTTTCATGGATATGAAAGGGAAGCCAGTACAGGAATTACATGATAAGAAGTGGCTCTCTGATTTAGCATTCCTTGCTGACGTTACAACACATCTTAATGATTTTAACATCAAGCTACAGAAAAGAGAGCAGTTAATTCATGAAATGTACAGCCACATTAAATCCTTCCAAAACAAACTGAGGTTGTGGAAGACTCAACTAAGAAGAGATGATGCTTCGCATTTCCAAACTATGCTTGAAGTTCTGGGAAACGACATCAGTGGAAAAGGTGGTGATTGTGCTAATATGCTTGAGGACTTGATGAAGGAGTTCCAGTCCCACTTTTCTGACTTCAGAACTGAAGAAACCAGCATGAACATTTATTCCACACCATTCTATACTAATGTTGAGGATGCTCCCATTGAACTACAGGTGGAACTGATAGAACTACAGGAGGACCTGGATCTCAAAATAAAGTTCTAAAACATTCCGATCAAGGAATTTTATAGCAAGTACTTCCCAAGTGATAAATATCCAAACCTCACTGCATTTGCGAGGAAGAAGATTGCCTTTTTTGGCAGCACGTATTTATGTGAATAGCTTTTCTCGAGGATGAAGTTTATCAAGTCCAGTCACAGATCTCAGCTCACAAATGAAAATTTAGAAAATAACCTCAGGGTTGCAACATCAAATATTCCTCCGTGTTATGACTGGCTTGTTTGTCAAAGACACCCAAACAGAAGTGTCTCATTAAAAAATAGTAATAGTGGTTGAAGTGGAAAACATCTTCATTCGTATTTTACTTTCATTCTTTTATACTATTTTTGTTTTATTGCCCAATTATTAAATCTGGTATTTTTGATGGCAATACATCACAATGCAAATGAAAACGTTATAGAAAATACAATATAATAATTCAATAATACAACCATCACATATTATTATTTGTAAACATATTCATTATGTTACTATAATTATTAATAAAATATACGGCAATTAACTTATATTAACATGCCTTTAGTTGGTAGTAAAAATATCTTTAGAAAAAGGAAACTGGCCCACAGATCGATACTAAAATCATAGTTTGGCCTGCAACTCAGAAAGGTTGCCCATCCCTGGCATAGAGGATTGGAAAAAAAGTGTTATTCACAGATGATCAAAATTTTTAATATTTGGTACCTACAGAAAGCAGCGTGAGAAGTGTAGATCTAGAGAAAAATTATCAGAAAATTTCTGAAAACCTTCAATAAAACATGGTGAGGGTTGTTTAAAAGTCTGGGGCTATTTCGGAGACAATAGAGTGAAGACATTTACAAAATAAACTATATACTAAGAAAGGAGGAGTACTACTCAATCAATACTTCAATTATACTTAGTGTATTATGAATAATTAGTCATGGCTTTGTTTTTAAAATGGATGATGATCGAATACACACTTCTAAACTATGTAAGCAGTAATTAAAAAGATGCAGCCACATTGAAAATTATGGATTTGCATCACTTAATAATTTTAGCCACACTGTATTATAAAGTTGACACTAGCTAAATCACCAAATACAAAAGAATTTTTAAAAATAAGAAAATGTTGCCACAATACTGAAATATTACCCACAATGCACAGCTATTAATCATTTTCTACCTACCAAACTCATGAGTAACACTAACTGATTGGTATCAGTCAACTTTCTTATTTTAGGTTATAGACAATTAGTCTGACCTTGGATGTGAAAGAGAAGTTTATGCCCATACTGCAAGGTTCAAGAACATTGTGACATTTTCTTTATATAATACAGATGATGCATCTAATACCATGCACTTTATGATAATAATTTTTTCAGATAGTTTCTACCTTTTTCACACCATTTTATAAAGTATTCTATAATACCAAAAAATAAACAAATGTCATAATTCAATCTTTCATTTCTTTCCAAAATATCAGTACTCTGTCATATTAAATCACTTAGTAAAAAATTAATTTTAGATTATACAGTAGACAAGAACATTTACTATATAAAACCATTATTTATACATAGCTTTAATGACCATGTCACACTGATCATAGATCTAAGGATAGCATATAGTGAGTATACTTTGATAACCACTTTTTGCACTATGTCAAAAGATCTAAATATCTGTTATGGTGGTGATAGATATTTGTAAGTTAGTGAATACAAGATAAACATAGAGTTAGCTCTTCTTTACTAGTGCCTTGTGCAAACAAAGGGACTGTACCTGAATATATCATAGTTTCTCATTATTATAGTTAATAAACAAGACAACAACATATGTAAAATAAGCAAAACAACAATGAAAGTCTCATAAAATAAACAATATGCTATAATAATTATCTTTAGAGATTTTAAAATTTCGAAGAAAAATTGTATATACAGGTGTACCTCTGGCAACGAGGTGGACATGTTCACAAAATCCATTTCATTCTCAGAAACTTTGGCATCAGAGGTAGTTTCAACATGAAGCAAATGGGAATAGGTTCCTCCAGTCCTTCGTTATTTATTTTGCATACTGCACAAGTCCAGTAAATATAGCATCATAAAAAATTATCACAGATACAGCTTCAATAAAACAGAAAAAAAAAAAAAACAATTACATTCACCACCAGTGACCTGCTGGAGCTTGCATCACTGTTTACCACCGTCGCCAACCTTTGCTTTGACTAGGCAGTGGTGGATGAGTGTTGCTAATTGTGTGGTGAGCTGCCAGGATCCTGGTTTGATGGTTCTTGTAGTTGTTGTTGAATGCATCAAGTGTTGACTGTCTTGCCTTCTTCTTCTCTTTTAAAATCTCATGATGGTAGGAAATTTCTTTCAACACTGCTGCGTCTCCAGTCTGAGTCATTATTTAAGAAGGCCTCCATTGCATCTATAATCAATGCAATATTTTCAGACAAAAATTTTGTAGTTAGCACTTTTTCTCGCATCTCATTGGCAACTGGGTCTTGTTCATCTCTCATCAGCTGTTCTTGTCGTTAGTTCTTTCAAATCTTTGTTGTTAAGTAACTCCTCATGAGAGTCGAGCAGCTCTTGCACATCATCTACTTCAATGAATCCCACTTCCTTTGCTAGCTTAACATCGTCATCTATAATTGCTGGCACCTCGGTCTCAAAGCCAACAAAGTCATTGACGATGCCTGCCCACAGCTTATGGCACATCCCATTCACGCACTTGCTTGTCACCTCTTGCTAGGCGTCTCTGATGTTATCAATCACTTTCATTATGTTATAAAATTTCCAAAAATCTTTAATTCGCCATTATGCTGCTCCTTGTGTGAGTTAATTTCTTAGCAGTTGAAACACCTGCCATTTTAACTGAAGCTTTTATACTGTCTACTTGGTTTAAGAGAGTTTTCAATGTGGACTGAGCCATACCTAGGAGTGTACCACATTGCACTTCTTCTCCCCTGCCTCAACTCATTCCATGGCCTGTTTTTTTTACATCCAGCGAGATAGACTGCTGCTTCTTTTGGCACACACGCATGGGGCAGCTAATAATATTTTCAATAAAAAAAGAGAAATGATGAGATACATTCCATGTGTGTATGCCAGGTGCTAGGTTTGAACTGAAGGTGGTTATTTTTTTGAGTGGCACACCTGGTTCTGATTGACAGAAATCAAAACAAAAGACTATGGCGATGCATTCTTGTTGGATTCCATTAGTTCCTTTGTTTGTTTTTTTTTAAATTTTAAACAAAAAAAAAAAGAGGGGGGAAAAACGAACTTTGAAGTAAGGCTTTGTTATGAGAGGCTTCGTTGACAGAGGTATGCCTGCATGAGAATTTCTTTGTGACTGATTATACATGATATCGCCTTGAGTATGGTCCTATTCTACAAATCCAGTTTGTATTTTCTCAAGTAAAAAGTAAATACAGCAGCTCCTCTATGAATTTTTAACAAATGGCTACTGTGTTAAAAAAGTTGGTTCCTTCACTACTCCATTCTTATTGTATTCTTACCATGGTCTTTAGACTAAACACTTCTATTGTCAAAAACTAGTTAATATGTTTGTCTAAATAACATTATTGATGTCTCTAATGTTGTTCAATAAATAGAGTTGCAAATCAATTTAAAAATTATAGTGGTAGATACTTCTCTTTATGACTTCCCGCCTTCTGGTGAAAACTAAACTAAACAGTTTTTACTGTCCAAACTTCCCTTCACCACCAAAGTAATTTACACGAAAAATGTTCATCTGCTGAATGACTGCCATCTTGTTATTATAGATGAGTTTTACAGGCACTGTTGCTAGAGAGCTGTTTATATTCTGCTACTGGTTGTATAAGTTTAGTTTAGTTATAACAGGGCAAGAGGAAGCAGATCTCAAGAGAATTTGTTCATCAATATGGTTTTTAAATTGATTTAATGCAGGCAAACACTTTTAAACACCTGAGTAGTCTTAGAAGTGGCTGTAAATATTAAAGCACACTTAGAACCACTTCTCATGTGACCTACTTTCATACAAAACCTAGCAGACTTTTCATTTGTTGACAGTCAGAACGATAAACAAACTCACTAAATCATACTTATTTAAGTCTGGTTAAAACAGGTATTTATTCTCTGCCTGTTTTAACTTGCAATCACCTGTTTAGAGACCACAATTGCCTATTATCAGGGGTAAAAAATGAAGTGTGAGTAATAACTTCAAAATTTATATTTGGAAGACTCTTAGATTCCATTCTATCTGTTTACTTTCACAATCCCCTTAAATTACCTACTGTTAGGATCAGAGCCAGATTAATGAACAAGTTAACCAAGCTGTAGCTTGAGACACCCCCCCACCCCCTCTACCCAGGCAATAAAAGTAGGGGGCTCTCCAAAAAGTCAGCAAACTTTAGTAGTGAATCAAGTTTAATTTCTTGGAAGGCATACTTAGCTAATTGGCAAAAATAATTTATCAATAAATGATGTCTAAGCTGGTATCAATTTCAAACCAATAGCTAGTTGAAAATAATTTCAGATTATATTTATACAGTACATCTGTTCAGGTCTTTCTGTTTGAAATAACTTCAATCATAAAGTTACTTTTTAAAAATTTTGCCATAAAGATATTTGTCACAGCCACTAGATAAAAAAACCCTACTATACTTAGGACCATTGACAGAGGGTGGTAGCCATGGTGACCACCCCAACTCCACAAGGGGCACTTTAATTTTGTTAAAATATAAAGCTGTCCTTTATAAAAATGTCTATTGTATATGAAGGCTGAACTGTTTTTCTGTCTAATTAGGAATGTTTAACATACAAATACTATTTGTATATCTATATTCCATAATACAAATAGACCAGTACATAGGGGTACTTGCTCCCTCCTTAGAGCTTAATTTGGCATGGTTTGGATGCCATCACAGCAAGCATCCTATATAGTTTTGATGAAACCTGATCACTCTCTTTCCTTTTCAAGTATGTTATTTTACTTATTCATCATGATACTGGGAATAAATCTAAAACTTTCACCATGTTATAGAAGGAATTTTAAAGTGTCTAAATAATAACAAAAGCAAAAATACAACCTACATATAACTAGCATCAGAAAGTTTTTTATGCTTTTTTCAGATGGAGAGAGAGAGAGAGAATCTAAGTAATTCACCTGGAAAAATGCTGAAAAGTTGCATTTGTTGAAGACTTCAGAGTTATGTTTTCCTTTGATGAACTTTTATTTTCAGTATTTCCTGAAAAAGAGCAAAATTCACAGGTAAGCAAGGTAATAATAATAAAAAAATAGACACATTTTTATCATTATTTAGGTTTACTAATGTGGGCCTGGAAAAACCAGGCACATGGTTCTCCTTCTACCCCAAATGTATAGGATTGTATTATTTTCACTTAGTAAAGTTCTCAGTTCATTTTTTTTTTGTTTGTTTGCATGGTGCTATTGAGAATTATTTAAAATTTTTATGGGGACCTAAATGGTCATTTCCAAGAAACAGTGTTATTTTTTAACAGCAAGCTGATGCAGTCATGACTCTTATTCACACAATCCTCCATTTCACTTACCAGGTTCAGCAGCATAAGACAACATTGTATTTTCTCGTGAAAATGTCACTTCATGGTACTTTCTTTGGCTCTCTGGTCGCACACTCAACTTGGCAGACCTCAGCCTTGAAGATGATGTCAACTCCAATGGAATGGTCTCTTCAGAATCAAAAAATCTACATAAAAAGATAATAAAATAATTGCAATTAGCAAAGTATCAATTGGTTATAGAAGAAAAAAACAAAATTTATAATTCTCCATGACAAATAGAAAATATCTTTCAACAACTGTAGTTTATGGTTCAATATTAAATCTGTTTACCATCACATGAACAATTGTTAAGTATTTTTTAAAATTATATATATATATCACATACAATAATAGACTGTTGATCCAGACTGATGTGGGCCAAAATTGGTCCAAACTACCAAATTTCCAGACTAACTTCCATATACTAAAAATTCACTTTATGTTATTGGGCTTGGAACTGACATTTATTTTTAAAAAAATTTGTTTCCATTGTCATTTTGTGCTGCATAAAAATTTGTCTCTAATATTTTTAATGTCATATAAAATTGACTTCTAAATTTTAAATTCTTCCATTATCAATGATACTTTAACTTTCTTAGCAAGCATCACAATAATCCTTTGGTTTTCATATCAATTTCACTACATTTGCACTTTTAAGTGACTGAGTGATTCATTGTTTCAGAAGTTTGTCACAGATTGTGAACAATTAATGACTGGACTAACAATGCTACACTACTATATAAAAATTATCATTTAATAATAATAATAATAATAATAATAATAATATAATAATAATAATAATAATAATAATAATAATAATAATAATAATAATAATAATTTCTTATCATCTATCTAACACAGAACTCGTAGATAATTCTTTTTTTTTCCATTTTAGTATAAATTCATTAATTTCTTCAATAGGTAAGATAAACGTTTTCCTTTGGTAGTTCTTGTCTCCTCCTTTAAGTCCTGAAAGGCACTGTATAATATCCAGTTCAATGAAATCATCATGACCAGCTGATGTTCATCCATTAACTTACACAATATCAATTGGTTAATTTTTATAATGGCAAACATGAAAACTGACAGAAATTCAACTCCAGACTTCTCTGCTTAATGCTTGTGTGCAAATGCATTATAGATCTAAATTGAGATACATGTTGAGATTAACTTTTAAAACTGCTTCAGAATGATTTGTTTTTGGCTAAATTTCAAAATTTTTTCATGGCTGAGGAGAAAAGATTTCCACAGACCTCAAACCAAGAGCAAAAATCCCACCATTGGGAGAAGAGAATGCTTTAAAATTAATATAATTAAAACTTAATGGATTCTCAATCCACCAGTGCTGACACAGATTAACTTTTGCTCAGCAGAAAATGCATGAGAATTAAGTTGCAAAATATGAAAGTTTGTTCAACATCTATGACAAAAAAAAAAAATTAAATATAGACAGATTAATGAAAGTTACAAACTAACTTTTTAAATTTTAACTGTAATTTTTTCAGTACCAGTAAACCTCTTTTTCTCAGAAATCTTGCAAATAGAACAGTTCTATAAATCTGGTTCTAATTGTTAATTTTTCAATTTCTGTACTCACTATTAACTTTTCCCTTTTACTGGAAGCTTGAAAGTATAATGTCTAGAGGAAAAGTAAATACTGAATCCAAAAATTTAAAGGTAAAAATAGAAAAATGTGGATATCTTCAGAATTTAAAGGCTTGATCCTCTAGTACTTAAATATAGGCATTTATATGATGTTAAAGGGTTATTTTTTTAATTTTGAAAAAATAAATGAGAGAGAGAGAGAGAGAGAGAGAGAGAGAGAGATAGCACCTCTGGCATTTTCTTGATGCTTTTGATGAAGAATTTTCCTTTGTTATCTTCATGAAGCTGATGTCTTGCTGACTTCCCATCACACACTGGCTGCTGCTCACTGAAATGAAAGAAAAATGAAGCAACACTCTGTCAAAGCAGACATATAAGAAAGGTATTCTTATACAAAAGTTCATGGTATAAAAATATTTATTTGAATATTAATCTTTTTTAAAAAATTCTTTGGATCAAATGTAGCATATTAAAACTTTCAGGATGCCACTAGCTAAGTAATTGCTTACAAACCTGTCTCATGGGTTTTTGCTGGCTTGAATAAATAAAAATGGATTGCAGAAGATTTTTTGCACTAATCTTTTCTTTTTAAATTAACAGGAGCTGCCATCTCTTGATCAAAGTGAATATTCTTTACAAAGTCCTGTGGGATGATGTGGTGGTGTAGATATCCAAAGCAATATTTCATTAAAAAAAAATCAATCAGTTAACAGATAAAGTATAATTCTCTTCTTCACAATTTTCAACATTAAGGGTTGTCATGTTTTTGACAATTGTCATTTACCTTTCTCATTTTTCCCAGAAAATGCAGCCATTCTGTTTATCCAGGTTGGTTTGTTTGGAGCTGAGTAGTGAGTTTCAGGCTTCACCATGACCTCAGGTTCTTCCAGTATGTCAGTAGCATCGGCAAAGTTGCTCAAACTGGAAACAAAGCTTTCTGTCTGCCGGCTATAGCCACGTATCTGTTGACTTGAAGCCCGAGTATCAGAACACCGATCATCTAATGGCCGCAGAAGATGTTTACAAAATTTCAGTTCTCTAAACAGATGAGACCTGAAAAAAAAAAAATATGGAAAACTCTCACAATAAATATATTGATAAAGATGATAATAATAACAGTATTCACAATTTTCCAACCAAAAAAGAAAATATTAATGTCAAACTTTTTTTCATAGCATTTTGTATAATTAATACATATTGCTTACAGTACCATTTAATTAATATTCAGTACAGGGAGGCTGGCCAAGGCCAGATCTTCAGGATACAATAAAATTTATTAGTGCAGTTTTCTAATGGTTGATACTGTTATTGCAAACAACTCCCTTCCTTGACCAATGGAACATACTAATAAAGAATTTTAAAAAATCAAATTCAAGCCTTTATTACAACACATTCTAGTATTTATTTTTTATTATGAAAGTATTCAAGAAGGAATACAAACTTCCACTCACACTGTTTGAATTCAGTTAGTAACAAGAAAACTATTAGCCAGATTATATATTTGCTTTAAAGGTTTATATTTACAAATTTGAAATTCTTTTCCTCTTCCAGAAGAGAAGCAAACAGTAAAACTGAACTGCCTACATGCAATTTTAAAGAAATTTAATTCATTAGAGATGTAATAATCATATCAACAGTAATGGATAGAACAAAATACTAATTTAATTTTAAGCTATCTGAAAGTGAAGATTATAATTTTTTTTTGATGTGATTTAAATCATTACATTAATTTTATCATGACATTTTATTCTGGCTTAAAATTCAAATTTTTTACTGATTCTCTCCCCTTTCACAAGAATGAGATTACTAATAAAAATACACTGAAATGAAAAACTTGGTCCAAAAATTACCTCCTGTATGAATAAGTTTGTTGTTTTTTTTTTTCAAAAGCAGTGACATGTATACAGAAAATTTATACTAAACCGTTATTTGAAATATAGATTACTATTTTGAAGTTAAATAAAAGATAACTTTTTTAGTAATTTCTTTTTTTTAAAACAAATCATTAGCAGTAAGTCAACCTCTATGCTACAGAGAAGTGAGAAAAATAAATGAAAATTGTACATACAATCAAACCTATTTATTCTTATATCTAATCCAAATTTAAAACACTGAATTCATGCTTTCTGTTCTCCCTAGCATTGCAGGAAACATGATGCAGTAATCCTCTGGATCATTTCACTCTCTCGCCTCACTTGATAAAGCAAGGTTTTATGGCTCATTTACTTGTCTCATTTCACTTTGACAATAAGATACAGCATTTCATGGTTCATTTAATACATTCTTTTTCAGATTAGCAATAATTTCTTTCTCGTGCATCATTTTGCTAAATGGAGGTACATTTTGTGGCCTCTTTCATATTGCTTATCATTATATAGGAAAACAATTTGCATTTGTGTTAACTTTCATTGAGAATTACCTGTGCTTTACCTATTGTGGAGAAAAATATTTAGGGATGTATTGTTGTTCTGGACTGCTTCCAAGACCTGTAGTATCTGTTGGAGTAAGACTAAATGCATAGAATAAACTGAATATTAAATAAATTATACCATTTTTTTTTCATTGTTATGGCTTTTTGTGTGATGTGACAGTTTTAGCGTATTTAAAATAGCAGAAATAACACATCTATATTACCAAAATGCATTCATACTATCCAGTCAATGTTACCAATTAGTGAAAAATCAGGTAAAATTCATCAAATATAAAAGATATACAGCCTTAAAATCTAAAGCAGCCATTGTGTATGTGAACATTTTAAACAGGTTAATAAGTCATTAGAATGTAAATAACTAATCTAAACCTTGAGAACAGATGCGTGATGTTAAAGCAAAAAAAAAAAAATTCAGGTTTTAAATAAACAATCAAAATAAAAATAGCATTAAAAAGGATGTCTTTTCTCAGCAGCAGCAGCATTACCTACCAAATGACATCTCCATACTAATGCTATAAGTCTACTGTACAAATGAACCGAATATATATCAAGTTTCAAATTTTGTACATAAACAAACTTGACAAAAAAAAGAGAAAAGAATAAACATACTCTTAGTATATTCTTACACAAACATAACCATTCAGGCTTATAGGCTGGCTGCAAAAAACCTGATATCCTAATTCCTACAAGATATTTTGTTACCTTATAAACAATGGCAATCTCTCAGTGCTAGCCCACTCTAGCATCTTCTCTCTTTCTTCTTCTGTTGCTCCATAAGGTTGGGGTTTGTGTGCCAGTGAAGAAGTCCTGTCACTTTGCTCTTCAATTTCTTCAAATGCTCCCATGAGTCGGTTATAGGCCAGTTGTAAAGGGAATACCTATAACAAAATTTTAATTTTATTTACATCGCAGAAAACTAATTTTTCATTCTTTTCATATTTTTTCTGAATAGAATAAGAACATCATATTGGCAGGGTCATAGCAACAATAATATGGAGGGAGAAGTGATCTAATCTTTAACCAATCAGGAACACTGAGTAAAAATAAATCAAACTGGTGCTAGCATAAGCTATAAACAAAGGTTCTGAATGCAATTACGTATGAAATGTACAATACCTTTATAGGCTTTTATTTTTCCTTATGTACAATGATGGCTTAGTAATAATTAATCTAAAATTTTGTACATTTACTGTCTTAAATGTTCGATCCTTTCTTCTTTAAAATAAAAAAGAACCTGTAAAAAATAATGAAATCATTCTTCTTATACAGCTTGCTAATATAACACTTGACCTATCCATTACACATACACAGGGTATGAACTGGGCTAATGATAACAAGTAAAAAATATTGAATTCACTCAAATGATACATACTGGTAATGCCAGAAAGGCATTGAAGTAATCCAAGAAAACATCGTCATATGTCAGGAAGTCCTCCAAATTATCTCCAGTGATTTCAAGGGCTGCAAAATGAAAATATTACATTTGTTGCCATCTGAAAACTGAAAGTGTATATTGTGTATCATCTCTATTTTAATTCAGTTAGTTTAAAAATAGCAGGAATTTATTACAGTTACCCATGTGTATGTGTGCCAGTCTGTCTTTGTCAGTATAAGTCGTTTTTTTTTCTGCACCACTAAGAAAAGCTGCTGTTTTTCCCCTGTCTGGTTAAACAGTCTTTTCAATGATAGCTACATATAAATGTCAAACTGATGGGGTTTTTTTATCGTTCAAAGAAATGTTCACAGTGAAAGATGTAGCTTAGAAAATATATTGAACACGGACTGGGAACTTCTCTGCTTACATAAACAAATAAATAATTGTCATAAAATTATGGTTGTGATAAAATATTAAAATATTTTTAAAAAATTAGGCTCACAAAAAAATAAGTTTCTTTTAATACATGTGTGTGGTGATGTTGTTGCTGCTGATGATGATACACACCAATTATTTAATATATATGAAACATTGTCCCATTTCATAGAACTGGTTTTGGGGCCATTTTTGAATATATGTACCTTTTGTAAGGCTGGGCTGAGTTATTATCTGAACTTTCTTGTACTACTACTACTATCATAATTCTATACATTTTCAGGATAAAAGTCTCCCTATTCCACAAAGTTATGGATTGGTCTGAGAAATGCAAAAACATTCCTCTATCACACAGACCTATCCCATCAGATCCAGTGCCCATATTATGAGATATCTGGAGGGAAGGCTAGCTGAAACAGTTTTAAGTTTTAAAAAAAATAACATATTTTCATTCAAAGTTGAGACAAATAGTTTTATTTAGAGAGAAAAGACAATCAAAGATGAGGGATGACTTTCCTTAATTTTTTTTTTTTGTTGACCTCTAGAATTTATAGGACACAAATAACGCATTTGTGTTATTATAAAGGATAACATTTTCTTAAAATTATGGATAATGTATCAAGACACATTTTTTCCCGTTTAATATCCATTATATATATTTTTTAAAAGAATCTAATCTAATTATAAATCATGTTTGTAAACTCATTAATTCAATTCTGTGTACTGAAAACGAAATTCATCATCATCATTATTATTATTATTATTATTATTATTATTATTATTATTATTATTATTTATAGCTGTAGTCGCCAATGTTACCATTATTACTACACACAAAAAAGGGGTTTGTTGCTGGCCATTTTAACATGGAGAAACTGCTCTCTCTCCCCAAAATTCAGTTCCCTTCTCATCCTCAGTGGACGACCAACCGAGGTCCCTCTTCCGCATCCTAGAACTGCTGACTGGCTGTCCGCCATACATAAAAACAACAACAACAACAACAACACAGAGAGAGGTTCTACTTTACTTGGTCGGGTGAACCGCTGGGGCCCCCCCACAACTCTTTCTGGAAACCGACTCCTTGTTTCCAATTCCCGGTCTCCTCTCCCTTTTTTCGTGTGTGTGACGGAGAGACTTTATTTAACCAGCACCAAACTCCTGGAAACACTTTCCTGGTTCACTCCACAGTCACACCACGGGGCCGGGCCGGGCCGGGCCCCGCCTCGTATCCACCATACCTCGCATTCGTGTTCGTTCTGCTCGGAAAGTTGTATAGACTTCTTCCTCCCCGACTTATAGAGCGAAGCAACAACGGCGTCTGGGCGGCATCTCTCTGTCTCCCCGTCGTAAATCAACCTTGGTTGTTCTGTTGCTAGGTGCCTATTCAAGGGACGTAACTCTGCTAAAAAAAAAAAATAATATTTTTAAAGATTGTGTGTTAAAATTAACAACAACAACAACAAAGGTTATACAAAAATAGGGTTAAACCCTGTACACTGAAATTGGTGGTATGCAGAAGTTTTTCATTGAGCAAAACTTTCAAAGGTTTAGTTTTGAATATACAGTATTGGAAATGAGGAAAAACTGGTTTATAAAGTACAAATAACACCTGAGAGAATTGCCAGCTCATGCGTAAAAATGATATGCTCCATAATACATGCAGCCAACCAGAAAGTACCATGCCCACAGCAGAACTATACAAGTACAGGCAGTGATGTAATTGCAGTGTAGTGAATATGTAGTGAATACTATTTATGGCTGCTGAGGGGAAGAAAAAAATATCACGTGACAAGTTAGAAATCAGTGTCAGCTACAGAAGACTATTCTGTGTGGCAGAATGCAGCCCAATTTCATGTTTCGAAAGAAGTTGTATGTAAGACTGAGGAAAATACACAAAACTGGTACTGTTGACAGTAGACACAGTTGAGAGAGGAAGCCCAAACTTTCATAAAGTAATGTTAAGTACCTTAGGGTATGTTCTCTGTGTGATAGACAGTGAGCTAGTAGAAATCTTGCAAATATCCTAGCTACAAATATAGGGGTTAACATTTCTTCTGCATTAGCACAAACTAGTTTCAATAGATGTGTAGCTGCCAAAAATTTTTTTTCAGAGGGAAGGCAACCAAGCACCAAGGTTGAAATGGGCAGCAGAAATGAAACAGTTGTATGACCAAACCTGGAAGAAAGTCTTTTTTTTTTTTTTTTACAAATGATTCAAAGTTAAACGATTTGGCAATAATCAACAGCAGTTTGCTCAAAGGCAGACCGAGGAGCAGTATTACAGTCAGTGTAAATAACAACAGTAAAGTATTGGGGTGAAACAGCCTAGGATGGCAGATTTGCATAAAATCAAAGATAGACTGACTGCCAAAAAGAAAGGCAAGTTGTCATCCATCATGTCATTCCTTTAGGAAGATTTTCAACATGACAATCATCCTAAACATACAGCCAAATGTGAAAGCCATGATGAAACATGCACAAAGATTCCTTGGCTTGCACAAAGTCTCAATATGAAAATCAATAAGGCTATATATTATATATGTAGCTCCTGAGAATGTCAGACAACAAACCAAACACCTTGGATGAATTGTGGAATGTTCTGCAGAATATTTAGAATAACATTCTGCATTCATAACCTGTATGGGAGCACGAAAACAAGGTGTCATACTCTGTATAGACCAAACTAATACACTGTGCTATGTAACCATTTTGTTTTTGTATATTTTCTGTAATAATGCAGCGTGTGTGTATTATATACATCTCTCGGTTGCAATTACTTTTATTTATATCCTGTGTGTGTGTTTCCATGATTATTTCCAATACTGTATATATTGCTCTATCCTATGTAGTTAAACAGTTATTAAAAACCTCAGAAAGATGTTATAAACAATTAACTTTTTAAAATAAAATAATTCCAGTTAATTATTAGAATTTTTAAGTCACAGAAAGTCGCGTAACAATTTTAAAAATCAAATAAATAATTTAAGTTTACCCTAAATTTTACCTGGACAAACTATTTACTGAATAACTGGATCATTTTTGGAGGAGTTTTCTCCCCACAATTACAATCTTTTGTGTTTAATACGGCGCCGCCGCCGCGCCCCCTCCCGTGTGAAAAGCGTACTCGCATTATGCTGTACCTGCCAAATGTGAGATGTTTGTTCGGCTGTTTTTCTCATCCTAAATGAGTGACCCAAATTTCATATGGACCCTGTAAACAGCTGTTTGTGGGGCGGTTTATTATTGTAATTGTCCGTACTATTTTACCAGCGAAAGATCATTTAGTGCCATGAGAAGAATGAAAAGTCGGCGCGGCGATGGCGCACAAGAAGCTCCATCTGGCTGAGGTGCCCGACCGGCCGGTCTTTATTCTCCCTCACCGTACGTGCAGGAGCAATGGCTTTGTTAATACGTATTACGATAGCAGACCCCTTTTCTCAATAAAGCATTGTTGTTTTTATTGGGTAATTGTACGTTTATATCAGTATTAACGAACATCATCCTGGGTATCCACTCTTTCGTAGATGAGCCTTACACCCCCAACACCGGCTCTACTGTAGTTCTTCAGGTAAACCCCGCCGTTACCTCGATATTTAGAGGGGGACAGGGGCCGGTGCTAAAATGAATAAATCTGAAAATACTGGTAATGCGATTATTATGAAAGGATGTGATTTTCTATTAAACCTCGGCTGTACAGTTTAAATTTGATGTTTGTGATTTACCACTGAAAGTAGACCCTACATAACAAAAGCAACGAGACGTCCGTATGTCTCTCACTGTCGATTTTCGATCGAATCTTATAATCTAAATTTTAATTTGCCCAAAAGGGCAGCTTAGAGTTGAGCCGGTCGATAATGATATAAACTCCAGCGGAAGTCATAACGAACGCTTTGGAAATAGATCGCGCACAAACACAAAAAAGTAGTACCATAAAAATCGAAAACTACTATGTTAGGGTTTCATATTTTATTAGCTAATATTAAGGACGCCTTCTCTATCTGCCGGAATAGCTCAGTTGGGAGAGCGTTAGACTGAAGATCTAAAGGTCCCTGGTTCGATCCCGGGTTCCGGCAGTTGCGGATCAGGACAAAGTTTTTTGTTTTTCCATTGTTAGAAAATGAGTAATAAATGAAAATAAAGGCCCCGAAACGGGGAGTGGTGGTGTAGATCAATTTGAAATTCGTTGACATTTCTATTCTCTGGGCCGGCTAAAATGAACTACAATTAATATTAGTTAACGTCTCATTCTTTAATATGAAGGCGAACAACAATACATATTAAAAGGGCCAGAGTTACCAGTCGGCCGGAATAGCTCAGTTGGGAGAGCGTTAGACTGAAGATCTAAAGGTCCCTGGTTCGATCCCGGGTTTCGGCAGGCGAGATTCCCGGTTAGTTTTCTTTTAGCGATACTAAATCGATCAACAGTGACTGTGCAAGAAAGAAACCTGTACTTGCCATCCTCCTCCTCTTAGGAGGAAAAGGATTTCAAAACCTCTTAATATCTGAGTTCTGGCATAGTACATCAGATAAAATATGGCCATTTCTAACTCTCTTTTCTCAAAATTTAGTTATTTTTGAAATAGTAACTGAATTATTACTTTTGTTGTAATTTAGGTCAACACACTTGGTTTTTGAAAACAAAAAAACACCCATCACTAGGATTTTCTGAAGTCAGTAACTATCACATTTCAATCAGTATAATAATGTTACGCAACGTTATACATTCAAAACACCTAATTTATTGCAAGAAAACTATCAAATTGGTTTCCTTGTTTACAACCGCTTTCTGATTTTGAAATACAATCTTGTTATACAGCATTTCTTTAAATTTTATTTATTTTGCAACCTTTAAATACCGAGTGATATTATAATGACAAGATGTACTCTATATCGAATTCAGGACTCGTACTATTATTTATACATAATGGTATATTTTGCTTTAATCATTTAAGAAACATAATTCATCATCTAAGAGTTTTATTTCTTCAAAACTAAATGGCTGGCAAAAGAGAGGCACATTTTAAGAGGGTTTTCTTTATTTGTTTTAGATCCACATAGTCAACAAAATGCCTAATTGTAGGTTAGGTAAAGTGACAAAGACTCTAATATCAGGGTACCAAATGCATAGTTATACATAGTTAATATTCAAATAAATTTTTTACAGTTGCTAAAATTGTTAAGGATATGGGAATGGCACTAGCTACCAGCTGATCTTCTGATCAAATAACTTATGAAATTGAACTGTTCTTCACACATTGCGCATATGCGGTAGTTTTGTTAGTAATATCACATTGCCAGCAATGGTTACCATCCATCTCTGAAGTTTTATGATCTGTCAGTGGGACACGCTCTTCAACAAATTCCTCCTAGGTTTTTTATTTAAAGATTGAAAGAATTTTTCTTTTTTTTTTCTTTTCCTTAGCTGCTTGTTTTAAACATTTACCTTTGAAAATATGAAACTAATTTAATGTAAGCAGTAACTAAGCTGATTAAAAAGACAAACACCAAAATATTTATCAGAGCTGAAATTTTGGCACCCGCTCGGAAGGCAACCTTGAAATCAAAACCAAATGAATTTCATAATTTGCCTAAATTTTGAAAATGTATAAATTGACACTCTTTTCATGTTCATTATCAATTGCTTTTAACTTATAAAACTAATGATCTTTGATAAATTAATTTTTTTAAAAGTCTATTTTTAACAGAAGTAATTGGGAAGTTAAAATTAAATCGAAACTTTTAAGCAATTGCAAATCAATGCCAGAATTAAGTTATTACAATAAATATGAAGACCAATGTGAAAATTCAATCTATGTCACACTTGTGGTTTTACAATATTTTGTAAATAATACTACAAAATTCTCAAGTAGCCTGCCTGCTATCACAGAATTGTACAATTTTCATGGTTTAACACATCAGACAGTATATATTAAACATACTGTATTAATCTGTTCTGAGCCTCTGATAAGTGATTGTTTCTTTTTTAGTTCACACTTGTAGATGGAGAATATTAGTAAAGCTTCTACATTTTAGTTTGTAAAAAAACATTTCCTGAGGTTGACATGCTCAAAGTATTTTGGTCTGTAGTGGGAACTTACAATTTGGTACATATGTGGTGTTTTTGAAAGTTCTGAGATATTTTATCATCAACTTGTAACTTGGTTATTCATTTGCATGTGCTATCCATACAGTCACATTAAAATTTGGGAAATTCTTGTTAGATAGATTTTACTAAGTTGAAAAATGTGCAACAGAAAAAGATTGCAAAACAAACTTAAAAAATTATTTTGAAAATGCTTGCTAATAGAGGGCAGTAAAAAACATTTTCATTCTTTGTCAGATTAATAATCCTAAATTTGGAATCCATTTTAGTCTAAAACAAACACTTTTTTCTAATCTTTTCCAGTGTATCTTTTATCTATTTTAAAATCAGCAGATTATCAATCAGTGAAAGGTAAGCTGAATGTTACCCTCTTGGAATGTCTGGCTGTAGATCCCCTTAAGATATATTTTCATGTGACTAGTCAAAGGTCAAACAAAAAGCTTTTTACTAACCTCCGCTATACATTATAAACTTAACTGTGTTTTAGGTTTTTTAAAAAGATTTAAGTGAATTACAAACTTAACTCTATACAAAAAAAAAAATTTCAAATACATTCTGCATATTTTTTTTGTAATATCAAGCATTCACAAGACAAAAAAAAAAAAGTTATTTAATATAAAATTAAGATTATTGCAACATTTAATGCAGAATCTCAAATGGTATTCTAAAACATTTTCATTAGTCTTTTTTTTTAAAACACTAATCACTAAAATGCAGAATACAAGCAAAAACTTTTTTTTTTAAAAAAAAAAAAAGAAATTTCCATTGACAAAGTATTATTATGCATGTTTCATTGTGGTCATTTTAGATGTCTGTATAGTTGATTTTGTAGAATTTTAGTGACTACAGTAAAAGAAAATTTTTTTTTTTAAAGGCCAACCCACCTCATTATACCTTGGAAGTGCTTGCTTATTATGCAGCCTCTTTCAAGATGTCTCACTGCCACCTAAGATGGTATTAAAAGAAATTGTATATATGTATATTACATTACAAAACTTTAATGATTTTCGGAAAATTATTTTGACAAAATTGATTGATAAATTTCAAAATAGGCAGATTTATCTGAAAATTGGTATACACTTTAAATACATGTCAAAGAATTTTATAGGTTTTGTGGGCCAAGGGGAATTGTATCATACTTGGCTTGCTTGCTGAGGCAAGGATTCAAATCTTAAATGGTTTGAGCTAGTGGTAAGTTAGTTGTTTGTTATTCACTATTTAACTTGTTCTTCTCTCTCCCTACCCTCAAATTTCAGGATTTTAAAGTAAACTGTAGAGCATGCACTTTTTAAATAGTTTCTTCTGAAGCACAGGACTAGATTAAGAAAACATGAGACCCTAAGCTATTCCAAGTGTGAGAGACCCCATATCATAGAAATTAAAAGATAGTTTTATATATTTTAATATGAAAAGCTATGCACAAATTAATAAAATATATTACAATTTATTTACAAGTTAAATGCAACGAAAAAGTATATTTTTTATCAAAGTTTACTGTAAAAAAAATTATTGTAAGCGATATTAATAACTTTTAGAGGCCCTAAACTAGCTTAGTTAGCTTATCTGTTAATCCAGCCTTGCTGAAGCATTAATTATATTTTATGGAACCATATTGGAAAGGTCAATATTTAACTTAATCAGTCATATATAAATTTCAAATGCAAAATGTTGCAAACCTAATTCCATAAAAAATAAATCTACCTATCATGAACATTAACCACCTACAGGATTTAATTTTCTTTTGAATTATTTAGGAGAAAATGAACATTAAAAAAACTAATTACTTCATAGATCTATTATTATTTTGTTACTAAAAATAATTGTTTTAATACTAAAAACCATATTTTGAATGAATTAATTAAAAATTTTTTTTTATTAAATACACTAAATCACTGCTCTGGCGGCAAAGGTAACAAGTATCACTCCTATTTAAATGAAAAATGATTAGTGTTCTGTTGTTCAAACATATTACTGGTTTTATCTTACTAAAATTTTGACAATTTTATAAAAGAAAAAACAAAACAAATCTATGTTAAAATGTTTGTAATAAAAGCAAGCAAGCAAAAAATAATTGTTATTAATACTGTTCAGTCAAGGATACAGCCAGAACTTAGTTGATATATAAAAAGGAATAAATATATTTCAGCAATGTTCATTCCAATTTTTATTTCATGCCAAAACAATAGTATATTTTGTATGCAACAAAATATTTCTGCTAATTAAAAAAGGAAGACACTAGAACAAAATCAGCAGCAGATGTTTAAAAAGACAAAAAACAATTTTCTAAAATCCCCAAAGAACAATTTGATATTTCAACTTAACCTTTTCTTCATAATTCATTTTCATTCACAACAAAAAGCTGTTATTTAATATCCAGATAACTGAATTATCTCCCTTACACCAAACAATTCAGTCGTGTTCGCAACTACGAAAAATTATCCAATCTGATTTGAACATTTGAGTGAAAATTGTCGTTTAGTTTTTAGAATAAAAATGTTTAAAAGACAAAAAATACTTTCATATAATGTACAGAAATTATTTTTTTTAAAAAAATTGAGGTAAAACTGTTCTCTCCTATAAAGATTGATTGGAAAGATGCACTCATGCAGACTAGTCCTCCTCCTACAACAGTACAGATATCTGCATACTATTTACATTTTCACAGATCATGCTAGAAATAACCAGAGACAGACACCACGTTATCCGGCTGTCCAAACGGCTGACGGGTAATTCCTCTAAACAGATTTTATTCGCTTGTGACAAGTGTTTAGAGTTCAAAGATAAGGTTACTAAACAGAATAAATAATAATTTTACTAATTCAGTTATGCAATGAACAATTTTTTTTCCACAGAAGACTGATGAGAAAGTTTATATATCAGTTAAAAAAACACAACCACCATCAAAAGCTCCAATTCTTCTTAAAAGTTAGGACAGACATCTTCAGGATGACTATAAGTATCATATAATAAAAATGGGTAAGAAATATGCTGGACTGACAACATTAAAACTGAATACTGAAACTTGGTTACAGCAGGCACG
The DNA here is from genome assembly GCA_018389105.1 of Nautilus pompilius. Taxonomy (NCBI): domain Eukaryota; kingdom Metazoa; phylum Mollusca; class Cephalopoda; order Nautilida; family Nautilidae; genus Nautilus; species Nautilus pompilius. The sequence continues at coordinate 1,656,531 of JACATO010002123.1, forward strand.
TACTTACAGACCAGCCTGAAAGTGACAAGGGAACGAACGAACAAAAGTTGTTATAAAGTAGTATTTACATTTAGTCAGTTTCAATTGCAAAAGTATCTCTAAAAACACAACAGCAGTAAATTTGTCTGTAATAAAAAGTAACATTAGCCAATGTCAAAAACCATCAAAATCACAATTTATATTCTTTATTTAAAAATGAAAAAAAAAAAAATGTCGTCATTAAATTTTACTCATATTTACTATGGTGGGGGGGGGGATATCATTAATATACATATTTTTAAAACTTAATGTTGGCAAAATTAGTGGCAACCCCCCAAAAATACAGCATTTTATTTAGCACGCGCACACCAGCTAAAATGCCAAAATTCACTATACTCATTTATATATTACATGCAAATAGTCTAAGCATGAATCTGATGAATATAAAAATCAATATTTAATAGATTTTTTGGCAAAACATTTGAGATTTCTGAGAATGGTAACGTTTTGCTAATGCCTCTAGTTTAACACTGTACAAGGTCATGTTTATTCACAAAAACTAATGTATTTATAGTGGATTAAAACCTTCCTCTTTTTATGTTTAACATTTCTTTACAACAGAAAAATTCCAGGCTTGATGATCTACCTTCTTGCACATGCCATTTAAACGATGCAATCTTCAGATTAGCATTAAGCTAGTTTCTTAAAATAAAAAAAAAAACTTAACATCTGGTGCATGTACATAATAGAATTTTTTGTACCATTTGATTCCATTCTATCCTTATAAATCTTACCCAGAAAGGTATTTAACAAATTCTAAAATTTATCAGATAGCATTTCTAACTGATATTGAATGTAAGGGCTGAAGCTATTCTTGTCCTGGAAAAAAAATTGATGATTGAAAATACTGTTGAGGCTCACTAACATCATAAACACTTTCCCACTTTAAAACTAAAATTTTAAAAGGATCTGTTACATGAACATTAAGTGTCTACAAAAATTTGCTCATTGTACAGTTAAATTACAATGAGCAACCTTAGAATGATTGAGGGGCCTTTGGTAAATGTTTTTAAAACTGTCAAGTGTCATTTAGTAGTCAAACTGTTGTTTTTTAGCCAACTAAACTGGATTAGTGATAAAACTTACCTTTATTCCTGTATAAATTGCAAATGCTAGCTATTTATTTTCATCACACTTACTATTTGTTAATAGTTTCTTTGTACAAAAACAAAAAAGGGAAAACGGTAACAACTAATAAAACCACAACAGCATTTTTTCTTAGACCCATCAAAAGTAGAAAACATTCTCCACCATTATATCAAAAATAAATGGTAAATGTTTGAAGGAATATTACTGCCTATTTTTCCTGTAAAACTTAAATGTGGAGAGAAATGCACTGTATAACTTTTCGGATTACTACAAATAAATGTTGTAAACAAAAAAAAAAAAAAAAATCAATTCTTCTTTTAAAAAAGCAGAATCAGTAAATAACAAAACTGTGAAAGTAGGAAAAAAGTCTTAGTTCTGCTTCTAGTTTTATTCACTTCCATTACTTCTCTTTATCCAAGTTCATTGCTATTAATGATCACATTCTATACTACACTAAGTATAAAAAAGCAAGAAAGTTGCAATATTTCTAAAATTATCCAGAGACAGCATGAAATGTATTTATACACATCACAGCAATACTTAAAAATGTATACTTTTCTTTTAACCCTAGTAACTTACATAGTTGCAAAGATAAACTCTTATTTATCTAGTTGCTAAGCAAAGAACAATGAACAATTCACAAGCTACTGTAATACTATAGTGGCTATTTTCTATATAAAAACAAGTCAATAATTGCAAAATATAAAATTCATTTTTATAAATGTTTTTAATATGAAATTTAATAAAAAGTTGAAATAATATCTAAGTTAAATTTTAGTCCAATGTTTATAAATTATTTAATCTGACAGAACTTATGTATATTATTTTTATATAACATAAAAAATTTTTTTTATCTACAAATTTTAAAAGTACTTTTCACCTTGCTGCTGCAAACACATGCAGTACCACTTGTGCCTGTTAAGACCATTCTGATCAGTTTCTTTAGTTAGTTAGGATTTACCACATTTAGTATGTTAGTCAGTTGCAACTTATATTCTTTCTTCTAATGGAAATCACAGCAGCTGCAAAAAAAGTTAATTTCTTTTTTCTTAAACTAAATCCAAATAAATAATGATTTTAAAGTAAGGCCTGTTATTACAGTTTAGATCTGAAGGGAAATAAATTAAGTTGCTAAAATAGCACACCTTTGATTGTGCTAATGATGTAACAAATGAAGACTTCCACTCAAAAAAATTGTTTGTAAGACTTGGATATACAGTGCTGAGCAATACCAGAAATAATAAAGTATTATGAAAAAGTTACAGTAGGAAGTATGCATCCACACTGCAGTAATGCTTTTGGCTTTAGAATGAAAGCCAAAGCATACAACACCACTTTCACAAATGAAAACAATTTTAGCATAATAAAATAAGTTAAAACATTATTGCATGTAATATTTTCCTTCTAAAAATCTGCTTTATATCAAAAAAAAAAAAATCAAAACATACTGTTTAAAAAATTAAAATTATTCAGTAATTTTTCTAGTTCTACCTAATGCCTTTGCATTGTATATGAAAATGAAAAGGTTAAGTAATTTTTTACTGTGCTATAATAAAAACAGTTGGCCTTATTTAATACCTTTTATCTAAATCATAATAAGAAATGAAGATAAAGTGAAACAATTAAGGATTCACAACCCCCATTTGATCATTTATTGCTTAGTGTTTTAATGTTGTTAATAACTAAAGGTTGACTGATAAAAATTAACCACATCCTCTTTCATTTAACATCAACTAGTCAGTCAAAGTAAAAAGATTGTTTTCTTTTAAACAAGATGCTGGATATCAATTTACAGTTATATGCAAAAAAAAATTGTTCAAATGTTTTAGAAACTGTTCACAAAGACCATTATTCATTTCAATTGTACTGCTAAATGTTTTCAAATTTAAAGGAAAATTTGCAACATAATCATAAACAGTATGATGATTAATTAAAATTTTGCATCTCTAAACATGATACAGTAATAGCTAATTTAGTCTTTCTATTTAAAATCAATATTTCAAGTTTAAATATAAAACAATGGCCAAAACTGATTTGCATAACACTATTATTAAAACTTTTTTTCTAAATAAATATAATGTGTTTGTATAAGTGATATAAATCTAAAATTCTTCTTTAATTTAACTGAATATTGCTTAACTTCACCCAGTATTAACTAATCTGTTGACTATATTGCTATAGAAACCTAATATTAAAATAATAGTAAGAACAGGTTCAAATCCTGACTGGGTATTGAAAAAATTTCTATCCTTATTGGTTGATTCCATTTCTACATTAAGGCTCTCCTTGGAGCCATGTAAGTCAATAGTTCATGGCCAACTCAAGATTATTCTAGGCTACTATGACTGGAGAGTTACTTCACCAATGATCCCCAAATATATACACCAATCTTGATAATGCTGGGAGGGAGGGAGGGAGGTTAAATCTTGATAGCTCAGATCCAACAACCTGTCATGGTTCATTTGCCAGAGAATGTGTACAAAATGGTATCAACTAATACTGCTGAACATCAAGTGTTATTGTGGATTGTGAACACCACCACTTTTATCTTGGCATTCCAAAGTCTGTCCTTCAACACAACCTAGAAAAATGTTACAATGTATTGGCCTTCACCAGCAACTCCTCCACAAATTTCTGTAAAATATAAAACAGAATTACAAAAACATTTCATACCAAATAAATTATTAAATCTGTTTACATGGAGAATTACTAATGTAAGAAAATCTCTACATAAGAGAGTCATTATTTCAATGATATCCCATCAATGTACCCATATGGAATTTCAACAGTAAATATTTACATAAATTCCTATTCCTTTTGCAATTTCACTGCTGTCTATTATTAATATAAACCATATATGGCATTGCATCCCAAATGGACAATTCCATAGTTTGGGTAAACATGCAATATACACTATAGCTATGTAATTATCTTGTTAAATTAATTTAGTTTAACATGTATTCCACAAGATCTCCTTTGTACACACAATTACTTTCAAACAGTAATATACATGTTAATAGGGGTTATAATCAACTAACTGAAAGAAGTAGCCTTATGGCCACCTGGTACATGCTAATATGACATCAAGTAAACAAAGATCACTACCTTTCCAGTATGTCTGATCATCCTGACAAAAATAAAAAATGCCTGAGCAACCCTTTTAAATAACCAACCAAGATATATTTTTATATTTTATTTAATTAACCAGCCTATAATATAACTATTACATCATTTTTCTATAAAATAAATTGAAATTAAAAGTGTTCAGATTGTTGTCTCAATGTTGATCAACTCACAAAAATGGCAATGAAATAGTTCCAAAAAAAAAATGATTAAGTACAAAATCCCTATCTATAATTGCTAAAATTATGACTAAATTTTCATATGCAAGACAATTCTTGTTTTTTCATGTACAAATAAGGAAAGAGCTAAAATACATTAATAATGGCAACTAATAGCACAGCAAACAAATGTCTGGTAAAAGATTAGTGGTAACATAATTTGGTCACTAGTTACTGAATAAGTTGGTGAATTTCATTAAAAATACCTTTCTATAAATGGCAATATCCAGCAGGTACTGCAGACTGATTGACATGTTAGTTTACTTAAGATCTTCTAAAGTAACCATGCTAAAACAAAAACTGATTTAATGTTAGTTTTAAAAATACAACTGTATTACTTGCAATTAATATAATTTCATTAATGATTATGATCAATTTCTTCTTTTGTGATCAAAACAGGAAAGTTTATAAAAGTATTATTATTAAAATAATTATACGAGGTCTGTCCAAAAAGAAACTGAACTTTTTAAAAAACAAATTTATTGCTTTACTTACAATTTAATCAGACTTGTCTCCTTCAAAATAGTTCCCTCCACTATTGATACACCATTCCCAATGTTTTTTCCAGTTTTGGAATGCATCCTGGAACGCGTTTTCAGTGATAGTGCGCAGTTCTCGTGATGAATTTTCTTTGATCTCTTCTACTGTCTGAAATCGGTGACCTTTCAGGGTGGGTTTCAACTTTGGGAACAAAAAAAAAATCTGCAGGGGCCAAATCTGGAGAGTAGGGCGGCTGGGGGATGAGAGTCAGCTTGTGCTTTGCCAAAAAGTCACGGATAAGGAGTGACGCGTAAGCAGGTGCTTTGTCGTGGTGCAGCATCCAGGTTTTGTTTTTTCATGCCTCAGGCCTCCTCCTTTGCACTGCCTCTCTCAACCACCTCAGGACATCCAAGTAAAACTCTATTGATCACCTGACCACGTGGAACAAACTCATGATGAACGATGCCCTTCCAATCAAAAAAGGCGATCAGTATCACCTTCCCATTTGAGCGACTCTGACGTGCTTTTTTTGGTAGCAGCAATGATGATCCAACCCATAGCGACGACTGCCTTTTTGTTTCGACATCGTAACCGTACACTCACGTTTCGTCACCTGTTATGACACTTTTCAGAAAGCTTTCATCAGCATTCGAAAGATCAAAGAGCTCTTGACTGACTGTGACTCGGTTCTCCTTTTGTTCATCTGTCAACAGACATGGCACAAGTTTTGCGGCTACACAATGCATGTTCAATTTTTCTTTTAAAATCATGTGGCACAAACTTTTACAGATGCCTACTTCTTCGGAAACTCCACGGACAGTCGGGCAATGATTTCCATGGATCACAGCTCGCACTTTCTCAATGTAATCGTTGTCCGTTGTTGTGGAAGGTCGTCCAGATTTGGGATTGTCTTCAGCGGATGTTCTTCCCGATTTGAAATGCTGGCACCACTCGTGACATCGTGTACGGCTCAGACAATCCTCCCCATTGGCCTGTTGCAACATTAGAAAAGTCTCCGTAAAAGTTTTTCCCAAGTTGAAACAGAATTTCACACAAACATGTTGCTCTTCATGATCCTTCATTGTTCAACTTGCGACAAATCGCCAAGTGCACTAAACATACATTCACTCTAATGTGTGTAGATCGATGACTGACGCACGCGGCAATTATTAGACTAAGGTCAAGGTCACCGATACACAGCACTGCAGTCACGAGCACACTGCGCCGGCTGGTTGGTGCACTGTTTTAAAAGTTTGGTTTCTTTTTGGACAGACATTGTATAATAGGTATTAGCATATGTACATAAACTTCCAAAGAAAGGAAGCAGCACTAAAGAGACTGTAGTGATTTCCTTGTAAATGACTTTAACCTCCCTCCAAATCATTCAGATAGTTTCTTTTTAATTTATGTGGAATCTTATATTAATCTTTTTTTTTTTAATATGGCAAATAAGATCTGTTTTTTTATAAAATAAATAGTATTTTTATACGAGACTTGAAAAGTGGTACTATATGAAGTAAGCATATTGATAATAACTTAAATCATTAAATCAACCTATCTCATTTTACATCAGAAAATAATGAGTTACGGTCTGCATTTTTTGCAACAAAGGTGGTGAAAATCACTGTATATTTTCTCATTTCTACAAGTACAGTTTTTTTTTTTTTTTTGCAAAAGAAACTATTGTAACATGATATTTGAGATAGAAGACCTACTTCCTCTACAAAAGTTATTACTGGCTGCATAGTCTACCACTACTAGAATGGATGCCAAAGGACATTGTACAAAGGCAAGCTCTATTAGAATTGATCTGAAAGATATGTCTTCTGAAGGAATTTGTAACTAGAATATCAACAAAGTAAAAGGAGGCAGCTGTTTTTCAGTCATCAATATAAGGCTTTTTGTCACTGGAACTTAATCCCTATCCCCATCATCTCATTTCTGAGCTGGAAAATATACTGTTAAGGGAAGGATCATATACCTCAAAAGATGCAAAATCCATGGAGAGACAGAGGTTTTTTTAAAAAAATCTGAACCTGATACCAAATTACCATGTACATTAGTTATATCACATACTAAATCAACTGAACATAGTGGATGCCTACAGATATTCAATTGCCTGATAACCATAGCTTTTAGTCTAGAGATAACCAATGTTGTTTCTCCAATAAATGACCAAAATTAGGATGCATCTTACATTCATGATCAGTGCTGAATGATGAACATGAGTGTTGCTTTGTAACCTTGAAGAGAATCAGGCAATCCTCCACCCTTCTCCAACCAGTCATATTATTGTTGTTATCATTAAATACAGATCGGGCCAAATAATTATACATGAATGACAATTTTGGGCCCAAAAGTGGAAAATATATAACTTAAATTGGAAGAAGAATTCTTTGATTTATGTGTAGTAAGTAAAGCCATTATCAAAGTGCTTATCAAGAAACATGGAATGAGTTTTAAGCATTTTTTGGAAGTTTAAAATTGTTAAAGCAAAATAACTTTTCCTTATATCAGAAATCATCTGCTAAAAGATTTTGAAGAGAAACTGATCCATTGACAACTAATCTCATTAAGACCTGCTTACAAACAACATGATGATGAGACAATTTACTGGTAATGCAAACAAACACTGGAAAAGGATTGCACAAGGCACCAATGTTGTGTTGTACTGCAGAATTTTAAGTTTCCACCATATTTAGCTTTTTAAAAGAAAAACTAACCAAAAAAAGAAAAAAATTTCAGAGTATTATTGCAAGAGGAAACAAAAAAGGCTAAATAAACAAAGCTTATTGTAACTGACCATAGCAAGTATTATTTCATCAATCCAGAAGCCTTCTGAATTATAATTCCAAGCTGATGCTGGATGCATTCAAAAGGTATTGATGAAGTGAGAAAGTATCTACATAGCCATAAGATTGATCTTATTGTTTTTCTAAGTAGAATAACTTTATAGCTGCCATCCTTAAGTGAGATAGCAAAATGAGTTAAGAATGCTTGGAAACTGTGTACCTTATATGGGACAAGGAACAATTTATTATGGATCTGAACAGCAATAAAATAATATCTAAGCAAGGTGTTAATATTAATGCTAATTAAAACATATAAGGTACTCTCCAATTTTTATCAACCTGAATAAAAGTAAATCTTATAAGAAAATCCAACTGCATAATTAAATCTTTTGCTACAAAGAAGGTTAATTATGAAACAGATTAGAAAAAAATTAAGGTAAAATTATAAATAAGCTCAAAGTTTTGACCATATAAGAATGCATCTAAATAAAAAAAAATATTCAAATACCCCAGGTAGCTATAGTAGTATTTACATTCCTGTAAAATTTATTTTACCTGATGTTGATGATTTATTAGAAAATACATATTCAGAAAAAAAAAAAGATGACAAGTTAAGCCTTAGGACTGACTGCTACCCCAAATATGTACAGATTGAGTGCTTGTTAATTAGTTCTATCTTACTGCCACTGATCATATTTCATTGTAAATATGCACCTTGCATCTTCTCTGTTATGGCCACTTCTTAGCATGCAAGGATAGGAGCAAAGTTCCCATTTGAACTCTTCATTTTCATATGTAAGAAGAAACTAAAGTTCCTAGAAGAAACCCATGAAGCTGACTAGAAGAAAGAAAGAAATTATGCAAAGGACATCAAACTAAGCCAGACTTCCAGTAGTCTAATCAACAAACCATCATGCTGTTCCCAGTTAATGTACACATCATTTATTTATCCACATATAATAAATTTCTAAAATACTACAAAGGCAATTATGATGATATAAATACATGTTATTTGAAAATACAGAATTTTGGGCTCTTGTGCTAACTATTCTTTTTACCTTACCTGATTTAAGAGCGAATATCTTGAGATACCAGTTTAGGTGTCTCCAGTGAGTGTTTGCTTAAAATGTTTGAACAGAAAATAAATTGTACTACTTAAATCTGTCATTACAATGTCATTAGTCAGATTTATATAATTTTAAAAACCATTAATTTTTGGTTGAACTCTATTTTACAAGAGTTACAAGAGAAAATGCCACTTTCTACTGTATCCAACCCTAATGGGACCTGGAGATAATCAGATCTCCAAAAAATTCTGATACCTGGATGGACTGTTTTTAAACAAGTGTTGTTGCTTAGCAACAGCTTCTTTCTTTAGTTTTGCTTAATAGTAAAAACTGAGTACCTTCTTTTCTTTGGATTGCTTATTGATGCATTAGCAAAACTACCATTAGTATTATTATATGACATCAATTATAAAAAAAACACTAGAGAGAATACAACTGATAAATAAGCAAGTGTAAAGGATATTAACCATGTGACAAGAAGTGATCTAAGCATACATAGACAATGAAATACAGCTCCCCTGGTGACCATACTCATGGCCTACAAAGATTGTGCCAAAAATGAACTGATCTTAGCTGATATTGAAAAAGTTGGTTATCTGAGTTGGATAACAGGTTATTTACTGCAATATCATAGCAATAGTTTCCATAGAATAGTATGAAAATAAACCTAATAGTATCATTTGGCAATATTCTAATCATAACTGAAATATTCACAAATATACCATACTGTGTGAAACAACTAAAAATATGAATAGTGTCAGTTCAAACAAAAAGAGTTTATTAATAATGTATTACATTCATTGTATATGATTCATGAATATATGTGTTAGTAGATTTATTTAGTATAATCTGTAATGAAAATAAGTTGTGTTGGCTAGTAATGTACTATGTGAGTAAACAAACATAAATACTGTTTACACTACAAGAGAAAAAACCAACAACCCCCTGTTATTTATATAGCCATATTAAAATTGTGGATAGATAATTATTGATTTCCAATAGTACATTTGAAGAACTGTGCAGAGATTTTGGAAAGCTAAATATAAATGTAGCAAGATACTTACTTACCTCTTTATTACAATATATTTATTTCTAAAGTTAAAAGAAAAAAATTGAATGACAGTATAAAATGATTGGATTACAGTAGTTTGCACATATAGTGGGTTAAAAAATTGAGACAAACTAAATTTCTCATTTTGAAAATTCATTGAATTCATAGACAAAAGCAGCTATGGAAATGATACCTTACTGACATCTAAAAAAATCACAAATAGAAACAACTCACCGTTCTGGATGATGTAAATAGTCAAACCTCACTTTCAATGAATAACAACCCTCTTTTTCCTTAATAATTGTTTTGCACACTCTGGGAATATAATTCAAGAGGTTCTGTGTATAATCTGTTTTTTTTTTTTTAACCATTAATGTTGCAAATACTGCCAAAGCTGTGTAATATGAGGCCTTTCGAAAAAGTATCTGATTTTTTTTTTCCCGTGGGAAGTAATGATGTTAAGGAGGCAAAAGTGTGCATAGTGGAACCACATGCCTTCATGCGCATGCGTGGTTTTTGGCGGGCTTGCTGGAATCGTTAGTAACTGTCAGGCAGCCAGTGTGTGAGGTGCTGTACTACTCACTCATTGCATTTTCATTTTGCCCGTGATGACGGAACGTGTGGAGCAACGATCTTGCATCAAGTTTCGCCAAAAGTTTGGAGATACCCAAGTGGAAACAATTCACAAAATTCAACAGGCTTTTGATGACAATGCCATTGGTGTTACCCAAATAAAAGAATGGCAAAACAGGTTCAAAGATGGCCGCACATCGGTGGAGAGTGACCAGCATTCCGGGAGGCTATCAACAAGCTGCATTGCAGTTGTTATCGATAAAGTACGGACCTTGATAATGGAGGATCGTCGTTTGACGGTGCAGGAAAGGAAATTGTTGACAAGGTTGGGATCAGTAAAGATTCTGCACATGCAATTTTAGAGGAGGATTTGGGCACAAATTTCACTGCCACTCTGCGCAAGCCCATGCTGCTTTCTCAGGAACAACAACAACTTCGTCTTGATATGAGACGTGGGTGTACAGGTATGGCCCGGAAACCAAAGCTCACTCATCACAGTGGAAGCACTCAACGTCGCCAAGGCCCAAAAAAGCATGTCAGGTCCGGGGAAAATCAAGGTGATTCTGACTGTTTTCTTTGACTACTGAGGTATTGTGCATCACGAATACACACCAGAAGGACAAACAGTTATAAAGGAGTACTATCAGGAAGTCCTCCGACATCTTCGTGATGCAGTTCAGTGCAAGAGACTGGATCTGTGGGACTTGCAAAACTGGCAGCTGCATCATGACAATGCCCCGGCTCATTCACCAGGCTCCCTACTCTCCAGACATGGCTCCTTCTGACTTATGGCTGTTCCCAAAAATGAAGATGCCACTGAAAGGCTCCCACTTTGAGAGCTGAGAGGACATGTGGAATGCGACGGCGGAGCTGAGACACATTCCGGGAGAAGTATTCCAGACGTGCTTCGAACAGTGGAAGGATCGCTGGGCTAAGTGTGTGGAGGCACAAGGGGCCTACTTCAAAGGGGATTAGCAATTGAACCCCACCAAGTATGTAATTTTTTTTCCCCCAGCCTAAGGTCGGATACTTTTTTGACAGACCTTGTATTTATTGAATTCATAGGTTTAACTCAGTTTATCCCACAGCAGCTCAGTTGGGGACAAGTCTGGTGACTGTGCAGGCCAGGTCACATCACAAAATCCAGAAACCTTCTGATGCTCCTCTTGCACAGTCTGGATGAGTACATTGGATCAAATTCTCATTGGAAAATATATGACAAAGAGTCACTCATCAGAGGACACTGCATTAGCCTGAAGAAATTGCTGATGTTTTTCTTTCCTCAATGTATCTTTGACTTAAAGCTACCAACAGCTGAACCCCCAATTACAGCTCCACACAAACTCCTTTCTCATGTTTCACCATGGCACAACACAACCATTAACAAATTGTATGATTGGTGATAGATGTAGACATTTAAAGTTCAATCTTTGATTCATAGGTTCACAAGACCGTTTACCATTGGTGTGGGGATCCACTGAATATTTTGCCTTGCTCATGTCTTAGATTTTCCTCATTTTCATTAGACAAGTGGTTTCTAAACTGCTACACGATCATCGATAACAGTATCTTTTAAGTGATGTCTGACTGTTGCTTGGATACCACAGATCTAGTCACAGAAGCTAGGTGTTGATAGTCAGATATCTTTGGCAAAGAGATGTGATCCTAATAAAGTTTTCATAGGCAACAATCATTGCTCTTGTTGCCACACCTAATTATATTGCAAATAATTTCAGTCTGGATCTTCATTTTTTTTTTCAAAAACTGAATGCATTGCATTGTGTGACACCTTTAGTTTTCTGGTAATTTCTTTAATGGATCAGTCCTCGTTCATCAGTTATTAGAGCAACTCACTTCTCTAGATTAACTGCTTTCTTTTTGGTCATCTTTTTTCCAAATCAACCAGTTTGCTTATCAGGGCAATATCAGGTAGTGTCAAACTACCTACCAATCAAGTGATCGCCTCATGTGGGATAATTATGGACTCATGCATTCATTAAATAGTGAGACTCAAAGATTACTTTTGAATCAACAACTTCCTAAATGAGACAGTGAAGATAACCAAATATACTAACAATTTAAATGAAAATATGAACAAATATGGAACAGTCCATATGTAATGAGACTTTAATGTGATTTCCTTCAGATTTTATATTAAATTAATTATAATATATAGAATTTTACATTGAGGCACAAAAACATTCATCACAATAATTTTAGAGCCTACTCCTGTCCATCTACCCACTTAATCACTTGGTTATTTAAGTACTTTACATTAATTATGAAATAAGTGATTTTATATACTACATTTGTAGCAACCAACACAATAAAATGGTTGTGTCTATTAAGAAAACAAAAACAGGCTTCAAACTGCTTAGATAACTGACATTCTTAAAGTCATTTACTATTAGGACTGAAATTGATTACCACTAGCCAGATAGTTTCAAATAAGTTTTATTGAATTGTAACCTTGAAATAGTTTACTTTTGGTCATAGTTGTGCTATTTCATAAGTAATAAAATGTAGCTGATTCTCACAGGCAACCATGTTTTATTGAATTATAACCTAAAAACAGTTTACATTATATCATAGTCAAGCCATTTCATAAAGCAGTCATTAAGGACAGAAAGTTACTAATTCAGGTCATTATTTGACCAGGTTTAAGTGTAGCCATAAAAAATTTGTACCTTTTTTTTCTATAAAAGAAAATCTCATTATTATTTTTTTATACTTACTGTCCCTTAAATAGAGTTGAACTGCTAGTGGAATATCATTTTTTTAAAAAAAAATATATATATTCTGTAACATAAATACATATCTATGAAGTGTTTTTTTGTTAAATATATTTGTAACTTCAAAAAGTAACAGTTATGTTGCCTGTGATATAGGCACAAGAAACATGGAAGAATTATCAAAAATGGTGTTTGAATATTTTTGAACAACAATGACAGCAGTGCCTGGTGTGGCCACTATTTGCTACAGCACAGCAGTTTATGGATTAGCATTATATGCATACATACTTGGTTGCAAGGATGTTGTCCGTTTGTTAAATGGCTGCAGGTTATGATATGCTAGTGGAAACAGTTTAGATTAACAGACTGTCAAACACATTGATGTTCTTTCGCCTTAAGAAAGCTTATGTTAGCCTTGACCTATTGGCATACCAGAGTCCATGGATTTAAAATATTGTCCACAAAACCATTGGACTATGAGAATCTGGTTCAGAATTATTAGCTAACTGCACAAATTAGTGTTCAAAACAGACCATATCAATATGATGGCTGATGTATAGGCTTTAAACCATTAATGTGGATAGCAGCAACCCTCGACCCTACTCTCAGTAAATGGTAAATTTACTGGTAGCAAATTGTAGATGATATTGCCATATTTATCAGTCCTTACCATGTACTTTATTCAACATGTCTTAGGCATAGTCTTTCACTAATGTTTTGTCTCAATTAGAAGAAAGAGAGGTTCAAAAGAAACTGTCATTTCAAGAATTCAGGGGATGGCTTCAGTAGTTGATTTTCATGACCCTATAACTTTGAGCACAATAATGGAAGAAAGTCAAGGTTTACTTTTAATTAAGTACATACTAATATTTACCATCAGGCTATTTAATTATTTAAATTCTACTAAATTACATGTAAGACCATCAACACAAGAGAGTAAACAAATTTGAATCATCAGCACTTTTATTAACAAAAGCACTAATTTAAATACCAAGAATAAAATGGAATATTCCTTCACACTGCAATATTCTTCTATAAACTATGATTTAACATCTACAATGCAAAGCTTCATTAACACAAAAACTAGCAGCCAGATCTGAATTAGATAACTTCATTACAATAAAGCATTATATGTATATATGCAAGATTACAGTTACTTACAATGACAGTATCTTGGGGCTGCTTTGCATTCATCAGCATTTTCTGAAGAAAAAAGCAAACATTAAAGTAATGAACAGTGATTAATTTAAGCTAGATAGATAGTTGATTTTGGTAATCCTGGTGCAATGAAACAATGTGCAATTATTAGTTATTAGCATTATTATGTAGAAATTTTTCTAAATAAAATAATATAAAATAAAAAAGAGCCCCAGATATTATACTGTATTTTTTAAAAAAAGTGTCCTGTTACATTAATCAAAAATTTCTCAACATGACAAAAGTCTGCACCAAAGCCAATGCAAGAACATGACAGAGTAAAGTTTTAAAAAAAGGCAAGCAGACAGCATCTAAAGAAAACTGAAGAGCCTCAACACAACCAAAACAATTAACTTTGCAGGCAGAAATGGAATGGATTAATTTGAAGCTGACACTAGACAATGTTAGAAGCAACCAACAAAGAAAAAGGCATTCAAAGGTGCCAAACTAACAGGGAAATTGCATATGCAATTGATAAAGCAGTTTGCCAGAGAGAACAAAAAACATGATCACAAACATAATGCAGATAATTCTGGATCTAAGACAATACCATTGCTAGACAAAAAGCAGATGGAAGCAACAATCTTAGCAATAAATAGCTAAAAAAAATCAAAGAATTATTCCATTACAGACACTAATTAAATAACAAAGGCATTTTGTAACTTAAAAAATGTTTTTTTTTAATCATATAGTAATTAAATTTAGAAAAACCATATCAAATATGTTGTAGCTTCCTTCTGTTTTATCTCTTCTAAATATTAATTTTTCTTCTAAAATTACATTTAATAAAGTAATAAATATATTTTTAAAATTTAAGCAGCCATTTCAATATGAAAATTAAACTTTAGAGTTTAAAAATGAAAAACAATGTTTTTCATTTCCTGTAAACTATTTGAGTCCTTTCATGTTATCCCATTATAAGAATAATGTCTTATATTTTTAAAATATTTTTAAATTTTAAAAGTTCAGAGTAAATGTGAAAAAAATTCTTTACTTTGGCATTAGTCACATTTAAATAATAATTAAAAACTCTTAATTTTTTTACTGAACTGTTTTACAAATATTTAAATAACATTTTTTCTTTAACTAATGGTACTTCGTATTGTACTTATTATCACAGCAACAGTTTCCTTATAAAAATAAAACTAATATTATCATTTGCTACTACCTTCATCATAATTGAAATATCAGTAGTAGTAAACCATGTGCTACCACCAAAAAGCAAGAAAAATTATTTTAAATAATGTTCTATGCAAAAATCATAAAAGTGGCTTGATTGAAGTATACACATTAGTCAGAGCATAAAAAAAAGAAAAAGGATTTAAGCTCACATAAATTGAATATCCTGAAAAATGTGTTTGTTTGTCTTTTATTAATTTCAAACTGCTGTTACTGCTATAAAATGGACTGCCAGAGTATACAGACTAATTTTTCTAGTTAGTTCAATGCTGAAAGCACACAAGATATTAAATTTACCAGAGGTCAAATAATTGGTAATTAAAAGATGGTATTCCATATACCATTTTCTCACAAATCTTTTGTTGTACATTGGATAATTAATTTATTCCTTTAGGGAGAAACATGTAATCCTTGCAAACCAATGTCAACCGGTTTTGCAGGGACTATCAACACTCTCTTTCCGCTATTGTAGCATTAACATTTCTATCAGTGCACTATAAAATGACTCTAGCATAGACTGGACCAGTTGTTTGATGGAAGCCATTGATGCCAAGTCAAACTTTTACCAGTTTACATTCTCTGGATGCATATGGCTCTTGAAAAAATGTTAGAGAGACCTCAGATCAATTGTATTAATAACCAACACTCAAGCATGGTAGATTTGGAGCAATGGTGTGGGCAAGCATTCGGTTGGGTATAAGAGATTTTTCATTCATTTATGAATATATAAATTATGCTGGTGACATATCCATCCTTGCCTGTATTTAACCAAATGATCCTTGACTTAATATCTTATGTTGGAACAACAAACATGCCATAAATCCAAAACCACTATAACTTAGAAGCAAAATGAAATGCAGTTTTCCCTGGGCTCCACCAAATTGGTATATGAACCACACTGATTACCTATGGGAGCATTCTGATAAACAACTAAGGCCCAAATAACCAAGACCAACATCAACAACTACAAAATTTGAGAGGAAACCTAAACAAAGTCATCACTGATAATATAATTTTCCATGCTTAGACATGTACAAGCTCAACACAATGAGAGAGGTGACCCTATTAAACATTGAAAATTATTTTTAAACAGATATGGTATGCAGCTTAAGGAGTTATATCATAAACATTGAAAATTATTTTTAAACAGATATGGTATGCAGCTTAAGGAGTTATATCATGTTTCTTTTGCTTGCTAAAATGAATTCACACACACACACACAATAAGATTCCTTTGTAACTAAAAAGCACAAAAAATTATCATTTCTTTGAACTGGGAATGCAAAAATGTTGCATTAGAAGTTCAGCTAGAGAATGTTCATAAAAACAAGTACAGGCAATGGTGTTTGTTGGCTAGTTAACTGCAAAGTAAATCAATAATATCATTTGTTTACCATAGACAAATAATTAAAATTTAGGTCACTAATAATTTCAGTTTAATGTAGTAAGTCATTAGTAGTCAAAATCCATTTTTAAACAACTGGAAAAAATATATAATTTTTTTTAAATAACAGGCACTAACAGATAGATTTAAGCTTAGCAATCTAAATAAATAAATAAATAATATTAATAATAATATGCTATTAGTCATTTTTGAAGTTTACTGCAATGTTTATAAAATGTTCTAATAACATTAAACCTTGTTTCTTTCTGGTTTCATTGTCGGAAGAAAGCAGTATACTGGATATCCGAAACTAGAGCTATCATCCCTCTCATCACAGCAATCAAATCTAAAATTTTTTTAACAATATTATAATTATAGAGAGACTTTCTGAAATTATTTTACTTTTTCTAAAGCTTGAATACTGTACATTAAATTAAACAGATGTTAACATTTTTCTTTTTTGTTGTTTCTTCTCTCTGTCTCTTTAAAAATATTTTTTACTTTCTGAGAAAGCATTAAAAAAAATTATTATTTGACAAATGAATGCATCTGCTTTGATTCAATCTCTACCTGGCTATTGGAAAGTTAAAAAAAGAAAGAAGCAATTGTTACAAACTTGCAAAAACCTTGTTTTACACATGTGCAACAAGAAAGAATCTATGTTATTTTACCTGCTTTGAAGATTACAAATGCAGGCTATAGTATTAGTCCATTTAAAATGTTTACCTACCAGTCAGTCATTAAACGAGATTTAAAGCAATGAAACAAACCACTTCAGATTGAAGTTATAGAGGATTTCTCGGTTAAGTATTTTAAATTATTACACATCTGAATTTAAATTACATTAATACATACTATAAGCTACCAGATTTTTGTCATTAACCCATTTCTTACTATTCTTTTTAATTAAAAATTGTAATCTGTTATAGTTTCTTTTAACTAGAATTTACTATACTTTTTTCATTGAATGCCGAAAACACTTTACAAAATCTATTTCACATCAAGTTATTTAAGCACAAGTATTTTAAACAGTTAAAATGAAGTAAATTTTTGTGGAAGGATTGAGAAAAATTATATAATTTTTTTCTATCTTTATTGAAGTGATATAAAATAGATACCTTGGTAATGTGTGAGTGAATGTTTTAACTCCTTCCCATTCAGGAAATGCAATATTTGCTATGCAAAAATGTTCAGACAATTTCCAAGAAGGCCAACAAAATGCACTTATCTAATTAAAATTACTAAAAAACATGCAAAGGTTATGGAATGACCAAAATAACACTAATAACTTAGTACACAGTTCATTAAACCAAATGAAAAGTAAATATGTCAAAAAAAGATGAAAGGAAAAATTTAATTTATAGCACAAAGTAAAAAATGTCGAGTAAAATCACTTGTCACAGAGGTGCAAATACTGATCCAATTTCTTGAATTTGCTCACTGCTGTTACTTTTTACACTTTCATCTTCACTCCAATAATCCTCGATGGATGATGAAAAATTATAGTTGTTTAATGCAACAGATGTTTTAGTCTCCCTGGGGCTGTCTGTCTACATGCTATCAACTCTGCCTGTCTCCCTCTGGATCTGTGGCATAGTAATGGTTAAACTCATCAGTCATGTGGTGGAAGAAATCTTTTGGTATCAGCTCATAGAAGAAAATCCACTGGCCCCACAAAAACCATGACACCTTGATCAGCCACAGATGACTAACTCCACTCAATGACCTTGCTACCTTCACTACTATTGCTGCTTTTGACCTCTGATGCATTCCTTATTTCCTCAATGCTGTTTGATCAGCTAAATGATAAGAAAGATCTAAAGAATAAACAGGAGACCTCCACATCATCAAATGTAAAGGATTCAGTTGGATTCCATCATGTATCAAAACAATACACTAAATAACATGTGGCTCAAAGTAATACTAATACCTTCACTAGTAAAATCATTTTTTTTTTAATCTTTCTAGTATACTATCTGATTTAAGTATAGATGGAAGTGGGCGTTAAATGTCCTTGATGCCCAACATTTTTGGAGTGTTTTCCTCCTGATTTCAGCCAACTTGAAGAAAAAAGGATTAAATAAGTGAATTAATGCCCCAGTAAATCAACACATCAGATAGTATAAATGGACCCCCACAGTTTTGACTAAAAGGACAATGCATTAAACCAATGATCAAAGTGTAATGTTATTTAGAAGAAATACATAAATTTATCTGAATTCATGAACATTTTATGCTTACATAACAAAAGATTAAATCATACCAGGTGATATCACAAAATACCTATAACAACTATGGGACAAATGTGAATTCAGGAAGAAGAGAACAAAGTTTATAATAGAACTCCTTGATAAAGACTGGTCAGCTACAGCTGCATTTTGAAATGCAACCCACAAAAAAAAATTCAGTTTTTAGCAATGAACATTTTCTTGTGTGTTAATGTATTTGAATTAACCTTTTGCTGAAATATTTCTCTTTTCATCAAGATTTTTAAAAGAATGAAATACAACATATATACAGAAAAAGAAAATTTAAATGAAAGAAATGAGTACCAAGTATTGCCTGAATTGTGATCCAGATTTCATAAAGAAGAGTAATAAAACAAAACAGAACAAAAGATCTGATTTAGTCTTGAATTTAATGATGAGTATTTCATAGTATGATGCTTTCATTAGCATTACCTATTTTGGTACTGCATGATTACGTAGAGTTGAGTTTACACAAAAGCACCCTCATACATGCCCGCCAAACAAGTTAGAGAGAGAGAGAGAGAGAGAGAGAGAGAGAGAGAGGGGGGGGGGGTGAGAATTTCATAACACTAAGCCAGAAATTTTTTAAATTGATGCACCATATTTATATTTAGACTGTGTCCTGCTTACATACTGTAAAACTTTCAAAACCATTTCAATAAAAGAAAGGGGCGAGTTTAATTGGTTGAAAAGTATTCTAAACAGTCACATTTGTATAGTATCTAAGACAGAAAAAAAGTATTTTATAATAATAATAATCTATTGAAAGTGGTTAAAACAATTTCTTTTTAAATACAAAATTAGTCAGAAATGGTGTTTAAGCAATGAATTCATATAATAAAAATACATACTTAAAAGTGGAAAAGTTTCTAAGAAATTTCTTATTTATTTATAGTAAATTTTTTCTTTTTTTAAACTAATTATGTAAAGGAAAAAAGAACATAATTTAACAGTCCCACCACACACTGTCATCAAAGCTGCAAAAATGTTCTGTATTTCTGTTAAAATCAAATGGTTTTAAGCATTGTGGTTTTTATCTTAGACTCATCTCCCCTGAAGAAATGCAAATAAAACAGTTTACACTATTATATTTTTAAAATTTTAGTAGGGAGCAGAGGTACATCCTGAATACACTTAAAAAAAAAATTTTTTTTCTTTTCTTACTAATTTGCTTTTCAATATCTTAAAATTATATTTTAACTTCTTTATATTCATGAAAATGATTTCTCTAAACAATGTCTTATCACCTTTAATATTTTTTTTAGGAAAAAAAAAGAAAATTATTAAAAATTCAAAATGATAAAAAAAATCCTTAATTCTTGTCTTACTACTATTTTCATGAAGAAAATTTTACTAATACAAAAGATACTTGTTATAGTTTACATCGATTATAAAATTAATTTTATAAAAATGGGAAAATACAAAAATCAAACTTACCAATGCATAATCTCTCCTTTCACTGTCTGTTTCAAAATTTAAAAGATCTTCTAAATCCAATTTTGTATCATATTCATCTGATTCATCCTAAAATAATAGAAACAAAAGAAAATAAATGCTTGGAAGTACAATATGGTTGATTTTATATTAACACAAATCTAGAAAATATACTAAATTGTTAAAGAAATTCTAAATGTCTAAATTAAGACTGTAACACACACAAAATTTATTCTTTTAAACTCTTAAGCAGAAGTAACTTTTGATTAGATATTTTTCTACTAATTTAATGAAGGTAGCAAAACCGTTTTGTGTTGATATGCAAATTTAATAAAAGGCAAGAAACACTAACCTTTTTCATCTAGAAGGGGGACTGACTAGTTCAGCTTTTTTATGGAAAATATTAAAAATCCACTAAATTTAATACTTAACCCCAAATGCTACCAACTAGGAAAGTAACTAATATACAAACCTTTTTTTTAAAATAATAGTAAAACTACCTATTTTATTTCTCCTTAAAAATGTACTTATGCCTAGATTATGAATCAGATGAGAAAGATAAATATTAAATTCTTTTGTAGCAACTACTTAATAATAGCTTGAAATGCCACCATAAAACTAAGTACAAAAGTTCAAATAGAAGTTTTTTTGAAGTAGTGAATATATATTACAACACTTTAGAAAAGTGCTTGATTGCATAATCTATAAGAAAGGCAGCCAGATATTGAACAGCAGATCTTCTAATAAGTGGAAATGCAATAAGTGAATGAACAGATAAATTTATTGGTTGTTGTTAATCAGTAAATAGGTTATATCGATGATTAAATTACAAGATATAGTGGCAACAGGTGGATAACCAGAAGTAGATAAAATGTTTTATTTGGAAACATACGACATTTAAAAAGTGGATAAAAGTTATGCTTCTGTCTTTTCTTCTCAATCAAATAATTTATCAAATAATAACCATTGTCACATCAATGGGTTTTGGACTTCTGTGCCTCCAAAATGAGGTTACGTCTAACTTGTCCCATGTTCAAGACAAGAGGCAAAGTGAACATGTCAAACATAGAAGGGCTTTGGAATATTATCTGCCTAACTGAGCACATTTTAGTAAGTATAGTGTAAACTTGTCTCTTTTTTTTTCTTCTAATGTTTACTTCTATGTGAAAAATACATTCAGCATAAAACATTTTGGTCTGTAGATATTGATTAATTTTAAAATTTAGTGCACTTTGCACTGTAAGTAAAAGGGGAAAATCCATTAATCACTTAGTTATTTAACAAACAACAAATTGAGAGACAAATTTATGTGCCAACACTAACAAGTGGCTTCATGGTAAATAGATGCTGATGTCAGCTCATTATACATAGTAAGCACATGCCTTCCAAGAAGTGCAGTTGACATTTGAATTCTTGTAAGAAATAGTCATGGCATTAAATCAGTGCTCTTTAGGTCTGCTTCTACAGGAACAACATCATAAGACAATCTACACAAGGACACCAAGGATCTATGAGGTATCATCATTACCCCCTCTGGAAAGAACCCTGGTGGAGAGAAGTGGACAGTTTGAACATTTGTATTGACCTTAAAGGTGATAGGAAATCCCAATTTCTAAAAAATTCTCCTTAGTATTTATAAGACTGTGTGAAGATGTTTTGATGCGCTGTTAATGGGAAACAAAACCAAAAAGGAGAATTCAATTGTAAGATTGTTTCATTTGAGTCTTATTATTTTAAACAGCAAAATGTATATTATGTAGGAATGCAACAACACTGTCATATTATCAGATATCAGTTTGGCAGCAACACAGTATTCAATGATATACATCTGGAATTTTAGTCATTTTTCTGTAAAAATATTGTTTTGAATGATCATATTCATTTAAATTAGGACTATCAATATCAGATGTAGAAATCATAGTATGACAATTCAGTAACTTTTAATTGACTTTTATGGTATAGATTTGCATATTACCTTTTAAGCCTGCCAAATTCGACAACCTTGCAGTCAAAATTTTCAAACACACAGTGACCCACCTAAACCAGCTTAAAATTTCCTAAGATTTTACTGTTAGTGTTTTTTTCACTAATGGAAACTTTTAGAGTAGGGACAGAAAAAAAATCTGATGGAAAGGGCCTATGATGCACCCTACTGGTGGTGCCACCCATATTTTATTTTGGGGAGTTATTCTCATGGCTATATGAGCTCCATATACCCAGATATCAAATCCCTAAAGGACAAGTCGTTACAGGTAGACATGTAGATGTGACAATTTTTTCAATATCTAATTTTTTTCACTATGACGTGATTTTTTCCATTTTTAGAGATGGAGTGCTCAAAGGTATAACAGAAAAGTTAGAATTTTTTTACTTTTCTCTGATCTAGCAAAAAAAATATATAAGATGCCAGTTCTACAGTTTTTGAATGGTAGGCCTCTAAAAATGGCTCCAAATAAGCAGTGGTTTTTTGGGGGCTGCCCCACCTTACACTCAGTGGGTGGGGGGGTCTAACTCAAGAACCATTAGGAATTTTGAAGCCAAATTTTCAGCAAATACTCCAGATTCGTAGGTCTAACTACATGCCAAACTAGAATGAAATAAGATGGTCACCTGGGAATATTTTCCAAATTCTGTTTGATTTGAGAGAGAATGACCCAATTCTATTTCTCATGTAAGTCATCCCAAAAAAGTTTGTTAGAGTTTGTTTTTTTCTTCAAAAAAAAGATTAATATATAGACTATTCTCTTTAAAAAAAAAAAAAAAGGTTTCAAAGCATTATTTTCTTTAAATTATATAAACAAAAGCCCAAAAGCTATCTGACTCAGCAGATGATACATTTTCTGTTATGACTCAAATGGGTTACATACACTGTAATCAGTCAAAAGCAGTTCTGTAACTTTTAGGCCAAAGTATAGTTTACTCTAACTAAAATAGACATGTAAAAATAAGGAAAATATTAATCTTATTTACTATTATTGTATATTTTTAATGATTCTGTTTGATAATTATTATCATGGCATCTTTCAAGTTGCCTTAGAACTAAAAATAAAAAAAAAAAAAAATAGCTAGCCTTGGGCAATTGGGGAGTGGTACTTTGCTGGATCCTGGAGATAGGTGAAAAACTTTTTATATTCAAAACCATTTTTTGTCCAACAGCAGTAATACTGAGGGGGTAGTAGCTTAGCCAGCTACTCTAAGAATACCCAAAGGGTCCAGAGATATTAAAAAGGCATCTGAGTTAATTGAAGAAATATGCTAGGAGCACATTGAATTTTCTGAACAAGATTGCTGAAAATTTCTTCTAATTGATGTGAACAATGTCTGCACAATAATTTAAATTTGTTGTACACTAGCAAACTCAGATTCATCAAAAACGTCTTGCACAGGACAATGACTAAGGATATATTAAATGGCCTTGTCCTCTTGTGCATCAAAAATGAACTGGCAGAACAAGTTGATTTTAGCAAAGTAATTCATAACTTTGTTGTGAAAAAAGTTAAATGATAAGCACTTTATACAAACCTTTTGATAAAGACATTTTTATAATAAATAATCTTTGTTTTGAGTAAAAAAGGGGGATGGTCAAAACATTTTTCCCTAAGAGCCTATTTGTTTATTTGATTATTTCCAGGCATCTGAGTTTGAATCAAGATCAGGAATGCCTTGATTTGGCATACCTACCAAGAATGATTTCTTTTTTGTTTCTTAATTAACATGCTGGTGGTAGTTTCTAGTGTCATGCACCACTTCTCCCATTCCTGCCTAGCACTGTGGATTGATCCTGCCTTACATTAACAGTCAAGGGCAATAAAGATATCAGAAGTGACATTAAAAAAACATGATTTCTACTAAAACTTTTCTTTTAAAATCCACAGATGACAACCTATAATAATGATAATAATAATAATAATAATTTATTTTTAAATTTCACAAAATTATTAACTCACAGAATCTCTCAATTTATAAGATATTTTAAATCAAAACTCAAAAAGAAAAAAAAAAAACAATACAGAAAATAAACTTATAAAGTACAAAATAAGTGCATCTAATTTTTAAAAAATCATGCTTTAAGATAATATTGATTTAAATACTTTATATTCTCTTCTTTATTACTGATTTCAGATTTTTGTCATACTGAGATAAACTTTATTCAATTAATATCATGCTTTAAACAGAAAATACTGCACTGACCACTGCCTTTCAGAACTATATTATGTAATGAAAAAAGCTTATTTGCTAAACTTGTCAAAAATGAGAATACATTCCATCCAATATATGTATGTAACTTTTACATTTCAAACAGTATAAAAAAAAATAATAAAATCTAGTTTTAAAACATAGTAGGATTATGCTGTGAATAATTATTCAATTAAAAAACCCCTCTAAACCTTAAGAAAAAGGAAAATTATATTCATCACAAATTATAGTAAATCTTGATCACAATATAATCATTACTTTAACCAAAATTATTATTAATTAAAATTAGTTAAACAGTGCTCTAAAGATTTGGGTGTTATTAGAAAAAAACATCACATGACTTAAGTAAAAAAATCTAAAGGAAAAAAGCCATCCCTTATCAAGGCGGACATTAGTACAAAGGCATTTCAGAGATATTTCAGAGTATTACTCAGTTGATGTGTAAGTTATTTATTTCCTTTGTACAGAACAGTATAGCAGTTGTTAACTTGTTCTGCTGCATCCCACTAAGCTGACCTCAGAAATTGGTTTTAGCATGTTGTATGAAACCTGCTTTTGTAGTAAGGCAGTGACAACTAAACAAAAATATTCAGATTTAATTGTATTAATTGGTATGGTGATTATATCCAATCTCTCAATCATTTTCCAATAGTCCAAGTAAATTTGTGGTACTTCTAGGAAATCATAAATATGTACATGTTTCCAAAAATAATTTAGTTTCTATTAATAACACTAATTTAATTTTTTTTTTTACAAGTATCTATATTAACTTTGGTTTAAAATATTTGAAATGAGTTTTATTATATTCTACATAAATACAAACTAAATCAACGTACATTTTTATTTGGAAAATGTCTTTTACAGTTATAACTTTTTTTTTTCTTAATTTTAACACACTATATATTAGAAAAGGATATTAAAACTTTATTTGTGAAATTTTATAAAGTCTATTGATTTATTTCAAAGATGTATTCATTGCGTATTTTCATAAGCCTCCTATACATCAGTTTTTGGATAGCAACTTATGGAAATGTCATTTACAGATTCTTAAATTAGCTACTTAGAGATACCAACAGCATGTCAAGTCAGAAACTTACCACTACAATATAGAAATATAAGAAACCACAAGATTTATTAGTGATCATGATGCTGCAGTAAACTATAAAAGCATCCAAGCTATGAGAAACTAAGAGATATAGGCTAAAAACACCTCACTGTTAGCAGGACTATTTCATTCAGGATTTATCATAAATAAATGGCTGATATTATGTCAGGCAATGTAAGTGGGGCCAGTCATGATATATATATATTTATTTACAAACCAGATTTTTCTATCTCCTTTAGTGGTTACCACTATCTGTATTACAGAGGGAAAGGTAAAAAATTTAATGACAAAATCATCTGCAGTATTAATACTATTTTGAATGAGTGTTTTATGCAATAAATCTGCTATAGTCCAACTGATGACACTAATGAAATATTTTCCCTTTTTTATATTTAAAAAACCTTTAACAATCCTTGCACTGTTCTATTTCCAATGTAGTTTCTTGCTATTGACATAGCACAGAAGCTACATATTTGACCCAAAGACCACTACTAAATACTCTAGGTCTAGGCAATTAGTTTGTTATGAAGACACTGAAACTCCAGTGGCCATTTCCTTATTTCAAGTACAATAGGAAATCATTTTAAGCCTGTCATCTTATTTTCACTGCAACCAAGCCCAGTTGGACTTGGGAATATCTGATACCCTGAAAGAATACAAAACTAAAGCATAGCAAAACAAAACAAAAGTAGTACATTATTATTAAGAATGTACAAATTTTGTTTGGAAAATCGCTCTTTCAACTTTGTAATTTTTGTTTCAGTATTCATAAAATATAAAACAAATTTTCAGTGAAATTCTAATACTCAAAACAAAAAGAAATTCACTACTTGTATAAAATTTTTTTTAAGTACAATATGTATCAATCTAGCAAAATGAGTGTTTTTTTTATACCTCAACTGTAAAATTTCTCATTTCAATCACAAAGCAACAATTGTGAAAACTGAAACCAATTAGGTATGAATTAATCCTCTAAGTCATTTTTACCTATGTAACTACAATATTGTTTTCCTACAGTAAAAACAATACATTTTAAAAGATAATTTATTACTGATCCTTGTCAACTTCCAGTGTACTTTATGTATGTAGATAATGACAGAACTTTGCTGTTTTCTTTTAATAACAAATCTATTTAACTCATCTTTCAGTTTACTGTCTATGAAGGAGAAATTAATTATAGTCTATTAAGTAGTATAAATAAATTCATTCTTTAATTTTGTAGAATATTTCTCATTTACATATTTTTAACATTTCCCTTTAATAAATTTTTGGCAGAAGTAACTTTAAGGTGTAGCAAAAACAAAGCTGCCAATCTAGCAAGTCTATAATTAAACAATACATAAAAATATAAAAATCACTTAGCTTTTCTATTACAATTTAGATCCGGTGAAGCATGCCCTCATGAAATGATTTATAATATATACATGAAATAGCATCCTTAGTAATTGATAAATAAAGAACTGCACAATTCAGAGTAATAAAGACAATGTAAGCCTTGTATTTCATAATGAATTACATTTTTAACAAAACTGAACCAGCTTCAGAGTTACATATAAGTTGTATGTTTAAGTAGGTCAGGATAAATTAGATGAATACAACCTAGAGGTAAATGTTACCATTAAATGTCAGACCATTTAAATCATTTCAGAAGTGCTAACTGAAATATAGTAAAACCCTGTGGAATATAATTTGTTTATTAAAAGACAGACAACACCATTTCACATTTTCCTCAGGGCTGACAGATGACAAAAGATCCAGCTTTGTAAGACAGAAAGTCAATGCTTTTAAATATATATATTTACTTGACATCTCCAATTCTCTAATGCATGTGACATATATCCTTTAGGCATCCCCATGTACATAATGGCTGCAACCATTAAGTAGCTAGAATAACTACAACAGATTTTACATTGCTTCGAGCCTTAGAAAACTCATCCTGCAAACACGCAATGCCATTCTTTTCAGTATTTTGCTGATAATTACAAAAAAGTCTTTATAAACAAAATAATTAAAAACCATATCTTTTAATATATTTTTAGAATTTCTTTAAAAAAATGTTGCTAAAGAAATTGTTTTGCATATCCCATAACATACCAATTTGAAAAATGTGATAAATTTTAATTTTATGCATGAATTATACTGTTTCCTTAAACAACCTACTGATATTATAAACTAAACAAAAATAATATCATTTCATGGGTACTTTATCTCCATCCCATAAACTATATTAATTCTAGTCAGTCACTCATTTTTTTTTAACACAAACTTTAGTACTGGGAATAATTTTAATTTTTCAGTTTAAACTATTATCCATCTCTTTTTGCTTCATGATATTTCCTATACCATTTTGTTTTTTAAAAATAGAATAGAGTAAACTAAAGGAATAGCTGACAAAATCAGTGCCATACTGAATTTTCAATTTAGATCTCAACCTAATAGAGTAGAATTTTCTTTCTGAAAGTTTCAAGTCAATCCCACTACCAAGGATTTCTAATTCTTACATCAATTTTTATCACAACAGATTAGATTTTCTCTCTATGATGTCTTTCCACATCTAAACTATAGTCATCTTTCACACTTTCCTGACTCCTACCTCTGTTAAATATCACATGCCTCTTATCAGCATTTTACATCATGTAAAAATGTGAGTTTATCATGTGTTGCCAATGAAAATCACTTATTGATCTTGCAACAAAAAGGCATATACAATAAGTCATTTTTTCCTTTTCATTCAGTTGTTTATCTTTCAATAAGTTGATTAAAATATGCCTGATAAGCATTCTGTCATTCTATGTTATAATAAAAATTATCACTAATCTATAAATAGCCACACAGTATGCCCAGCTAAGGACTCAAGGTTTATGGGAGATTTCATTATGTCTGGCAATGAATGTATCAAGTTGTAGCATCAACATGTCATTATCATCGTTTGGCTACAAGATCTAATCCAAATTGAGAAAGCGAGTCTTCTTCCAGTCCTAGAAAAGAATCAGAACTGATATAATCCAAAAAGTCTCTGACAACAAATAATCTTTCAGTATAGATGATTGGAATTATCCTGCATTTTCAAAGCTGAATCTAGCAGCACAATGAACTGCAGGGCTTGTTGCAAAATGGCCACACAAATTTTGCCAAACCATGGTCATTCAATTTTCAGTGATTAGCACTGATTCAGCAACAGAAATTGGATGATATCATGTGTTCAAAACCTACTGGCAGTCCAGAGAAACAATGTAGCCATTTTAGACAAGGAAAATGAAGCCAATGGCCAAAATTCTTATGGATACATTTGGCTGATATAAAATTCCTGAATATTCCATTGCACAGTAACAATGAGGTAAGAGTTGTCAAATTGTTTATTAATTCCTGTCAATACTATTAGACTGACAAAAAAAAAAATTTGGACTTCTCCAAAACTCATAACTAAGAATATAAGTTTTGGAAAAAAAAGAAGTTTAATGGAAATATTTAAAATTTAAGGCATTTCTAGTGGAGATTGTTTTCATTGCCATACCATATATGAATGTCAGGTCTCACAAAAGTGATGAAATTTGATCTGAGCAAGAATTTCTCTTCAAAAAATGTTAGACCAAACACTGATGGAAAGATGGATAAAATTAGAATGTTAAAATCAATTCTCATAGGTTCTCTGTATCTTACATTAAAAAAACCAAAGACAGAAAGCACTGCTTTAGTGGAATGGGGTCCTTCCCCCCATTTTAGAATTTTCTTTTCTCCAAAATCAAGAATAAAAAATTTTACACTGAAGTTAAAGGTGTTGTTTCTTTATTACACCTTTTTGATGTTGACCATGTAGTTTTCTCCATTTGTTTTTGTTGTAAAATAGTGTACCATGTTTTAAATTTGGCATATACACACACACACACACACGCAAAGTATAGGGGTAAAACCAGTAAGGCAATTATTTTTTAAATTGATATTACACTTTTTAATGCTTGACATGAATCATGCTACAAATGCAGGGATATCTTATACCATATGCTCTAATTCAAAGAGGGTATGAAAACTTCTGGATATCAGAACTATTTAAAACTGCACAGTAAGAAAATTTTGGCATTACCTTCTACAGAGTTCTCTCTGAAGATGCTGTCACTGAATGTACAATCAACAATATGAAATTCCCATATTCTAAGGAGTAAGAATCACTGGCCATCTTGCTTTTATTGGATAGAAATCATACAACAATGTATGCTGCTATTTATGTTTATGCACACATTTTGAAATTTTTAGATGTTCACTTTAGTTTACCAAGATCGATGGCTGTTAGAATGAGACCATATGAATGCATTGTGTATCATGCAAAGTAGAAAAGCAGTTTTATAGATAGCAGCACCAGAAAAAACTCAATTTTTATCAGACAACTAATAGTTGCTACCAAACTATCAGGTAATTTATACTCTGTTCGCAGTGGGATTTATTGGGATGCAGCAACAGTACAGAGTATAGACTTCTCTGGGTCCCAACATCTTTTCTGGTTGGCCATTGACACATCAGGCTTGGTCATGGAAATACATGAACTGAATATACACATCCTCCTCTTCTTTTGAAATTTGCTGACATTTCCACCAAACCCAATCATAGATGCATGTGATATATTGACTTTGGTTTTAACATTAAATCTCTTATATCCATATCAATGGAAATGGAAACACTTGTTTGAAATGATGTTCTCTGATATCCAGCTGACTTAGATATAATTTAAATTTATTGGCACAAAATATTGGATTTTCTCCTTATTTTGGCTATTGTATCCATTCCTCACATCTTGGACCACTCCTTCATTTGGAGAATTATAACAATCACCCACTCTTGAAATCAGAAGAATATAAGCTCTTTACATTGCTAAATCTGACCCTAAACAAACACATCCAAACTGGTAACATGGTCTTTACCTGATAGCCTCATTCATCAAAAACTGTAACAAAACCTTAGCTTTCAATTTAAGATGACAGGTCATCTTCTAGAAATGGCTTTTATTTCTTGAACATTCTCCTTGCAGTAGCTGAAAAAATTCACTGGCTATTAGTATTTGGTCCAAGGTAGGCCATTGAAAGCTTACATGGGCTACTAGGCACATTAATGTGTCTCCCTCTCCATTGCATGGAAGTTTACAATTAGTAGCAAAAAAAAAAAAAAAAAAAATGTTTCTGCTATTTTACCACCAGCTTTATGAAATTATTATAACTTTTGTAATAAGATATGAGCTACACTAAATAGATATTTGATTTCCCCAAGGACTTATGGTACACATACTTAAGCTTTCAGTTGATCTCTTGCCGCTTGGCTATTATTCTAGTTTTCTAAAAAATTCACCAACACTATCAGCTCTAGCTTGAGATAGTGTAGTAATAAACATTGGTTTTGATTAAATAAATTTATTTTTTGCTGTTACTGCTGGTGCTGTTGTCTATAAAGATGTCTTACTACTTTGCATGAAATATGTAATTTATTCACAAATGCTCATGCTAACCATCATCCGATTTTGGTAGGCTAAAGTGATCATGAATACATACATACTATATATTGTTGGATGTTTTCCACCCCTTAGAAGCAAGATGGCCAAACAATTATTTACAGTCACATGACTATTTTGGCTTTTTGAAGTTTGGGTACTTTTTGGTTCCACATTCATTGAGGGCATCTTTATAGACATAACTCTGTAAAAGATAATGCTGGAATTCCTAGTTAATATGCTTCACAAGTGCCTTTTGAGAAAAATAAAAAAAGTCAGACCATTTCTGAACAATGATTTTTGGAATCTACATTAAAAGTTGCCCCATAAACTCAAGTTTCATGGCAGCAAATATCTCATGCTTGTAGCTACTAAATGAAATGTGGATTTTGTCATACACATAAAATGAGGAATCATTTCTTGACCTAGGTACCCAACAGTTGAAGCTATATCTTTAGAACTATTATGAGTTGGGGCTACAACTCTGCAAACTTTCCTTTGATCAACCAATGCACCTTCATTAAAAATTTTATCAAAATTTGAGGGGGTGAGATAGGTACAGTTGTTAATTTCATGATGAATGACCCTATACTATAGTCTCAATACTTAGTATTTCTGTCACATTTTATATTTGTTGATATCTAACTACTAAGCCCATTTGATAAGCAGTTTAAAATGAAGACTTAGAAAATACGTCAAAATGTTGTGTTTTGTAAGTCATAAAATCTGTCATTTCCTGCAGGGTCAAATGCAGTTGGAATATATAAATAATTAAACAGATGATAGGCTAAACCTATGATATATTATGCTGTCAGTAACACAAATATTGCTATAATGGATACAGATATCAACAGATTTTCAAAATCCATTAGTTTTTTTTTCATATTCTGAAGAATATGAAATAATTTATCATGTTATTTAAATGAATAATTTTTTCTAGTTTCAAGATGAATTAGTAAGCAAAATTTCCTGTCTGAAGACCCAACATTATCACACTAATTATAGGTTGTTGTTTGTAGACCAATGTTAGTACTCAGTATAATTAAGGCTGCATTAAGGAAGGAAAATAGTCAACAGGCAATTAAGCAATATTAAGTGGTAATGCCAGCCATGTAATTAAGGTGCTACATAAGCAGGGTTATGGTTATTACTGTACAGTTTGACAATTTTTTATCTGACTTCGCTCTATTTGTTTCATGTTTGAAACATTTTAGACTAATTTTTTTTCTGTGCAAGGTATGCTGGTTTTTAGAAAATGAAACTTTATTCAATAGCTCTTTGCATTTAAAACTTAGTATTGCAAAATTTTGTCTGGTGAACTTTTGTTCACAAATCTAGTTTACAAGTATACTGATTTTTAGCTTTACTGCAATGTCTTGCTATATTAATCTGGCCAACCAATAAATAAATTTATCTGACTGGAATTTACATATTTCAGGGGTGATTGTGTATATAATGAATGCAGATAACAGTGATACCACAACAAGAATGTGCCATTACTTGCCATATTCACATTCATCATCAAGATTTTTTTGGTGATATTGTCCATGTTATATCAGTGTACCAAAATTGGTTCATTGTTATCTCTACACTTGACTACAGAGGGCGTGTAGCACATAAAACACTTCAAAAGGTATGGTAGAGGACATGTCTAACAAAGACTTGAGTATCAATGGTGTGTGTTGTTTTCCATTGAGTTCTAGTTTAAAAAATTCATATCTGAAAGACCTTTTTCAGCCCTAATGCCTTCAAGCCAAAGTATGGAAGCAGGAGTATCATCATGCCAATATCTAGCATCATGGAAAACAATTGGTGTTTCTTGAAGAATATCTTAATTCTGGCAGGCACATTGTTATTTTAAAGATATATCTCTTACCAATGTCTTAACAAAACCATATTTAATACCCATGTTCTTTAGGAGGATGACACTACATGCCAAATTTCTGTGACCACAATTTATTAATACAAGAGGAATCAAAATATTAATTTCTTTTTGGTACCCAAAAGCTCAGATGTGAATTGGATGAAGCACCTGTGGGAGTAATCAGATTATCAGCTAAAAGCAACTTTTCCATGCGGCTTCCAGAAGAACAGGGAGCAGAAAAATTTCATTGATTCAATTCAATACATAGTAATCATGCTGCAAAACATGGCTCAATCAAGTGCTAAGTTAATGAATTTAGTTCATTTGCAACACTTGTCTACAAAATTGCTTATAATGGGAAGGAAATTTGAAAGTATATTGCAAAGAGACCCAACTTGATTGCAACTTTGTTTTTACCTGGAAAACAAGACTGTTGAAAATTGTATCTTCACTTTTTTAGTTTAAAATTGATGGCTGTTTTGTTAGTGAGTGATTAAGTGAAAAAGAAAAAAAAAAAGAGAGAAAAGAAAGGTCGCAAGCACTACCTGAAAAGTAGTGATTTTTATACTGTCCTTGCACCTTTGCTTTGCATATAAGCCAAATTTAAAACAAAGTACTCAATATTTTACAATGAAAAAGGAAATGGAGAAAACTACATAGTCACCTTCAAAAAGTTGTTTACACTGATGAGGCAACAACACCTTTAACATTGGTGGTAACTTTTTTATCTTTGATTTTGGAAAAAATAAGAAAAATTCTAAAATGGAGGGAAGGTCCCAACTCCACTGAAGTAGTGATTTTTGGTTTGTTTGTTTTTTAAAAATAAGGTTTAACATACTACTATCTATATAAATAATAAGAAATATTGAAAATCAATTTCAACATTTTAATTTTATCTATCTTTCATAAATGTTTGGTCTAGCCAATTTTTTAAGAGTTTTTGCTCAGATCAGATTTAATCACTTTTGTGAAATCTGACATTCATATATATATGAAAACAAGATCTTCAATGGAAATTCTTTTCAAAGAAGAATATCTTAGATTTCAAAAAGTGTGTGTGATTTAAGATATTCTTCTTTGAGAAATATTTCCAATGAAGATGTTTTCATCAACATACCATATAAGAATGTCAGGTTTCACAAAGTGATTAAATCTGACCTGAGCAAGAGTTTCGCTTCAAAAAAATTTGCTTGACCAACATTGATGAAAAGGTAAATAATCTTTTTTTTTTGTTCTAGTTTTTGACAAAAGAAAGTATATTCTTAGTTATGAGCATTGGAAGAGTCCAAATTTATTGTTTTTTCAAGTCAGACCATTTTTGACAAGATTATTTTGGAATCTACATAATAAGTTGTCCAAGAAACTCAAGTTCATGGCAACAAATGTCTTCTGCTTACAGTTAATGATCAATGGAATGTGGATTTTTTCATGTGTGTAATAAAACATCATTTTTCAAATTTTGATGATACTTCTACTAAAGATGCAGTGAGTTCCCATGTTTATATAGTTGTAGCATCCAGCTCAGACTAGTTCCAAAGATAGATAGTCACAACCATTTGGGACAATGTCTCAAAATTTGATATGATGTGGAATAACACTATATTAATTCTTTTTCAAAGTTTTCATAAAATAAAGACAATGTAAAATTATTTCCTTTAATTATCAATATGTTAATTTTTTAGAGATAGGCAGCCAAAATCATGGATATAATGAAGAAAATAAAATGCTAAGATTGCAAAACTTATAACATTAACAAATTGTTATGTTGTAGAATAATTTCTAAATAAATTTGTACATTACACTGATAAAAATATTTATAAAAATAGACTGAAAATTAGCAACTAAAATATAATTTTTTTTAAAATTTTATAGTATTTATCAATTGGCAATACATAGTATAATACCTATTGTATAATTTTCAAGATCCCATACCATATAATCAAAAAATAAGTACAATTTTCAAAATATTTGCTTTAAGGTGAATATTTAACTATGGTAGAGAGCAGTTCTAAATTTAACCAAATTTACAGCAGAAAGCTATTTATATTTATATAATAAATAAAAAATGATTTATTAACCTTTTATTCTAAGATTCTCTCTCTTTTAGTTCCTTTTAAAAGTGAACTTGGTTACAAAATATGTAAAACATTTTTTTTTTGAAAATCTGACGAGCAAGCAAAAACAAATTCTCTTTAAAAATATTCACATACATTTCAAAGTCTGATACTAGCTAGCTATTGCAGTTATATATTTTAAAAATATAAAATGAATTTTCTCTCATTTAATTCTCAGAACAAAATAAATGTAAATTCAGAAAAATACTATTGTAATATAATTCTCTAATGAACTATGAATAGGATCATGCATGTGTTATCAAGAACAAAAATAAATACTGAAGAGCCTTAAGGTCAGACTATAATTTAATGAGTAGATGGAATAAATATGTCAAAAGATGACAAGGTCTGCACTTGAGAAGTATCTATGTAAGAAATAAGTAGCACTTATTTCATTTACATTTTTTTCCCTTTTTTAAGGTATTGCTGTTAGTAATGATAATACTACTGAACAAGTTTTACATGCTCAGAACAAGATTTTTAGGTATATAATGTAATGCAGCTATTACTGAGGTTTAAAAATCTAATGCTTTTTAATGCATAGAAGAAATCTCAAGTTGAACATCACTTATCCCTAGTATCACAAAAAAAAAATATCTTTAATTGCAGTACTTCAATCGTTCATGATTTAGCATTATTTATACTTTTAATGAGCAACAAAGTACTGTAACACACAGGAATTATTGTTTTAAAATTATTTAAGCCCCAAATTAGGGAATATTAAAGAAGAAACAATAAGTTATTTTATATAATTTTACATTAAAACTTCCAATTTCATTATACAATTTATCTTAAAATACTTGAGTTTAAAGTTACTTAGAAAAGTTATCATAATCTAACCCTACATAAAAATGCTCCATATACATGCACATTTTGTCAATTTGTTTATATGGCAGCTTTAAACAAGTCTTGGATTAATTTATTTTATTTGTGACAGTTAAGTGCATTAGCATCTACAAAAAATTATTATTATTTTCCACAATTTCTGCAATTTTAATAAAGCTGCACTGATCTTATAATACTTGCACCATGGCCAGATGGCAGTGATAGCATTCTGGTCTGAGGTGGCTAAGGGTTCAAATTTAATCCCTGTGGGGAACCAATTTGCTTTGGCAAATCTCCCATATGATATCACCTTAGTCTTTATTAATCTGTTGTCATAGGTTTCTGTGGTTACTGCAGTTTCTCCCCACCACCAAAGCTAAACTGCCCTTCAAGGTGCATGAATCAATGACAATGCTTGTTAGCAGTAACCATAGCACTATGCAAACCTCATTAGGTAAGTCTATAGTGTCTACAGTTGTAGATAATGATGATTACATAAAAATAAGAGTTTTCATTTCTTTTGTTACAAAGCTAATGCAGAAATGCATAATGTAGTTATTACCAAGTAATTATTGTTAACAAAAAATCTATAAAATTATGAAAACAATATCATGCCAGGTTTGTCTTCAAATCATGTAAAATACTTCTAAGAAACCAGCAATTTTAAAGTTTATTTTGTTGATACAAATAAGCGTCACGAGAGAGTCAACAAAATAATAGGTTCTGATATATGCCAGTATGTTCCAACAGCCAGTGTCTCCACTATGATTACAATTTCTACTCTATAGAATGTAGGTACTAAACCTTTTTGCCTTTAGTTGACAAATGAATTTCCATCTTATGCTTGCAATAGAACTTTTCTAAATGTGAAAATCAAAATATACTCTTATAAAGGAAGTTTTAAAAATTAATTGTGTACTAAATTTTACTCAATCTCTCTTCAATATATACATAGTAAATTTATATTCTTAAAAATAATCAGTTGTGTTTCACTGGTTAGATATACAATATGAATCTGATTATGAGCTTTAAAAATAAATTTAATTGTTATAGTTTGTGGAAGATTTAAGTCAGTGAATATTTTTTATTTAAGTGTGAACTAACCATTACCAACCATTAGTGCTAACAGTATGTTAATTATAAAGCTAAATACATTGTATATTTATAAGTATACTAAGCATTACATTGCAATTTTCTTCATTTTAAAATTTTGAATAGATATTAAATTACTTTTTTATATTCAATAAGTTAGAAGTGGAAAGTGGCATCAAGTGGCCTATCTCAGTAATTTATGTGCATGTAGCATTTACAACAAAAAATAAATAAATAATACGATCGATGCAATGTATTTATTGAAAAAAACCGACTAATAACTAGTTTAAAATGTTAAGTTTTTTAAAACTCCATAGAATGCAATTTCCAAAAGGAAATTTTCCACACACATTATCACAAGTTTGAAAAAAAAACCCGTTTGTGTGGCAACAAAACCCTTCCTCCGCATTAGCATCTATTTATGATTTTTATTTTATCTCCTCAATACATTCGTTTAAAAGCTGAGCATGGATATTTTATTAATTTAAAAATTTTTTTCGGATATTTAATCTTTTCAACAATCCAATATTTTTCTAGCGAGGTTATTGTTATTGCTCTTTAATATTAAATCTGAACCAACGAAAGCGTTATATATATATAAGCCAGGCCAGGCTGTCCATGTAACATTCTTCTTCACAATCGTTGACAGTTTGTGAATATTATTTCTCCGCTAATTATGATACTCTCTGTGGTGTTGGCAGACACTGATCTTTTATGCCCCCGGGCGTTCAGGAAAGCTGAGTAAATGTTGGGCAGAGCTAGCTAGCTAGTCGTTTTAGGGGCTTAAAATGAGAAAGTCGCCCGCTCGGGGATGTCCGGAAGAGGGGGGGGGGGTTAGTGTGACCTCAGCGGCGGGCAGAGTCCGGGAGGATGACCTTAGGTCGAGATGGTCGCATCTGCCAGCGACTAAGTAAACAAAGTCCTCGTCAGCGTTCTGTTTGGACAGTGCAATCAAATCACCCACATAATATATGGTTAACCTGTAAGTGTAAGCAGCTTGTACTGCCAGGATTGGTTACTTAATTCATAAATTTGTGTTCTGCGATCTCTTCATGGGATCAAACAAACTTTGGAAATCGTTTTAATGTATCTAATGGTGGGGTTTTCCGCGTTGTCATGAGGGTCGACACACAAATGGACAATTAATAACTCAAGTGTTACATGGCACTAACCAATCGACATTTATACATTAACCCCCCCCCCCCGCGTCAGAACCCAGGTCTCATTCCAGTTCACCACACATACGAGTCTTCTATTTCTAGCATAGAAAATTAGGACTAAAGATATTTTCGAACATGGATACCATGGAAATACAAAAAGGAAAAAGAAAAAAAAAACAGAAGGGTAATAGTTGACTGGCGTTAGGGTATTTAGTACTAAGTTATAATAATTATAAACATATGCATACAACTATCCTGAATCGGGTGAGTGGTATTAATTTACTTTCTTTTCTTTTTTTTTTTTAAAAGAAAGAAAGAATATTATTACTACTACTATCCATAAATATAAACTAGATTTTCAAAACATGTTCTCCGAATAAATCGCGACTACAACCAAGGCAGGGCAGGGAAGGGCTTCGTGGGGGTCGCTCTATTTTTGTAATTATTATTTTTTGTGCATCTTCTGTGGAGAACCGAAAACATGCAGCTTCTATTCAGCCAAAACGACTCTAAACAAAACACATCGGTGTAGGAGGAGCTCAAGGATGGTTCGTGTGTCGCACCCAAACTCACCTTGCAATCGTACAAATCCCTTAAATTATCGTACAACCAGTCCTCCACTTGCAACCTCTTCCGTATCAACAACATTTGGTGGTGGCCGTATTTTGCAGTCAAGTATTTCTTTTTCTGCTCTTTCATTGTGTGCTTTTGAGTATTAAAATTGACAGTCCTGGCCAGCGCAGACGTCTTTGCGTGCGAGTTGGGGCCACTAGAATCCATCGCATACGCACTCGTACCTGCATCGTACGTCGCCATAACTTCGCTGGCAGCCGACAGCCCGAGGAACCGCCGGCGGATGTGCCGCTGCTGCGGGACACTTTGATTAATGCGCCGCAGCTTCTGAAGAGGCTAGAAACTAGGGAGAAAAGCAGCAAAAGAACTAAAAAAAAACAAGCCTAGAATATTTAAGACGTAGCATTCATTAAAATTCAAAGAAAAATAACAGTGTAATTCCTTTTTTTTTTTTAAATGTAGGACTACATTTTCAAATCGTAACATTTGGATCCGGTCGCGCATGCGCGATAGTATCACCGAACTGCCATGTTAAGGGAGAATGTGTCTGATGTTTTTCTTGTCATGAACCCATTCCGGATTTAGATTAGTTGTATGGAAGATGAAAGTCCTCTTGTCGTTGATGTACTGTTTCTGCGTCGCCTTTGCGGTGGAATCACGCGGAGAAAACAGGAGAATGGACGTTGGGAACGTGGGAAAGAGCTCAGAAAGTGATTCTTCGTCGGACTCGAATCGGGGAAACAGAGAGAATGGGGCTGGTTCGTCCAGCCCTGTCTACCATTCTATCGAGAACCGGTGCGTTTACAGGATGAATATCAGCACGATAATCAAAACGAACAGGTCGCTGAGCAATGGTGCTAACTTCTTGAAGTACGTGCAGGCCAACACCAGCGAAGACTGTGCTGCCCTCTGTTGCTCTTTTTCTAAGTGTGATGTGGCTGTTTACGAGAATAAGGTATGCGATCGCTCACTATCGGTAGCGGCAACCGAACTGACCTGTTCGCTTGAAAAACCAGGTGGTTCATTGCTACAGTGTTTGACCAGTTAATAGAAATATTTCGTGGGTGAATGCCACTGTTACGAACGAAGCTTTGCTGCTCGGTCACTGCATTGAATAGTGTTGCAAAAACAGTGGGTTGGGGGGGGGTAACTCTTGTAGCGCAATCTCATAATCCGGTAACCTGTTGTAATTTCAAACCTAAGTTGTTTATACATTGGCATCTCACCTCACCTCGGTAGCTTTTAACTATACGTCTGTCGGATAAGCTGGGACTCAGTGTAGACGACGCACTTTAGTCCTTTATATTTGATTTAAAAAACAGCGTGCGTTTGCATGCCTTGTTCGAGGTATCTGACGAAACACACCCGTGCATTTCTGATTTGGTGCCCAACACACTTTCTGATGTTGGTTAATATCTAATGGGGTTTTGGTTTGACAGACAGAGAGAGAGAGAGATGTAAGCATGGGACGACTTAAAAGAAAAACAACAGATCTACTTGTGTAAAGGTTTTCTGTTACAAAGTAGAGGCTGAAGTCCAGAGCCTAGCTATTTTAATATGCTGCTGTTTTTTTGTTGTCTTCTAATCTTCTAAGATTTTGTTGATTTTCAAAATTTTAAAATCAATATAGGTGGCTTTTATTTTATACTTTTTAACCCTTGTACTTACAAATGCTTAAATGCATATGAAGTAGTTAAAACTTTTTATTTTAAAAAAATTCTGCATATTCTTTCATTGCTTCACAGAAAAGAACCTCTTTATCTATACTACTTGGTTTACAGTAACATTCTAACAGGCTTCCAGTCTATACAGTTTGACTTGGACAAGTTGTCTAGGAAGAATTTGTTAATAATGATCATATAAGCAGATTTTTGCATGCTTGAGTTATTTTTTTAAAACTGATTTTAATTTCTATTTCTGAAAACAGATGTGCATAAAATGTGTGATTTCTATCTTTTGTCAGTTAATTAACAATACAGTTGCAAATTTATTTTAAATGCCACTAAATATTCAAAATCTATGAATTTGCACTAAAAATTCATTTATTTATTTATTTTATTTAAGTCAACAGTTTGTCACTTAAATAAATTGTTTGCTTTGGATATTGCATTTGGAATATTTGTGATCCTTGAGTTCATATAACCTCACTGGTGCATCAATAACAAAAACAGTGGTATTTTAACATTTTTTTTCATAACTCTTTAAAAATATTAGTTACAGTTACATCAGTTGGAGTTAGGAAACCTTTAAATTTGTATAAGGTGCAAGATAAAGATTGTGTTGAAATTTTTGTTTAAAAAAGAATTAAATTGTTTGATATCTACAGTAACCTTTGAAATCTAGATTGCTTTTTTTTCTCTAATGGGGTCAGTCAGATTTCATTTTCTCAGGTATATCTATTATATATGTTTATATATTTTGTTTTTCAGAAAGATAGGTAACAAGCTTATTAGTGTTTTTACTGCATTAGTATATCTACTTAACCCTTTCATTGTACTAATTAACTATAGTCAGCGAAATTATTTATATTGACCTTGAATCAAAATCTGTGGTGAAAGGATTAACGATATGGATTGGGTCAGATCTTTAGCATAATTACATGTATGCTCACTATGTGGAGAGTTGCAAAGTTTTTTTAAAAAATTGTAGTGGTAGTGCTAGTAGTTGCTCTTGTACACTGATAAATTTTTTTTTTTCATGATGAAAGGTTTGATATAATTATGAAACTATTTAAAATTTATAAGTGGCATTTAAATTCACTTGTGTGAGAATTCTATTTTTAGAAGCTTTGGTATCTGACTTTGCCCAGGTAACAAGATTTATTATTTATGAATGGATTGTTCAATAAGATTGATAGGAAAGAGTCACTTATTTGAAAGTGAACAAACTACAAATTCAGAACATTTAATTTGTTTATAGGGTTTGATTACATTTAAAGAAAGTTAGGTTAGCTTTCCATGGAAAATAGGATGATGTTATTTGTTAAGCCATGAAAGAATGTTTTTTGTGATGTTCAGTTTTTTGTTTTTATTTTTCTTTTTTACAACAGGATGAAGGGAGCTGCTACTTGTTTCACTGTGGCCAGGGTAACAATTGTCAGTTTGCTCAACACAGCAGCTACATTTCTATGGCATTCCAACCGCATCAAGGACAATTCAAAGACTCAGAAAAGCCACTGCAGGAGGAAAAGCAAGAGAATGAACTTGAGGGACTGGCTAAGGTCTTACCAATAGGGCTTCTGCCCACAACTGTGAAACCAACCCCAACAACTGCAACCACAACAGTAGCTCAGGCCAGAATAGGTTTGAGAATTTTAATCTGAAAATCCTATCTTTAACTCTTTCCCTGCCAAAGTTGGAGATTGATGATCTAACAGTTTTTATGCCCTAGATAGATGGCTGGTCAGAAGCTCTGGATATCATTAGTTTAAGCATTGACGAATGCCCTCGGAATAATTCTGAATAATGTCAATGGAGGAGTGAATCTGTTAATGGAAATGATGTCAACTTGGTATGAAAAGAGTTAATAACTAGTGCTTGCTTTATATATGTTGATATTTATAGACAAATCAATGGACTGATACAAAAACAATAACATACCGTTTCTTTTGTTTACTATGTCAGTAATGGAAGAGCTTACTGAGGTTAATTATTTTTTTTAAAAGTACTTAGGTACTAATGTATCGCCTGATCTTCACATTATTATTATTTTTATAAGTGTACAGACAAACATCAGTGCTAAAATCTTTCCAGTGCATAAATACAAATATGAGGAGAAAAGTAATGTGATAAACTTCTGATTGAGGTTATTTTTTTATTTTTACAATTTATGAGCATTCATTCTTTCTCTTTCTCCTTTTTTCTGTGTTTTCTTGTACATGCCATGGCTTTGATACATCTTCAAATTGAATCAATCTGAATTTTACATTTTTATTCTTTTGGTTGAATTTTGGATAATCTTTTTTATTTTTATATCTAATGTCGCAGCCTGCTTGTTTGTTGTTTTTTTTTTTTTTCTAGTTTGCTGCTATTGCTATTTTGTGTTATTGTTATTTCAGTATCCCTTAATGGTGAATGCACAAGAATTGATAAATGTGAAGATATTCGTGCCAAATGCCAAGGAGGAAAATGTATTTGTGAAGAAGGATTTTACATAAAGTATGGCTTATGTAGTAAGTAAATGTTGTTTACAACTTAGTCAAAAATCTGTTTGATTGACAAGAATGATCCATAGACACTCTTCCTTTTCTCTCAGTTATTTTTTTAATTGGGTTTGATAAAAAAATTTTTTTTGGTACCATTAATGTTTTGCACCCGCATTGCTTGTTTATGCCATGAAACAGTTAAGTTGTATGCAGGGATTGCAAATAATTATCAAAACTAATTATACAATTGGACAAAAAATATACTAGCAGCAGTAGTAGGGTAGTCTGTCGACATGGAAAATCTGAAATTTTGTAATGCTGCACTTTTTTCTGCAATTCTATAACATTTTCAATGTAAAAAAAATACATTTATTCTAAAGGTAATTCAAACATTTTATACAAGAGTAGACAAAAAATTGTGTGATTATATGTATTGAAAATGTGTAAGAATTACTAAATATAAGCAGACTGTATTGCATCCGGACATCAGACTAATCTGTTTTACATAAGAGGATTTATAGCTTCTTTTTTTTTTCCTCCCTGTTTGCTGTAAGTGATTTCATAGATAGTCTGCCATTAATCCAGGTATATATACTTGGTTATTATCTTGTGTCCCAGAGCCACTTTTTCTTTGATTAGGACGACATTGTTCTGCTACTGGGCAGTTTGAATGTGTTCAAAAAGGAGTGAAGGTTGGACCAGACTGCATCAGTTTGGAGCAACTTTGTGATGGAGTACCACAATGTGCTGATGGATCTGATGAAGGAAGTTGTAATCCACAGCTGAGTGAGTACTTATGAAAGATTCTTTTAAAAATAACAATAAAAACGATAAACAATTAACTTGTAAAAATTAAATTAGAGTTAAAATTAGAATAGTTGTTTTTTAGGACAAGTTTTTTTTTTTTTGTATCTGTTAAAAATACATTTGTTTTTTTTTTTTTTTGTTTTTTTTTGAAGTAATGAATAGATCCAAGGATCTGACTGCAGGAAGTGCTTTGTGGTACCTAGTACATTTTAAAATTAAAATTGATTTTCATGTTTATGGACTAGTGTTATTATCCTCATTTATATATATATACAGGATCACAAACATTTAACACTTAGATTTCTCTATAACAGGCATAACTACTGCTTAGAGAATATTTTTCAAAATTAGATTTGTATTAGTATGCTACATTTGAATTTTTTTTTGGTTGAAACTGAATGTTTGTGTGTTGGGGGTCTATCTAGTAATAAGCTATTTAGTGGATTTTTTTTCTTTTTTCTTTTGGGGTGAAATATGTAATTTTGCACATCCTTTTGAATCAAACTGATGTTTAGTAGCAGCTTGAGAGGCTCAGCCATTTTGAAAGTGCACTCAACTAGCAAGCAAATGTAAGCAAAAAAGGAATTCCTGAATACTTCAAACAAGATGATCATTGTGTTATTGCATGG
This sequence comes from Nautilus pompilius, assembly GCA_018389105.1. Taxonomy (NCBI): domain Eukaryota; kingdom Metazoa; phylum Mollusca; class Cephalopoda; order Nautilida; family Nautilidae; genus Nautilus; species Nautilus pompilius. Next base: position 1,701,121 of record JACATO010002123.1, read on the forward strand.
TACATTTTAAACATAGTAAAAAAAATTAAAAAGGTTCAAATTAATGGTACCAAAGAAATTCTTAACATTCAAAGAAAATTTTTTTGCCTAGATGCAAAGTTGCACTGTTAAGAAGAAATAATATTCCTTATATGGATTTGCTGATGATATGCAGAGTAGCAACTCCATTATATGTGGTCTTGCTAGTATTAAAACTAGGTCTTTAAAAATTACTGCAAATGGAGATTTTAGATTTTACAGTGCAAAAATAGATCTAATTTATAAAATAATTTAATTGTTTCTAATTTCTACATTGTGAAAATCTCAAAAAAGAGGGGATAACCAACTTACTCGGTTTTAGATAAAAAAATACTTTTGAAATAACTTTATGGGTAGAGAGTTGAATAACAGATACAAAAAAAAATTTGTGATAAAATGGAACTCTACCAAAATTACATAAAGGGCAGAATTTTTTTAACTGAGGCATTGTAAATCAACCATATGAATGTAGCTTTCTAAAATATGATTACTAACATCATTTAAGCTTCCTGTAACAAGAGCTTTTGAGAGCAGACTTGTCATTTATCTTGTCTTCTTGAATTCTAATATGCATCTATTTTTTGGATGACTGAAACCACCACTTAATAGTTGTGATACTTCATTGACAGTCAATTTATTGTATCATTGTCGTTTTTCATAAAAAATTATACACAAAATTTACTTGGCTACCATTTTTAAAGTGCTCATTATTATATTCTAAATGTTTGTTTAATTTTAAAAAAAACTATAACTTTCGATTAAAAAGATATATTTTAATGGTTTAATTTTTTTGTTACCATTATTAACTGAAGTGTTTTGTTTTAAAGTTGTGTGTGTTTTTCTAATTTTGTAAGAAAGCAAGCAAAGTACAACATGTAAGTGTTTTCTAAAGATGGTTCAAGAAAGAACCTAGTTATAGGTTAAGACAAGGGAGATAACTCCAAAAATGCGTATATTACAAACTTAAAAAAATACTCAATAGCAAGGTTTTTCTGCAAGAGAGAAGTTGTAGATTATGATTTAGAGGATTATTTTCATATGCTTTATCCATAGTGATGAGAGAGATAAAAAGTTGATTAATTTCTACTAATTTTTAAAAATGTTTTTTGGCCTAAGTAATTTTTATCATTTAAACATTGTTGCAATATTCAGTCTTTTCTTGCTTATAATTCTATTTTGTGACTATGATACCAGCTACCAAGCATCTGATAAATGACGGATAATTCATAAAGTCAGAGAAAAATAGTGATTTCGATATGTGAGAGTGCTTTCTTTCCTTACATTTAACTAAAGGCATTCTGAATGAAAGCGTTTCTTCAAAAATCTTTGATTCTTATTTCTATGTAGTTATAAGATTATTTGTAGCAGTCTTTTAAACTTGAAAAGTCAACAACAACAGTATAATTTTCGAACTTTATTTGACCTTAAAGACCCAGGAAAAATGACTGATTATGGTGGCCCAGTTTCAAGAAAACGGTACCCAGAGCAGCCTACAAGTAGCAACTCTGCTGATTTCAGCTTTGGATTCAAACTTGAGAAAGACAATCCTCCTGAAAATCAAAAAATGGCACCAGATGATGCTAATGTGGAACCAACAAACTATGAATTGAATATATATGATAATCACGATGATCTGGAAACATTAAGAAAGCACCAGCCCATACCAGAGTCCAGATATACAAATTACATTAATGAAAAGCAGCATATAGAACTGCCTGCATTTATTAGCAGTAAAAGCAGGCAGCCATTGTCTAAAGAAGAAAAAGCTGACACACAAAGGACTTGGACAAAAAAGAATAGTCAGGAAATTCAACATTACTCACATTTGATGGAATCTCAGTCTATGCAAGATCCTGTTGCTGCAGATAAATTGGAAAGTGTGCAAAAAACAGATGAACTTTCTGCTAATTTGAATACTCACAGCAAAGCCTGGAGCCAACAAAGGGGCATTCCACAGCAGGAAACAAGTGAAAGAGATGCTATACAACCCCTTGATAGGAAAACTAGTACTTTAGATAAAAAACTAACAAGCAAAATTGTGGATCACATACAACCACACATTTTAAATAAAAATCATGTGAGCCCAAATGAGAATGTCAGACCTGGCAGGAAAAACTTGAATCTTTCTAAAACTTTTCATCCAGCTGGACTAGGGAGTTTCCGACATGGCTTAAAAACAAAGGGATATGGTTTGCTAAATCGAGGAAGACCTCGTCTAGTCAACAACATACCAACCCAGAACAGGAACTTTGACAACTCCCGGTTCAGTAACCAAGAACCTATGTTGCAGAAGCAGCAGTCACTGTATGGATATACAGGTAATAACTATGGTTATAGACAAAAGAATATGTATGGTACTTTGTATCAAGATCTCAGCTACACAAACCAACCAATTAACTATAACTGGGAGGACTATCCAAGTGATTATATTTATGGTGACCAGAATGATTACTTCACAGGTCCTCAGGGATATATGTACTCACCAGGTAGAAATCTGTTGTTGTAAAGCATGCATGTGCATCTTTTTTCTTTTTATTTTTGTGCATGGACACCACTTTTTTTTTTTTTGTATTGAAAATATTAAACACAAGTAAGAACTTAGTTAATTTAACTTAACTGTATTTTAGTTTTATTGCTAGAAAAAAAATTTACTTACATATTAAGATGCTTTGAAACTTAGTATTGACAAAATCACAAATATATATATATATATATATATATATATATAACAATTTGTTTTTCCACCACTTAAAAAAAAAAACAAACTCTAGCTACATTTGATCAAAATCATAAAACAGATCAGTTTGTTGGCTTTTCAATGACCTTAAGAGAAGACCAGCACTTGACAATAGCACAGAAAATAAAAACAGTTTATTTTCTCTCTGATTTTGAAGCTAAATGCAGTTAACCTTTCCAAAGTAATTTTTCTTATCCAAAATAGTCAGTCATACAATAAAAGTATTTACATGTGTACAACTTTGCATGCTTATCAATAAGGGCAATTCCAGGATTCAGCAAAGTTGGAACAACTATCTTTTTTGCTAAAATTTTGATCAGCTGAGATTTAGAAACAGTTCTATATGGCGATTACTACATGTTAAGCCATTTTGATTTTGGAAGGGTTGCAGTGGGAGTCTTGCATTTTGAAATGTGACACTATCAGCTAATACATCTGAAATATATCTATTTTCTCAAAATATTAAATTTGTTCATATAATTATAATAGTTAATAAGTTCCATGTGTTTTGGTATCTTATCCACTAGATGAACCCTTTGTGTTCAGATTTTAAAATGAAGTGGAGGAAAACAGGGTGTGGAGGTTAGCTGTACACCTAATGCAAAAAGACACTACTAGAATTAATTTTTAGATGTTGGAGGAAGGTCAGGTGGTGAAATAGAGCAAGACAGAGTTGTGCTAGGGAGTATGCTAACAGGGATTCAAGCTCGTGGCTTCAATCTTAGCAATCCAGTAGTCTACCACTGGACCACTGCACTGCCAGTTTCAGTGTACACACCCCTATTTCACCCAGGCAGTTGCAGCAAATGTCCAGCCCAAAATTAAAGATGGCTACTATTACCATGGCAATGGTTTAGCTGAGGTGAAAAATTCTTTACTTTTTAATTTGTTGGTCACTAAGGTGGTTAACATCAAGATTCATTCAGATAAAGAAATTAGAATTTTGAGTATTGATTTTTCTTAAAACATGCTTATTAGACTTAGGCAAGAACTTCTCTATTCTTTCCATATAAAGTACTTGGCTTAACATTTTTAGTAGAAAGTTTTCATGAATATAAAACAACAACATTGTGGTGCATTTGAGGAGGTGTTTTGTTTTTATGAGATCAAAATATTAATCCAGAAGTTTATTTCATTGTCACTTTGCTAAAGTATATCTGAAGAACTACTATCAGATTCCCTAAAAAAATACAACTTAGGCATAAGATTGAGTTCTATTGAAGTTACTAACAAAATATATATTTAACTAGCAGCTGTAGTGATGGAGATATAACAAAAAATAAACTTAGCATTTTTTTTTTTTAGAGTTTCCTTGTTTATTCTCAAAAGTTGTTTACAATAACATGCATTAACTCTGTAACTCTGTTCACCATGTTATGCTGTGCATTTTTTCAGTTATTGACTGCTTGTTCATTTTGTAGTTTGTGTAAAAGCATGAATTGCCTGTTTGCCTGTACCTGAAACAACACAGAGAGACTTGGGTAAAGGAGATAAACTAAATTTTAGCCTATCAAAAACCATAGTTACGGTTTTTTCCAAATTTAAGGTGAAAATTTGGGGGTTTTGCCCATTTATCCCCAGTTTCTCATACGTGGTTACATAACTCTTAGATTTTTGTTTTCTTAAAGTGCCAGGAGGTAGTAAGACTTTTTAACTGTTGGTTTATTAAAAAAAATTAAAGTTGTTTCAAAATAGTTTCTAACTTTTCATGTTATGTATCTAATTCAACATTGCAAGATAGATGGCATGATTTTGTTTATATGGCTCATTGAGATCCTACTTACTGAAAGAATTGAAGATATTTGATGACTGAAATATTTGCCTTGCATATTCATCTAGTTAATGTTTAACTGACTCTTCAGAAAAAAAAGGCAGTGAAGTGTATCAGGTTATTATTTAAATTTTTTAAATTCTCACTAAAATTGTATAATTTATTCTAATGTCTGAGAATCTCTATAATTATTTTATCTTAAAAGGTAATGAGGAATTTGGTTCCTGCTCCTTTGTGATGTATCAAGAGTAGTGTTCTGATAATTTGTAGTCTACCACATTATCCTGATGTTCCTTTATGTAACTTTGTATTATTGTTCAGTCTTGCCCGCTATTTATCTTGATACATTTATGCTCAGCTGCGTATCTCATTCAGTTTGCACACCTAGTTTCAGTGAATATCTAATATTTTTCTATAAATTCTGTGACCGTGGCATAACCCTTTCACAGAAATCGTCCTCATGACAGAGTGGATCTTCTCACTGCAAATATGGAATAGTTAGTTTGCCAAAGGAGCCTTGTGGTTAAAGTATAAATACTTCTGTTGCATTAAGAGAAAAGTAAAAGTGTTGAAGTGGTTACAAAACTAAAATGTTTAATTTTAGATTGTTATTTTAGGGTGTTATGTATAGTAAGCCAGTTAATCAAATAAGAAAAAAATTAACCAGTCAACTGAAATTTATCAAGCTGAGAAAAAGTACTTTGAATAAGAAGATTTAAAACAAAATAATGCGCAGGCCAAACATACTTGTTGGATCTAGCCTCTCATTGTTTGCTAAAGTGGCAAAAAAATATCCCTTCAAAACATGGGAATTTTAACTGTTTCTTTCATATTGAAGTATTAGTCAAAATAATGCTTATGTTTATAACTTGTTACTTGTTAATCATTTGGTGGTGGCATAGCCTTGAACTGCATGCTGATACTGACTGCAGGTAACAATATACCTTTGTGTGCAATTTGTTTTAAGGCTAGTAGTAGACCCCTAAAAAAAAAGTTCTGTGATACTTATTGAAAAGAAGTGTATTTTGACTGAATCAATTTTATTAACTAATAGAAACATCTTATATATAAATATTTTTCAAAAGGAAATGTACTAAAAACATGCTTTTACCAAATGAAAACTCTTGTTGTTGTTGTTGTTGCTATTTTTCCATGTTGTCACGTGTATAGATTCTGATTGTGATATTTCTCATGGACTTTGATATTCAGCATCATTTAAGAGTTTAACTAAGAAAAGTTAGAATATCACTATTGCGATAATACATGCAACTTTCATTGGTAAGATAGTTGAAGTTTCACTAATTTCTTTGATACCTTTAGTGAAAAGGTTAATGCTATATTAGGAACATTTTATTGATATGTTTGTACATATTAATATACCTTAATAACAGATAACTTTTTATTTATTTTTTTGCATATAATTTTGTTTTGTACTTTTGCCAAAGGAAACAGAATAAGTGACACGTATATAATAATACTTTGTAGCTCATCTATTGATATTGGTTTTTTATTAATAACTTAACTTTGGAATTCTCTTTTTTTGCTAACAATTTTTGTTATTTCACTAATTATTCTTTTTCGAATATTTTAAGTTCTCACTTCTTTTTTTTTTTTTTAGCTAGTTCCAGATCTGGAGGAGAAAGTCGAGCCAATTCTGTCATAAGTAGGTATCTTGTTAAATTCTTCAATTAGTGATTTTACTTAGCTGCCAGTTTCTTGCACTGAAACAAGACTAAGCTTGTATTGTAATCTAAAACATTGGCTGGGCAGGGAAAGGGGATGTGTGACTAGCAAGAATGTGCACAGTGCAATCCCACTTTCTGACCTAGTAACCTCAGTGAAAAACTGATTGGACCCCTTTTGATTTGAAATGGGGAAACAGAAGTTAAAAAATGAGAGGGCATGTCACTGGATCTGCTGTAACTATTGAAAATTTTGTTACAAGAGCATAATATGTTACCTAAGTTAATTTGCCACCCCTTTCCTTTTCCTTTTCCCTCATTGATTTGTATCATTCTTGATTTCAATTAATGCTGTTTCAGATAACAAAAAAGGGAGTGCACAAAATCGTTTAGTACCATCAGTAGCAAAGATGCCTGTTGAGAGCACCTTCCAAAGTAAGTTTAGAAAGTCTTTTAAACATGTTTTAATTTGCAAAAAAAATTTGTCTGAATGTTATCCCATTGGATGTTTTATGTCAACTAATGTTTTTTAGATTGTTATGAAATATAGACTACAAATTATTAACATCATACTAATTTCACACTTTTTTCATTGTAATGTTGTTTTCCAGCACATGATATGTATTATTTTTGACAATTGTTTTATAAACATGGCTTTACTATAATTAAAAACAAACAAACAGAATAAAAATATGGAATTGTTTAGCATGGTTAATTTAGATAATTAATACATATGCAAAATATTTTTTAAAAAAACATTTCTTAAAAAATTTTGCTGTAAGCTATTTATCTTAAGATTGTCATGTTAACCATTTTACACTAATTTTTTTGTGTGTTTAAAAAAATCACAAGTTTCTTACTGAATGTATCTACTTTTTGCATGGCATTGACAGTTTGCTCCAGTAATTTGTGTGAACTCTCTTCTGAAGCTATAGAATTGACCAAATGAATGTCAGTTTCATGTTTTATTTTGCTTAAATCAGTAGTAACATTAAATTCTTTGAAACAAAAACTAGATTGTGACACTGGATTTTACTCGTTTGCTTTTAAGTAGCAAAAGCAGTCAAAGTTTTTAAAACTTGATTGCTATGAAAACTAATCAATTGAAGGTTTTATCATATCTTAGTTTTCGATGATTTTTTTCTTTTATATGAAAACTGTTTTTGGAATCTTTAAAGGCATCTTTTTTGTACGAAACTTAAATAATGAACTGCTAAGGGATAGAAATTTGTTGAAATGAAATGGAGAATAAATTGGGTGAAAGAGAGGGCCAGATTGATAATTTACCAATTTATTTTGCAAAATTGTTGTCCTGTACTTTCTACAGTTTTACATTTTAAAAAAGATCACATTATTATTTTCATAGTTTTAAGATTTAAATTTATGAGAAATCCAGATATTTTAATATAAACTTTGGAGTTCTAACAAAAATGCTGTTGCTTTTATGCAGAAACTCTACCAAACCAAGTAGAATTTGGTATGGAAAGCACAACTGTAGCACAAGGAAAGCAGCCAAATGATCCAGCTGCAGACAACAGTCATCTTCAGGCTGTTACTAACAGAATAGAATTACATAGTCCAGAACTGCCTCAAAATCTGACATACACACACAAAACGAGCAGACCCTGGGTCATAGAACACAAAAATGGGGAAAACAGAATCTTCAAGGAGCAGAAGGTAGTGGTTGCTAGTCCAACTGATAATGCACAGGGCCCAATCATAGCTCTTGCTTTAGGACTTTCATTCACCCTGCTGCTGCTAGTTTTTGTTGGGTGCCGCTTGCGAAATGTGAAGCGGCGTCTTCGGAAAGGACGTGCCTTGCACTCTAATGAAGCAGATTATCTAATAAATGGGATGTATTTATAAGAATGACTTGGTAAGCAACACAATTTTTCTTAACAATTTAAAAAGAAATCTTTTTGTTACATACATCTGACAATAGTAGCATTTATTGTATCAGTATAATCATGTGTGAAAAATAATCTAATTATTAGGTAGAAAATGTCAGCAGATTAGTTTCTGAATATTAATTAAATACCTTGCCAACATTACAGGGAATAATCTAAGTTTTGAAATATTAACAATTTAATGAAGTGAAAATTGTATAATTAATATACAGATTAGTACAAAATTGTTACATTTTTTAAACTTCTGTAATTGATTTTTGGAAAACTCATAAAGAAATATTTTGGCTTTATCCTTTAATAAAAGCTTAAGAGAGGTATATTTGGCCAAAAACAACTTAAAGGATTGTGATTGTTATATTTATGAAGTTAGTAGCTGTAGCTGATTTTTCTTTCTGTAAGAACTATTTTGCATTCATGCTGCTCAACTTTCTGATGATTGTTGATCCACATGGCTAGGTTATGACATTTTAGATTAGTTGTACTGCTAAAAATGCTTTCTCAAGAAGCTATTAAGAGATAAATAGTTTCTCTTTCCAACAGCTCCAAAACAAACTTTTTAGCACAATTATTTGGTTGTGGCATAAAACTATTTGCTAACTAATTTAGAAAGCTAAGTAGATGTTCAAGGTGATTTTTTTTTTTATTTAACTGTGCTGGTTGACTGAAATATAGGGATATCATCTTTGGAAAGTTTAGTTTGTTTAGATAAGGTATCTGTAGAATTGTTTGTAGCAGGACAATTTTGAGATGCTGAAGAGTGAAGACAACCAGTTGCTAAAATAATTTTCTGGCTTAAATATTTGTTTGCTTCACACTTTAATGTATATTTCGTTCATATTTGTTTCAGCTTTCCTAAATTACTCCAGTTTATAATACTTAATTTAAAATGCAGTTTCTGGAAATTTACAGGTCTCCCTTGTATTCTGAGAGTTTACTCTGTCACATTATTTCAATACATTCCAACTTTTCAGGTTTAGATATGAAGCAGAAAAGTGATGATTTTCCATAAAAAAATAATTGATGTAATTGTTTTGCATTCCAATTTAATTTTATGTACCATTGTTCACCAGAAAAGTTTATTAATATAATTATTACTTTTTCATTTTATTATTTTAAATATTTTTACTAGTTTTTGCAAGTTGTTTATTTATTTATTTACTTTTTAGTACAATATAACTTTTTGTAAATGAATTTACAGATGTAATTTAATGTTCATTACTGTTTTGTATATTTTGTACATTTAAATATTTAAAATGTATCTCATTGTAATTATTTTGTTTGCATCACTCAGTTCTCTTGATATATATACATATACACAGGTGGCTACTAAAAGAAAGGCTATAAGTTACATTTCATTAATTTGCTGGCTGGCTTTTTTGTTGTTTCAAATTAAAAAATATTTCTTTAATGACTGTTTACCATAAAAATATTTTTTTAGATATTTGAATGCTATTTAGAAACAGTATATGAAAGTGTACCATTTCAAAAACTAACTACTTTAATTTCATATTCTGAAAATAGGTGTAAACCTTTTTTTTCCTGGCTGTCAGAGGTTACTTAGTAGGCAAATTTTATATTTTTCAACATAACTAATAAATGTATTTAATTTTAGAAAATACTTTAAAATGCTTTGACTGCATATTAGAAGGTTTATTTCCTTTAAAAACAAAAAAGACAGCAATATAAGTATAAATGTAAAACACTGTTTTAGTGATCCTAATGGGCAATTATAATAAGCTAGATAGATATGTGGGTAGTAGGTAAACAACTATTGAAAGATTGAATTGAATCCTAAATTATTTATGTAGGGAAACTAGCCCAAAGGAAGATAGCTGGTCAGTTGGGAGGTGAAAATTCTAACCTATTTAAACATGAAATACATGACTGAAAGCATCTAACTAATAAAGATTATAAACATTTATCAATATCTCTGTTTTTAATTTTTTACAACAGTCAGCCTTAAAAATTTCAAATTGTCTTACATCATTGAAGACTTAATGACTACTGGTGAGCTGCTTCAGCTTGTGAGAGTACCAACAGCTGTAAAACTTTTTTTAAGAGTATTGTAAACAGTCTTTCCTTCCATAAGATGAGATCTGAGCCAAAGATAGTTGTAAAGCTGGAAGAAAATTGATTTTTCAAAATTTTGATAATTGAGGACTTTTGTAAAGTTCTTTTTCACAATTTTAAAATTAATTACATGATCTGTTATCAGTTTTGTTGTTAGACAAAAAATAATTAAATAGTTTTCCACATGCTTGGCAGGCAAGCTAGTAACTAACATTGATAAATAGTTTTGCCATTACTCTATTCCCCTTCATGTGCTACAATCAAATTTCATCTGAGTGAGTTTGTATCTGTCCTACTGTTTTTGTATGATCACATTTATAGCAGATTTTTTTCACTTGTATAAAAAAAAAAATCAACAATTACCAAGCTCTAGCAAAAACAGATCTGCCAACATCTGCCTTACTGATACTTTTGCATTGAAATTAAATCAAGATGTTAAGATCTGTTTTTTTTTTTTAATTTAAACTGTTGTGATTGTTTTCATCTGAATTAGAAAGATTTTATACAGTATTTGTATGTGTGCTATCTACAGAAATATTACCTTATGTATTGTGAATTTAAAAAGTTTCGTCCATTTTAGAAATGTACTAAACAGGCTCTATTACTAGCATGATTTTAGTCATTGTATTTTACAATATAAATTACATTAAATGTACTGAGGTTGTAACAACAGAAATGTAAGAATATTTCAAATGTTTAGTTAGGTAGTGAGCTTAAATTTTGATCCATCACCATAATTGTTGTTGTTTTTACCTTAAAAGCAGACTTGGGAACTGTGATAAACATTCCATTCACTAAGTTCTGGTGTACTTTCCTTGCTTTGCATACTTCAGGCTCCATTTGTGATAATGTGAAGCTTATTACTTTTGTACATAACTGATGTTATACACTAGAATTTAATTTGCAATCTGTTAACCCGAGTTTTGTACACATTTTCTGTTTGACCAATAAATCTTGTTACGTCTTTATATATTTGGTCTATACATTTAAACCAGACTATTCCATTTATGAGGTTAGAAATTCTCACTTCTTTAAGATTTTTAAATAAGTGAGAATTTCTATCTGCTGATTGATAATTAAGCATTTCCAAGAATACAATGCTTTGAAAACCATTTAAAATTAGGTATGACCTGCTTACTTTTTTGCCTTTTAAATTGAAAGTTTTATGAATCAGATCCATGAAACTACAACTGCAGTACATATTGTTTACAAGCTTAACAGAAAATCGATTATTATTAAGGATGAAAAGGACAGATTTTAGCACAGCTGAAAATAAAAGTATTTCAGAAAGGAAAGAGGTCTACCTTTAAGTTTTAATTTTGCACACATTTAACCAGACTGGAACTACAATTCTTTCAAAATGGACACCCTGGTAATGCGAAACTAACAGCAACACACCCAAACTGATAGAATAAATGTACGTCTTCAATGCTTGAGCTAGAGTTAGTATCATTAATACTGTTTTATTGATGTAAATTACATTTTTAGAACATTTGGAAGGTATATTCTCCACATCCATAAATGAGCCAATCTTCTATAAGTCCCAACAGTAAGAGAAGTTTGTAATTGTATTAGACATATATTAGGTGACCTGGGGCTGTTTCCATAATTGTAAACTCAGATTTTTACTTCCAAACAACAAGAAATAACACTTGTTGACTTAAGATCTTCATAATCAAAGTTGCAACTTGGTGCTTGATTATTTGGTGTGGCAGGGCCTTGAACAGCACAAGACAAAAATTGAATTCATCAACAACAGCTTTATTTTTTCTAGTAATGGAAAATAGTAGCCAACTAAAATTAGAGTTGTGTAATGAAAAATTGCTAATTTGTCAAGAAATCTTAATTGCAAGTTTAAAAAAAAAATAGTATATCACAACCAGTCAAATAAATCTGTCATCTTCAGAGAAAAGCAGGAAATAATAGAGAAGAAAATCAGATGTAATGCAACAAAAGTGCAAGAGCAAATTTACATAAGTCCAATGCTGGTAGCTTCAGCAGCAAAAAAAAAAAAAAAAAATACACAAACTTGCATTTCAGTCGGTTTTCCTGTTAATAGCTTTGTAAATTTGTTTCTATGGTTTCACACTGGCCAACAGTTGAATACAGGATAAGGAAATCTGGAAATTGTCAATTGTTTGAAAATCATGCAGGTTTGAGAAAATCTTTTCATAAATCATCCCTGGATCTGGAAGGAAAAAAAATAATTCTTAATTAAGCAAAATCTAGATTAATTTATTATATACTAATTAGTTGTCCCACTAGCTTTCTGAAACAAAAAAAAATTCTTTTAAATGTTTTTGAAACCGATGGTAAGTCTTTACAACAAGCATCTGACTTCACATCTTTTGCTGGTTAATGCGCTTAAAGAAAAAAAAAAAAGACATTCTTTATTATTTTTGGCAGGTCTCATACGAAAAGCTGATCTGGCTATTCAAAGCAGTTCTTTCCAAATATAGAAATACTGAATTACATCATCTTAACTACAAAGTGGATGGCTTAGTGTGTGCTCAACCCTCCAACTTATACTACAAAGGATAAAGCTTTCTGGCATAATATAAGTATTTGGTGGAAAAAAAATCCCAAGAACAGTTTCACATAACTTGCTCTTTTGAGTTATAGTAGAAATTTATTTATAATTTAATCTCTTATCAAATTTAAGTGTAATCAACAAGAAATATTTGCTAATAGGACAGAAAAAGATTAACAGGTTATCTTCTACTTTTGGTTATTTTAAGGAGGGGTATCTATAACATTTTGTAAACTAAGTCCACAGTTTCTAACTGGTCTAACAAAATAGTTTTTTTTTCAGTAAGGTTGCTAGTTTTACGACGATTGGGCTCGACTACTGCAGAAATTTTTACATACTAACATTTAATAGAAATTTAAATCAAAGCCTTTTCTCTCATTTTATTTTTAAGTCTATGAATGCTTATGAAGTTTTTAAAATAACATCTTAATTCTGAATTTGCAGTTCAGGCATTCCATTCGTTTTAGGATTCGTTCATGACATTTTGAGAATTTTTGTAAATCCACTTTTTTCAAATAAATTCCATCACAGCCTGTGAGAGATTGCCACCCTGAATTTTCTGAGGGCTGACACTATTGTAACACTGCAGTAGTGTTAAACAAGTGTGTGTGTGCAGTTACTGAAATTTTCGTGCAAAAGCAATGGGTTTCACATGGATGGTAATTTATTGTGGCGTGTAAACCTATCTGGTTTAAGGTAGTAAGTTCCATGCAGTTGACGAAAGCAGACAATGGGAACTACTGACACATTATTGTGAAATGGTCTATTGTAGAAAAACAAGTATCTGACCTGTTGTGATTCCCAGTCAACTCAGTCAACAATTTTAGGAAATGCAGCAGTATTCTCTATACCTATTGCAAAGGAAAATAAATTGTTGTAAATTTTTTTAAAAATTATATTCTATTTTCAGGTTTTTTTTTTTTTTTAAGATATAGTCGTACATTTTGCCTGATGTAAAATGCTGCAAATCTACTAGCACACAATGAGCCAAGGGGAACAATAATAGAATAAAACAAATGTCCAATTTGGAAGCCTGCAAGTGTAATTCCATTAGTTCAATGTGAAAAGAAAAAAATTGTGTTGGTAGGGAAAGATTTACACAATAAAGGTCATTGTACATTTTATAAATAGCCAACTAAGGGGAAAATATCAATATAGCTCAAAGCACCATGGCTTTGTATATGGCAGATACTGAATAACCTGCTTTGTCAACTATAGTACTAACACACACATGTAGGTAAACCAGCAATCTGTGATGGTCCCACGTTATACTGTGGAGAAAATAGATGTCTGATATCTCATGTGCACACTATCATATGACATACCCATGCATTTCTCAATTTTTTTTAATTACCTGCACCTTCATTTAAAAACTTTGCAGAGTCAGCTAAATAAACCACCTGGCCAGCCTGTATTTCAAAGACAGAGATAAGGTATATGGAATGCATATTACAACTCTCAGTTTAAAGTACCAAACTATAAAGTATCTAGTAATCTTGTTCCTGAATGCAATTCTATTAGAAAATACATTGATATTGATCCAGAAGTATCAGGTAACGTTGAATTTCAGATCCATTAAAAACTTTAAAAAAAATTTTAATTTCACACACACTATAGAATAATTCACGCAAGTTCACCATAAAACTCTGGATAGCCTATGAGTATACTGTTTATATGCAACATAATTCAAGTATATTAACCTTAACCCTTATTACCAAGCTGACACTTTTCCTCCCTCATACTGTGACAAAATCAATCAATCAATCAATATTTAAAGTATATTTTAGTAAACATATGCAATATAAATTTTATACTAAGAATTTTTACTAAATATAATTAGAAAGAACAAACATTACCTTTTATGTAACTGTTTAATTAGTAAGACGGGTGTTTGTATTTTCTAAGATACTATCCCTAACAATACACTTTCTTAGTTAATAGATTTCAATACAGCAAGAAGTCTATCTACTTTTCTAATTTAAAAATGATGACATTTATATTTGCAACGTGATGATTTTAATCTGAGCCTAAATATCTAAATTCATTCAGCTTCCAAATATTTTCTGGCTGTTTTCCGTCATCAAAATAATTCTAAACATGAAAAAAAATCAATTTGATGTGTCACACACTGTCTACAGCTATTAGATCTCACCTGTTGAAACAGATTAAACAGTTTTTTTCATAGAAACAAAATGTGAGTGTACTTCTATAGTACATGGATCAACAATAAAGTCATGCATGAATCACGAATGTGGGTTATTTATAAGCATGATTGTGCGATATTCTTTGCATTTAGATATAAAAATAATTAATATGATTTATTGTATGTGTATTAATATTTATGTTTGTGTCAATAAAGTTTAATTATGCATCTATTCTATAACAATAAAAATGTATTAGTATTGGTACAGTAAATAGACAATGCATTTTAAAAAAAAAGAAGAAAAAGCAAATATATTACTTATACAAACATAATATTAGTGTTAGCAACAACAACAAAAAAACGTTATTACAAAAAAAAAAAAAATATGCAAAAATTACAAATTTGATCAGGGTGCGAAGCCAGTTCTTAAATTTTGTTGGTTGTAAAACTAGCATGTTTCAAATGTGACATCTTACAGACATGAATAGGTAGAAGAGGGACAAATAAACAGAATTCAATTATTATATTACAACCAGTTAAAAAAAAAACACAAAATGACAATGATAAACCAGGGTTAAAAGTTAGAAAATTTCTGCTTAAAAACAAACCAGTTTGAGCACAGAAAAAACATGCAATGCATATCTAGAATCAATCTATTGATTGAACCACCACCTACATGAAATTATCCATTACTTGACCCCTTTTTTTTTATCTCTCGTGTTGACAGCAAACAAGTATATTTCCAACAGTTCAATGGACATTGGCTACTTTTAAAATGCAGTAGAGAAGAAATACTATGTACAATGATATTTCAGAAAAGCAAATATTTTGAATGTAGGCATAAAAATATTCCTATAATCTAAAAAATCAGCTGTTCAATAGGGCCCAGTCATACACAGGTTTCTGTAGCAGCAGCTGAAAAAATTTGTTCATTTTTAAATTATCAACTTGAATGAGCAGAAAATAAAAGCTAGTTTTACATTTATCTGTAGGCCCTTGGTGGAATGCCTGATACACTGGAATGCAATAAAAACAGCAGCACAAATTATTCTAGCATGCACATGATTGATATTGCAACTCACAAATACTGAGAGGAACGAGGTTTTTGGAGGCTGAATGGTTGCAAAGTGATCAACAAAGTTGCCCAGCAATATATTATCTGTCCAATGACAATGAAACACCAAGCTGCCATGGGTGTTCACTAAAGCACAAAACTACTTCCATTGGTAAAATCTTCATCACCAATTCCAGATTGTAAGAAAAAATGCCAATGGTGAGCTAGAAAGAAGAATCAGTAGTAACTGTCACTCGAAATCTTGCAGAATGAGGTATTTGTCATCAGTGTCCTTACTACAGAAATTCTTTGTCAGCAATGCCTAGCAAGACAATGTTGAGCTTTGACCTGAGGAAATGTTTGTCAAGGATGGAATGATTCCATCTCTTCTGACAAATCCAAATTTAATGAGTTTTGCTCATAACCATGTTTGAGGTGGATTAATTTGGCAGCAGTGGTGTGATGGTGTAGGTTGCCATTAATTCCAGATTCTAATCCCAGTTTGTGATCATAAATGGCAACAGGAATACTGTTACATCAAAAAAATCCCAAAACCCTTGCTGCTTTCCTCAAGAAGGAACTATCTCTGTGCCAGTACATGCCTTTGTGTTTACAAGCATGCCTTGCTGGCCATATCTGCTACTGAGAATTGAATTCCTCTAATGCTCACATCAGCTATCACACCAATGTGATGGACACTATTCAACACTATTAACAAACTTCTGTCAATTGTTGAATGTCTGAAATGCTTAAGGAAATAATACATCGATAATGAACTGACTCTACTGCAATTGTTACAACTGGGTTTTTTAATTCCTCTCAGCAAGTGGTCACACATTAATACTTTACTGGTGAATAATATCTATGTTCTTATTAAGTTTTAGATTGTTTTTCAAATTCAGAATCAATAAGGTTTCTTTTGAGGATATATGTATGTTTAATAACAATTCATGGGTTACAACCACAAACAATCAAGCAGAAATAAGCTGACAAGGTTATTTAAAATGGCAGGCTTGGTCAACTTTAGCCTGTTTCTTACTGGTTCCTGTTCATCAGTGTTTCTTGATAGCCAAAAATGTAACAAACTTACATATTCTGTCATCATATAACACTATATACAGGGGAGGCAGACACATTAAATACTCTTTACTAGTTTTATTTTACAATGTCAAAATAGCCAAGGAATTTAAAAGTACCAATAAGAAACATTATCAAGCAAGAAAAATTACTCAAGACATACTTTTTGGTAATTATATTGAACCCTGGTGTATGCAGAAAGTTATTTCATGAAAGCAAAAACTAGAAACTAAAGTGCACCTGATAATGCCAGCATGCATAAACAGTTAAATTATCTGAACCTTGGCCATTGCTTCTCTTTGTTCGTCAATGGCACATATATCACTCCCATCAGATTCTTTTTTGACACACTGCCATCAGCATGCTTGTCTATCTGCTGCAACATCTGGTTTTCACCCTGACCCCCAACAGGGATGATTAACCGGCCTCCAGGTTTCAACTGGTCAATCAGCTACAAAAAGGTGAGAGTGCAAATAATAAGCTTCATTGCAACACAAAACGACTTTAAAAAATGGCACAATAAAGAAACAAGCACTGGTAAGAAATTAGATAAGTTTCTTTGATCCCCACCCAAAATCCCATGAAAGTAGCTAGACCACATTAATGACCAGGGATTAAATCTCAAATTACTGGCCTGTACATCCTAGCTCAAATAAAGCATGAGACCTTTTATATTTTTCTTTGAAAGGTAAACAAACTTATGCACACCACATGTGTTAAAGAGTTTCCTTTAGTTCAAAGTTAAATTTGCTAATTCACTGCATAGACCAATAATTGTGGAGATTTCTCCAGCTTAAAACTTCCAAAATGTATTGCCATTACTGTGCTTGGTGAAAGGTCTTAAACTCTAAAATTGTTACAAAAAAAAAAGTAATAGTTTAAATGATTTGCATAGCCAACCTATCATGTTAAAGAATAGAATGAAAAAGTAAATACAAATTTATTGTAAGGAACACTCTAAAAGTAATGAGATTTGTACACAAGATAATGCAGGACATATAGAAGTGTTATGGAAGTTTTGTCATCTCCTAAACCAGGGAAAAGTATACAACAGTTTAAAGTGGTAGGTAGCACTGATACACATGTTAAGCTGTCAAGCAAAGAGCAGTAATTCAATTTTTCACAGCTTGAAGGATTATGTCAACAGATTCAGAACACGTGTTGATGCCAGACTGTAAGATGCTAGGTAAATAATGTGAAAAGTAATAGGTTTCATGACAATAACTGTTAAAGATGACAATACAGGTTTATGAAGCAATCTGCAAAATCGATGCATCACAACGTGAGGATCTTGTTATCGGTCATCATGCCGTAGATAAATGTTGATGACCTTGGTTACTCTAAAATTTGAGATTGATAGGTTCCAAACCTCTGAATGGATCCATTGGAAACAGGGTGAAGAAGCAGTCTATTTAGCCTAGAATTGGCAACTTAAAAGTTTCATCTTAGTCCACTAAAGGCAGGTGTAATTGGAGAAAACTTTGAAAATGATGATGCCATAAAGAATGCCGTTTCTCAATGGATACATAACAAAAACATAATTTTACAGTAACGGCATACAAGCACTGATTTTTCAATACAAATGTACACATCTGGTGTATTTAAAATAAAAAAAAAAAAAAAAAAAACTTCTTTGTATCTATGTTATGATATGCAAATTAACACTTACATCTTTTTATTTTCTCAAATTAAGGCATTACTTTTTGGGTGTCCCTCAAATTATCAGACATACTTAACATGCTAAAAATGCAAATTACCTAATATACAGTTTCATAGCATAGCCTTTCCTATCCCCCAATTAGATTTTTATAAGGAGTATGCTAAAACCACAAAATTGATGAGATGGCAGGATCTGAACAGTGTTTATCATTAAAATTATTTTTTTATAACATCATCATTCAATTTTCTAACATTGCAGAGCAGGGATTTTGTTACCACTCATGACAACCAATCCCCCTCCAAATCAGAAAGTATTAAAGTTTTAAGCAATAAGATTCTTAATAAAAATGCCTTATCACCTGAGCCCAAGTAAAAATGCTTCCAAGTAAATCAAATTACATATTTCAACTACTAAAGAGCCTCATTAATAGTACAGAGAAAAAACAAAACAACTAAAAAGCTGAAAATAACAAGTTATTTTTCTTCTATTAAGAATCTCTCAGACTGGTACATGATGTTTTCGTAAATTGTTCACTACAATAAGCTTTCATAGCACTCAATGTTGTGTCCCTACACCTGTGTTACAGCGAGGGAGCTCAAGCACTGCTTGCCAAGCTTTGGCTGATATTATCTAGAATGACAGAGTAAATCCAGTAGTATGGCCTTAACATATTAATAATTTTGAACACATTTAAAATAAATGAGCAAATATTTTCCAATTTATTAAAAAATAAAGTAACTGTAATAGCTCTTTTTTATTAGGAAGAATTTAAGAACTATATATATATATATAATTTTTTTTTTTATTACTGCAATTACAAATACTGGATAAATTTTATTTATTTTCTCTTTGATTAACCTCAAACTCATTTTTTATATCATAGCTCATCTCATACATGAAAATGTGAGAGTTCTGTCCTCCACTGTCGTTTTTACAAGTAAAACATTTCAGTTATTCTCCTCTACCTCCCCATATAATCTTTTTACTATGCAAAATTAACATTAGCGTCCTTTGCCCCTTATTTTATTTCTTCCTGACAACAGTGTAGACTTCTTAAGTTAATAGACAGGTTTACAAAGTGTAGCAGAAAGTGCAATCTTGTGTGCACAAGCAATTGGAACTGTTTAACTGTGAAAGATGAAGTTCTGCAATTGTAGATGCTAATATTTTTGCAGCAAAACACGTTAACATTCACATTTAGTATCATATACTATAAAAAAGAAGAGCAACAACCATTTCCAAGCCTATAATGCTTGTTTGATATATTGACAATCTGGTTGAAGAAAGTGCACAATGATCTAAACTCTCCATAAAAAAAACTGTCAGAGAAAGTTAGTGAAATTAAAATGCCTGCCTGAAATGAGTGGAAAAAAACCCAACAACAGCCTAAAAATAACCTCAGGCAAATTGACATCAGCAGAAAAGGCTTTAATGTGTGACCATCCATGTCACCAATTTACAAGCTTGTACATGTCTTGACATTAACCAAATCAAATGATCCAGCTGTAATTGTAGGATATCACACCATTCTTCAATCAGGGCCACTTCTAACTGATATAGGTGGACTTAGTGACCACAGACACCTCCTTAGGATGTCTCAAACATGTTCAATCAGATTAAAGTTCAAAGACTGTGCAAACCACATATCATGTGAGTGATGTTGTAGACCTGAAGTGTGACATTGACAATATGAGCATGATGTGGACAGGCATTATCACCCAAAAAGATGAAGTCAGGACCTTGATGATGGGCCAGAAAAAATAATTACCAGTGTAATGGTCCCATTCCTGTAATGGACACTAGTCACAGCATCCGTCCTAGCGATGAAAAGGTGAGTTCTTTGGCAAATTTTAATGCTAGCCCATACCATCAAGCTGCTTCCACCAAATTGATCATGTCGAATAATGACAATTAACAAATTGTTCCCCCCATCTTGATTTCAGACTCTAGATTACATGGTTCAACCTCCAGCTGCAATGTTGTGATACCCATTGTATGTAACTGTCAATGGTTGCATGTTAAAGGGATATGCAGCAATGGTAGTCCGGACCAAATACCACTGTCAAGAAACTTATTGTAAATTGTACAAATTGTATGGCTATTTGGTTTTGGGAGGTCATTTAGGAGATCATGCAGTTGAAAAACAGTTTCTCCTGGCAATGGTGACAAGATACTAATCATCACAGCAGGGGGCAGGGTTTGTAACCCTAACCCTTTGGTGACTTGAACAAGGACTCTCCGTGAACTGGCTAGTCTGTTAGTACCTTGTTAGTGCCCTAGAAATGTCACTGTTGTGATAAAGCACTGTACTAGGAAGCAACGGCAATTTGCATTATCCTTTAATCATCCTGATGGTCTGAGCCACTTCAGTGATGTTAAATGACACGTAGGCATACTTAAATGGTGGCCAGTTTAGAAGAAATGGTAATGGGTAATGTACAAAGATGTAAGCAGATTAACATGGAGAAGTGAGTTACACGAGTTTCAAAGTTGTTCTATTCTGAAGATGACTTGCGAGGGTAGGCTGACTAAGGAGTTATGCCACAGCAATGCAACTTGGCATGCATTAAATTCAACCTTTCCTAATACTAACTGCATTGTTTCCTTCCAGATAAACCCACATTGGATAAGTAATTCAGGACTGAAAAGTTGTACTGGAGACATTTCAAGAATATGGATAAAATTTGGCACAGTGGTGTTATCAAATATCTGCAGAAAAAGGGGTTAGCCCACAAGGGCATTCATGCCGACATGGTTGCTACATTAGGGGACGATGCTCCAGCTTTATCAACTGTGCAAAAGTGGGCAGCTGAATTCAAGAGGGGTAGGGAGAGCCTTGAAGATGACCCAAGGTCCGGACGTCCTGCCACGGCTACCACCCAAGAAAACATTGACTGTGTTCACCACATGGTGATGGATGACAGACGTTTAACTGTTAATTGGATAGCTAATGCTGTAGGCATCTCCCGTGAACGAGTTGAGAACATTTTACACAACGAACTTGGCATGTCGAAGGTTTCCGCTCGGTGGGTGCCACGGCTTTTGACGCCTGATCAAAAGCACACCAGGCTGGTCATGTCGCAGGCAAACTTGGCACCTTTTGAAACAGATCCAACCGGTTTTCTTGAACATTTCCTCACCCAAGATGAATGTTGGGTCCACCACTTCGAGCCAGAGACCAAATGACAGTCCATGCAGTGGAAACACCCATCTCCCCCCCCCCCCTCCAAAGAAGGCCAAGGTGGTGTCATCGGCAGGGAAGGTGATGGCCTCCGTCTTCTGGGATGCAAAAGGCATTGTGTTCATTGACTATCTTCAGAAAGGCAATGGAGAATACTATGCCAACCTATTGAGGCAGCTGCGAAAAGCAATCAAGTCTAAACGGCCTGGAAAACTGACGAAAGGAGTCTTGTTTCACCAGGACAATGCTCCTGCACACAATTCTGTGGTTGCAATGGCTGCTGTGTGTGACTGTGGTTTTGAACTGGTTGATCACCCTCCATATTCTCCTGATTGGCACCATCCCAACATGAAAAAACATTTGGCTAGGAAGCAGTATCAGACCATTGATGAGGTTATATCTGCTGTTGAGGACTTTTTTGAGGATCAGGATGAGAGCTTCTATACCACAGGAATCCAAGTGCTGCAACACTGATGGAAGAAGTGTGTGGACTGCAGGGGAGACTATGTTGAAAAATAAACCACATTTGATCAAATATGACTTTTGCATCATGGTCAGCCTATGAACTTTTCAGCCTTCCCTCGTACATTACATGTTGTATGTGCAATGACGTGTTTGGATTTTTTCCCCTCAATATGCAGGTCCACTTCAACCAATATATGAACACCCTTGAATATATCATATAAGCATCGCAGAAATGGAAACATCTGTTGCTTATTTTTTAGTAGTATATTTTGAGCATGGCATAAGAGAAATTTAATTGATCAACCTATACACATGAACCCTGGGTTTGGTAAGCTGTCAAGGCTGTTGGTAGCAATTGATTAAACATCTTTAAATGTCAGCAACATTGAGAAAAAGTAATTATTTTTACCATTTTAAAGTGCCCATTGTAGACAAATTAAATTGTCTCAGTTCTCTGACTACAAAAAAAGAATCAGAATATTACACCCAATTCGTTTTTTTAAAAGTGGACAACAAAACAATGACATAACATTTAGATGTTAGTATCTGACAATATCAACAACTTTCCTGTTAACAGATATAATCAGCAATGGCATCTATATACTATAGTTGTGAAACTCTTATGATAGTTTTAATATTGACTTTGTCTTGAAATATACCTTCTAACTACTGTTAATGCATAGCATGAACATTGTAATCTAAAAATGGCAGCCCTAGTTGTGTGTAAGATACAATGTAATGGCAATCTAAAAACTCATGAATCTACCACAATGACAGGAACAGAACAAAATAAAGTACTAATTTTTCTTTCTTTAATTTGCAACAGCAGCAGTCAATAGAGAGAAAATAACCAGTTGCCAGCATGCATATTATTTAATTATTAATGTTACAGATTAACATATATGATATGGTTTACAGCACTGATCAGTTCCACGTTCATCTTGTACCGACTGTGTAACACCAAAAAAAAAACAAAAAAACTTACAGCCTGTGGTAATTGGGGAGCTGCTGCTCCAACATGGATGGCATCATATGGGGCATCAGGCAGATAACCAGCCCTTCCATCTCCAGTGATCAATTTCAACTGACCTGTGTCCATCAACCTCCCAATGTTTGGATCTTTCAGCACATTTTTTTTTGATGCCTCAACTAGTTCATCAATGTGATCAATGCCCACTGACAAACCAGTAGGACCCACCTAAAACAAACAAATGCATTCAATTCTATATCTAGCATTTCCAGTAACTTTAAAATATAAAAAACTGGAGTAAATATTGTTAGATTTATTTACATATTCAAAATTTACCTTCATATGGAAAATTGCAGTCATTTATACATTAATTATTTTTTAATAAACGTGTTTTACGTATTCCCAAATGATTAAACATTAGGTTTGCATTTAATAACTGATTTTTATTAGCATTTTCAATAAAATTCAGATTATATATATACTTTCAGGTGATGAATCAATACCTTTATTTTCTTAAATAAATTTTCTGGGCTTATGGAAAGTTCACAGAATTTCACATTAATGCTTTGGAATCTGCCAGCTTGTGTCTTGATAATAGCTTGTTTGAAGAGAGATTAGCGACATTAGAATGCAAAATCTTGTGCAACCATAACACAAACGTGTTTCTGATCTTCTTGAACAGAGAGCTAAGGCATCACCAAAACAAATTTGAAGAGTACAGAAAGTATTTACTGAAAATACCCTGATGTTAATAACCTAAAGTTTGTGATTATGTGAAATGTTTTAGTTGTCTTAACCTCACAAGCCTTGATTTTCTTGAAAGGGATCAACGAATGCATTTTCCCACATTTGTGTTGCCTTACCATTAATGCCATGCATGCTGTCAGATAGCCACTTCCAGAGCCCACGTCTAATGCTCGATTTCCTTCCCTAAGGTGTTTTTCTAACAATTCCAAGGCATGAGCATGCTGGAATTAAAGTAGATCAAAATCAATAACCTTCTATGATATACTTCTACAATCAAAATTACCAGACATTCTGCATAGAAAAGAAAGGCAGCATCTGTGAAATTATACATGAAAACAAGGAAATCTGGCTTTACATGTACTCTCCAGTAGTTTATTTTTCTCAATTCCATTAGTACACCTATATTTTCCATTTTAAAAACACCTTTGCCAGTAATAATATTATATAAGAAAGCCAAAGAAATAAATAAGTCTCATGAATAATTTTAAATGTAATGTAAACAAATTTTTCAAGTGAATTCTGACTTATATGAACATGAATCACCTTACATGAAAGTTTAGCCAATTAACACAATGTGAAATAAAGATTGTGGGAATACAGTTCTTCATGCTGCTCTGTGCTTTATATAACCCACAGATAAGACTGATTGACAATGTGATAGCTTGAAATTTTTAGCAATAAGAAATTTCAGGATTGCTAAGAAATTATCTGATATTTGTTTTTTCACCTTACTTTCCTGTTTGTTTTTTGTTTTTTTTTGTTTTAAAAATTTAATTAATATTGCTGATTTATTTATTTCAACAAAATAATAAAGTTTTTTTTAAAAAGAATGCACAGTTCAGGAAAATGCTACAAGCAGTTCCAAATCTTTTTGTTATGCATGAAGTGGTATGGGCTAATGCCTCGTAAAATAGTTTAAAATAAAAACAACAAAACCATCCTTCTCCCACAAAAGAGAAATAATGCAATTTATGCATTCCAGGCCATGGAATAATTGCACCTCGAGGCATTTTTGAGAGGCTGGGGTTTTCAAAGCAATACAATGTTGTAGATTATGCCAAGGAAAATAGGACATAAACACCCACTTTATTAGGATCTATGTAGCCTTTCAGACCTTGATCTGAATTGAGACTCAGATGCAAAGTGGGTTGACCACATAATGAGACAAGTGACCCCTGCAGAACTACATGTGACTTGGACAAGCACATTTGCAATCTAACATATAGGGAAAGAAAAAGACAGCATTCAAAAGAGGCATGATAGTGAGTGCAATAGTGACCAAGATGGTTTCATTTGTAGGCTGCTTCAAGACAAGTCGTTCAAGTTCATCAGCAATGCCAAAAGGTAAAGAAAATTTCTGCTGTAAAAAGAACTTACGGCCATAAACATGTAATGACAGGATAGTAAAGTCTGACCATCATCAAATAACAGCAATTGATAGAGAGATTCAATGCAGAGCAATCCATGCTCATTTACAGCTGTACCTTACAAAGAACATTGCAACAAATGGACTACTGCAGTAGGATACCAAAACATAAGCCACTGATCACAGATACCAACATGAAAAAACATCTTATGCAGTTTAAGGAGTGCAGACAGACTAAGGAGAACTGGAAAAAAGTGATGTGGTCTGATGAGTCATGATTCATTTTTTTTTCTTTTTTTTTGCCAAATGGGAGAAAATAAATTCGGAGAAAGCCACAAATCATTTGACCCCTCTTGCGTGGTCCCAACTGTCCAGGGCTGAGCACCTTGGCTGTTTTTAGAAGCTAGAATGAATACCAAAGCTTACCTTAGCATAATTTCTGATCAAGTGTATCCAGCAATGCTTCATGTGTACACTGAGGAGGAAGGCCACTTCCAAGACAACAATGCTCCCATCCACCATACCCACATTGTGCACTCATGGTTTTAGGAACATGAAGATTTCAGGCATCTCCCATGGCCAGCACAATCCCTGGATCTGAATTCAACCAAGCATCTGTGGGATGGACTTGAAAGACACATTTGCCATCACAATACTCTGCCTCCCTCACTCATACATTGTACACAATATTAATAACTGAATAAGGAAAAATCCCATAGGATACCTTTCAGCACCTTTTGGATTCTATGCCACACTGTGCCATAGCTGTTGCCAGTCAGTGTATGTCAACAGCAGTCAAAAAATTAAATGTTGGCTAAAGCCCCTAATTTTGGAACCACTGTACCAAATTGACTAACCAAACAGAGCTAATGCTAAGTATAAGGAGAAAATTGTCCTCACATGTCAACTAATTATTTTGCTGCTAGGGTTATTTTCTTTTTAAATATCTATATAAAAATTTCTTTTCTATTAAAATTATGAGTTTTATTTTTAATAATAAGAGTACATGTATATTTTAAAAAAAAGCTTGTTAGCTATCTTTCTCTCTCTAGTTATTTATTAGAATTCAAAATTTCATTTTAAGTTAGTGAACTTTGATCTGCTTAGTAGTCAACCCCCTAAATATAATTTAGGGGATTATCATCAACATCATAAGCAAAGTACTTACCATGTGTGGGGCACTGATAGTTACAGCATAACCAATACTCTGAGGAGAATCTGCATAAGGATTGTGTTTGCTGTAGTGGATCCTATCTACTGCTTTCATTGCATCAACTACCCTTTGAGACTTAATAATCCCATTTGCTGAAGAAAAAAAAAGAAAAGTATTAGTTACTTGTATGGCTATCACAGAGTTAATAAATGAACATTAAAAAAATATTTTGACACAAACACATACTCTAGAACATGCTTCACTGGTTAAAAACTGTCATATTACTGACAAAGAAATACATTTTCATAGAACTCTGTAGTAAACATTAAAAAAGGCATTGTATTTTTGATGTTATAAGCATTTTTTTTTTTATTTGTTGACATTTCAATTCCAGTGAAAATATCTTTATCTTGTACAAATATCCCCACTTAAGAATTTTAAAATTTACTATATTAGTTTTCTAATTCTGAAAAAAATATTTAAAATAGAAAACAAAAGGGCTAAAAAAAAAAAACTATCAAAATATTTTGAAACAATGCTATGAATATAAAGAAAATGAGGTATGGAGTTTAATTAGTTACTTGGCCTGTTTTTAGTTTTCTGTAAATTATGATATTTTCCCATTCAAATGTTGACAGTTTCTTTTTTTGTCATCACCAACAGTAGTAAAATGTCTTTTCAAATCTTTTAGACACCAGTTGACTTGAATGGAGTCACATCCCTTGCTTACAACAAAGTAGCACTTGTATTCACAAATTCTCCATAGTTTGAGTGTCAATATCATACAAATAAGTTCCAGCCATGAAGAATTTCAGATTAAAAAAAACAAAAAACCTAATTAAATATTTTACTATTTCCTAGCAAAAATTTGTGCAACTTTGTATTATATTACCTTTTGAATTATATCAGCTTGTATACACTGTTTGTAAGTGAATGATAATGCATAATGTTGTTACCTTGCATGTTAACTACACACAAACGTTCATATAACATTACTTCCAAGGGATCAAAAACATTAAATTGCAGCTAAGAAAATAAATTAATAATAATTTTTGAAAAATAAAGGTAAATTCAAAAAAAAATCCTAGGGTACTTTTCACACAACAAATCCAAAAGTTACTAAAGACAGCAGCTCAAAAATAGTCAATTGGTAATTTCAAATTAATCTTAGAGTAATTATTTTAAAAGTTGTAAAACATTATGCACTGATTAGTTTGAGATATGTTTGTTTCTATAAAGAATTTAGAAATAAATACAAACAAAATTTAAGAACTATTGATAAGATATTCTGCAAATCTACTGCAAAAACAAACAAACCAACCAAAAAAAAAAAAAAATATATATATATAATATATATATATATATATATATATAGGCACCACTACCTGCAAATCCTCTGTAAATCTCTTTTTGATTGCTAAATTTTTCAAATGATGTTAACCATTTGACAAGAAAAAAATGTAACTAATATTAGTCGAGCTGCCATAATGTAAAAAAAAGAATGGAAAATTATGAGGCGGAGGAAATTAGTGAAGATACAAGGTAAATTTAATTGAAAAAAAAAAGGCACTTTAAAACTATATGTGTAACCATTCCACTGGCTTTCAGAGATTAAAAATTATATTAAATGTCATACTGAACTTCTGTTTCAAATGTACAATCGATGATTTCATGTCTCCAATGATCATTAGTGTACCATCTATTTTTTCTTCAGCTATTAATCAGATTTTACATTTATATTCCTCTACAATTAACTATAGTTTTATAGATTTTGAAACGTGTCATTTGGTTTTCTTCTGGAATAAAGATATCCCTAGCTTACTAGAACTTCTAGAGAGAGAAAAAAAGGAGAATGATATTTAAAGGTTTTTGTTTTACAATGTATTTCCTTTTTTTAAAAGGTTCCTATTTTGTATTTTTTTTTTATAAATTTATCTCCATAATATTATGCACATGTCCTTGACCTTCATCTTCAATAATATTTTATGCTGGCCCAGGCCTTTCGGGTCTAGTTAGTGCCTTACTCTTTCAGGAAGTCTCTGCCCACCCCCTTCAGTATTAACATTATTACTTAATATTAGATAAGTAGGACTACATTATCTGTAGTGTAACAAGTAATATTAGAATTTCTAGCTAGAATTTAATACGAGAGGTCCCCCCCCCAGTTGTACAGCTTCTAGATGTTCAGCTAACGAAAGTTATCTGTACAGAATAAAAGACAGAGACAGAGACTCTCTTCGTTTTCATTAGGAAGAGGAAAGCGAGGAGGGGAGGAGGGGGGAGGGGGAAACACGATGAGAGAACGTCTACATTACATTCCCTTTTCTAATTGGGGAAGAATTTGGAGGGGAAAAAAAAAGGGTTTCTCTTGTTCAGCCTATAAACAGCACTGCATCACGCGATGTTTATTTTCCGTTCGGCAGTAAAATATGTGAACACATCGGAAAGAATGTCCGCTTAACTTTTGAATTGTAGATGCAGAATTAGAACCGACTTCTTCTTGTTACGTACGTCTCATAGGAGGGAACGACCAACCTTACCGAAAAGATTCTCCACGAGCTGGGCATTGCTGTTTCCGCTAGATCGCCAGGCCATATTGATTAGTCTCGGAAAGAAAATGATGAGAACCGCTAATTTCCGACGTACAGTCACCACATTCATCGGGGTGACGGCATTTACTAACAACGGGCGGCCATGACACTGATGGTTGGTTTAAAAAAAAAAAATATATATATATATATATGTGTGTGTGGTGTGTGTGTGTGTAAACGGAATGGCGCACGGTCAGAAATTTTATGCGTAACTACAATAATTTTTCGAAATTTAAATTTTCTGTAATGAAAATATAAATTTTAAAACAAATAAATGTTCTTGAATCTAATTCAGGTAAATATTCAAAACAAATACAGCACACGCGTTTACCTGACCTTCGACACGACACAGACCATAATGCACCGGGCTCATCTAAAACCCACACACACACACACAAAAAACAACAACAACAACAAACAAAATTAGCCCGCATTTTTCAAAGTTCGTAGATATTCCTACTTAAAGGTGTCGTCGCTTTTAGTGAGTATTGCTCGGAAATTATTGGGTTTTTTTTTGCCTTTCGTTGGGTGAACTATTTGGTCGAATGATAGTAGCACTAGTATTTTGTGTTTAATTTTATTTTCAAAACGTAGAAGACTAAAATTAGAATAGAGGCCATTACGGTCCCCTCCACCCCCTCTTTCTCTCTCTCTCTCTCCCCCCCAACCCCCTCTCTCTCCTTCATCCCCCCCTCTCTCTCCCCCATCCCCTCTCTTTCTCTCCCCCATCCCCCCTCTCTCTCTTCCCCAACCCCCTCTCTCTCTTTCTCTCCCCCATCCCCCTCTCTCTCTCCCCCATCCCCCCTCTCTCTCTTCCCCAACCCCCTCTCTCTTTCTCTCCCCCATCCCCCCTCTCTCTCTTCCCCAACCCCCTCTCTCTTTCTCTCCCCCATCCCCCCTCTCTCTCTTCCCCAACCCCCTCTCTCTTTCTCTCTCTCTCTCCCCCATCCCCCCTCTCTCTCTATCTCCCTCTCAATCTCTGGGGTGGGTTAGGGTTTTCTAAAGAATTTCGTTAATTTGGTGTAATGATTCAGACTTTCTGTTTCAGCCGGTGACTGCCAAATCTCTTCTCTTAACGGTACAGTAGTGCATTCAGTATGACGGTGAGAATGAACGAGATACATCTGAAGTCTTTTCGAAAAATAATGATAATTAAAATATGTAAAAAATAAAACAACCTGTGTGTGCGCGCACGACTGTTTGCTGGTAGGGGGTTAATTAAGGCAGAGAATAGAGAAAGGTGGGAGGAAAACAGAGGCATTAACCTCAACACCGCTTCAGGCATGGGATTAGTGGAACCTAGGCAGATCTAACCTTGATAATCCAGACTACTATCAGATTTGTGTCCAGTCTAGGAACACCCTGTAACTGTTTGTTTAAAGGAGAAAAAGGAAATTGTAAGCCTGAGAATAGATTTAGGAATGTCAGAAACGTAAAAGGATAATTGGTAATTCCGTGTACAAGCTATAAAAATGGCAAACATTTTTTCGTACTGTTAGCAAACTGGGTAGCCAGTGTGATTTGGGTGTGACCCATCTGGATGTTAAAGTATGAGCAATTTTTCATAAATAGTATTATTTATAATAAATAACTTAAAGGGGAACCAAGTGAAATGTTAAGTCAGGTAATTTGTTATTTTTCCATGTTAAATTAAAGCACATTGTCGGTATCTGATTAAATAATTTGAAAAGAACTAAAGGGAGATTACTTTAGGAAAAAAAAAAACAAACTAAGAACTTAATTGCTGCACCTTTTGCATTCTTGGGAGATTTGAAGTGCAGTTTAATGTAGCAGGTAAGTTGAAAAAAAAAACTAGCTGATTTTATGAGAATCCAGTGTTGGTTTACCTCATGTATCATAGTGTGTAATTGCAGAAACTTGTGAACCTAGGAAACTAGGACTTTTCTTATGTTGTTGGTCTTTAACTTATGGCATGTAAGAGAACAACAAGAAAACTATTAATGAAGCAATTTACAGAACTGGATAACAAGTAAATAATATTGAAAATTAGGTGAAACCAAAACACACAGGATTTCAATTTTAGTACTGTTTTATTAAATACAAATTTTAATTTTCACAATTTTTTTTGAAAACATCACTACTGTACTCTAACTCATTCTAAAATAAAATAGTCTCTAATAATGAAAAACTGTTTCCACATTATCAGAATGTGAATGCAGCATTTTTTTGGATATCCTTATTTCATCAAATATTATGCAATTAATATTCTCTATTTACTCATCTACACATAAAATTTAGGTTTAGCATACATGTTACATCACTATTTTATTGAATAAATAAAGTTGTACTGTATTAAAGGGCATTTAGAACAATTTTGTTTAATAGTGTCTATAGTGAAACAGTATTATACATGTTAATATAACTGGTTCTAATGTATTTTTAACTCAGTGGTTAAATCTCAAAATCATCTAACACAACTTGATATTTAATAGAGTTCAAATATATCTGTAGTATAGCAGATGAATTCAATGTGAGATGGAAAGT
The DNA here is from genome assembly GCA_018389105.1 of Nautilus pompilius. NCBI lineage: Eukaryota > Metazoa > Mollusca > Cephalopoda > Nautilida > Nautilidae > Nautilus > Nautilus pompilius. Next base: position 1,732,748 of record JACATO010002123.1, read on the forward strand.
TCTACAGTCAGCAAAGTAATGATTCATTTAGTTCCACCAAACCAAATGAAAGACAATGAATATGGCATGCAGTGATTATCCAATGCTCCATCTGTGAACATTTCCAGTGTCTGTTTTTATCTTATTTTCTGAAACAGGAATAGAATAAATCCACCTGTAGATTCCTGAAATGAATACTATAACAGGTGCCAAGAAATTCTAATCACCATTGCTGATTTCGTACACTGAGTACAGATTGTATCAACTTCTGATTTCTTACTAAGTGGTGTCTATTTACATTTTTCACTTTGCAGTTTAGCTTCATTTCTTAATATTTGAACTCTTAATACCTTTGAATAAGAGATGGCACTTGAATTCAGAATTATCATTGATCACCACTCATTGCTTAAGGATTTAAAAATGAGCTTTCTTCAAATGTAACAGTTTAATTTTATAATTATATTTCAGAAAACAAAGTTGAAATTTCGAGATGACTATACGTCAAATCAACAGTAACTCAAGGTATGTAAACTTTGTAGTCATCTGAAGAAGCCACAGCGCTTATATACTTTTATTGTAACTTAGATATTTGTTAATTTACTATAAACTTTAAAACCTAAATTGAAATGAACCCTTTTAATACTAAAAATCTTGAAAAAATCAAATTAAGATAGTTAACAAAAGCAGAGGAGTGACCAGAAAGACAGTGAACCAGTTTGCCACTCTTAAGGTATAATTTGTATTGAAGAATGAAGGGGGTGGTGGAGCAGTGTAGGAGTGAGTGTGATGATGCCAACTCAAGACAAGGCTTGGCTAGACAGTATCATGTGAGTAATGAGCATAAAGGAGCAAAAGCTTATTCAACAATTATATGTAATCTATTACTACAGTGTGCCAAATGTAAAAAAAGATGAATCAGGAAAATCAAATTGTTGGCTTTGAATGTTAAAAAAGATACTTATCCAGCAGCCACACACTAGATAAGACAGATGTGGTCTAAACCAAAATGTATTATTAAATGAATTTCAGCAGTGCATAGCAGTTTTAGAAGCTACTTGTGAAACAAAATCCAACAAGCTTAGTTAGTCCTGGAACACTTAAATATTGAAAGTCAGAAGGCAGAACTTAAATAGTACTCTCTTCACCCCAAAATGTATACAGTACCTTGTTTGTTTTTTCAAAAATATTTTCTGCTACTACTACCTGGATTAGTAAAACATTTTAGGAAGATTACTACTACATGTTTTGTTTGTCTTATTTTTTAAAATTCTTAACATCTAGAGAGTTTATCTGAGAATATACCTTTGGTTTCTTTTGTTTAGTAGAATTAAAGTTGTAAATATCATTCATTTGTTCACCAGATTATAGAACATGACCAGTAGATTAAAGAAAGCATTTTTAGTAAGTATTTTTATGAAGTCTATTTTTTTTTAGAGTGAATATATAACCTACTAACATTGTTTACCAACATTTTATTTAGAATGATTGGGGTTTAATTTATTGATTTTAACAAATGAAAATTTGTTGAAATTAATTTGCGATACATCTGTTTTTGTTGACCTATTGGCTTGAAAATTTTTGCAAAGAAAAAGTGATTTAAAAATCTGCTTCTAAGTCTAATTGAGAAACTTTCAGATCAGATCTGAAAAAAACTTGTATCAGAGAATGGAATGAATGAAGTAGATACTTTGGGCACATTTGAGGGATGGTTTTTGCAGCAACTTAACTTTTTAAGATAATAAAGGCAGTATCAAAGCTGTAAAAGATTAAACCTAGAGAGAATGGGGGAATGACAACAGCAAAATAAATGTTTTAAGTAGTACAAAGAGTTTTTATGAATATTAGTGAGATCTCTTTAACACTTAGCAGTGTTAAAGCTTTTGTTTTTATTTGGCATCTGAATTCTCAATATTTTATACCTTCAAGATTCATATTAGAAATCTAGGAAACTTCAATTCTATATCCCTATTCAACCTTAATTAAATTGGCAACATTTCAGTAATTTTCCAGATCTGTGGAAATGTTTTTTTTTTTTTTTCTCATCTTTAGCTTTTTGCATCTTAATTGTGACTTTCTTTTAAAAAATAAGAAAAACTGCATTTAGTTTATAAATGTATTTCTTGTGAAAAGCAGACTGCAAGTTGTAAACTGAGTTATCTATCTGCCATGTTGCTGCTGCTTGTTGGTAGTCAAAGAAAGAACTCAAGTAATCTGAATACATGTGCAAAATTTTTAAATTGAATGGTATAGCTGTTAATTCATTTTGTTAGCTTTAAGACATATTGTTAGTGAAGAATGCTGTATGGTGTTTCTTCTGTGTGAACATCTTTAATGATAAAAATTCTTTATTTCTAATTGTTCTCTTATTTTATTTACTTTGTAATTATGGGTAGGTAGCAAGGTGTTTATAAAAGGTAAAAATAATTTAGTTTTTGTATTTTCATATTTTTGTTTTTAAAATTATTAATAGTTTATTCATTGTTTTTGTTTACTTGTGTCTAACTTTTTTTTAACTTTAGCAAATATTAGTTTTGTCAGAACTGTCATTTTACTACATTAGATATTTTAGATGTAGTCATTTCTGGTAATGTTCCGAATGCTTATTCATAACCCAGCTCTTCGCATTTGTTGAGGTGGTTTCTTTTGCGATTAACTTTTATGTGGGTTTGGAAAGTGTTTGTTCTTTCACTGTGCAAGAAAATGGAGCTCCAAATGCTGCTACTAACTCCACAGACTTTGGTACCATTGCCAGCTAGTAAGTTAATCTTGACCATCAGCAATATTCTTTTAGAAACACACTCAGTTTAAATTACTTTTATTGTTAATATTCTTTATCCTTGGAACATTAAAGAAATTTCTTTGTGTAAACAACACACTTAAATGATTCATTATTACTGTAAAAATATTATAAGTAGTGGTTGCCTATTGACATTGTTTACTGTTCTAAGTATTTAACTAAATACAATTAAGAGATTACCCATCATTGGTTTTTCTAGTAGGTGGAAGCTTAACTGTAAATGACATTTAAAATCAATATTGTTTAAAGAATATTGGCAGGGGAATTGTTACATTAATTTGTTAAGTTGAATGGATAAAAATAAAACTTAATTCAATTTTAATAGATTACTTTTGTAAAACTTCATGACTGCTTTCCATTGAGAAATTCAAAGGAAAAAGGATTAATTGTTAATTATCAAGGATACGTATAACTTAACTGTATATTGAAAGTGGAAAAAATTGGTTTAATTATTTTCCTTAAAATGTAACATTCAGATAGCATTATCTGGGTTCCATAAGAGATTTCAAAGAGAGAGTATTGTCTGTCTTTTTTTCTACATCCTAGTTTTGCACTCTGCCCTTTTCTACTTCCTATTTCTACATCCTGCCTTATTAATGTCTCTCCTAGTCAGGGTGGATTTTTCCACAGATTAAATATAGTGTTAAATATACACAACTGATATCTGCTTAATTGTGTCCTCTTAATCACCTGAAATATGCCTCTTATTCAGTAAGCTGCTTTCTTCATTTTTTAACTGCATCATTGTTAATATCTAATAAATGTACACAGAGAACATTTTTTAGATTATCTCTTTATCCACATTGTGTAAGTTTACAAAAAAATTGACACTGGTCACTAAAATGAAGAGATATTGGAATTTAGGGCACATTTTATCAAAAATGACTATGACCAAAACTACAATTAGGTGTTGTGAAAGAGGAACATGTAAAACATGTACTGACAGCACATGACTTTCAAGATCTTAAAAATCTCATGGTGAGTAAATACAAGAATTTTGAAATGCTTTGATATATAGATGTGGGTATGATCATTATGCACTATTATCCACATTGCTAGCCATAGACAAATCACATGACCTAAGGATTTTTGCAGTGCCATTTGAAATATGGCTCTAGGCGGTTGAAGATGTTGCAAATTTCAATGCTTTACAGTCAATCATCGCCTGACTATATATACACTACATTTAAACCTGTGACAACAGGTTGCCCCTGTTGTACAAATGCTAATGCTGAATGGCTAATCAAAGGAATGACCCTGGAGAAAAATAGTTGCTGCTTACCTCCCAGATCCAACAATGCATCCTGGCAATCAGAGTAACTCCGGAATACTAACAAACTGTCAGAACTGACTTCATGCATGATTGTGTTGGTCTCCCTTTCGGCAACCATCAGTGCTACTGGTGTTGTCATTGTTGGACATGGGTTCACTCAAAAAATGTAATGGTTTCTGATAAAACTTTATTTAATCTGGACTTCATTGATGACAGGTTGCATGTATGATGATGTCAGGGAGATGCTATACTGCTTTCAGTGTTTTTCAACATGATATAGTGGCATTGGTGTGTGTAGAGGTTCTAGCTGGAAGGAATCTTCTGTTCATTTAATTGCCTAACTAGTAATCATTACTTGGATGAAATAGCGAAAGCATCCCCTGCCTCTTCATCGACAGGCTTTAGGGTTCATGTTCAACTCAACAATAAGAAATGCAAGTGACATAGGCTAGATTCTTCACTGTTCTCCAGGACCAGCAACATTACTACAGTAGATCAGCCTGCTGTGATGTCTCCAGATCTCTTACCTATTGAGAAGGCTCAAGAATATCCTTTACATAAACAATCTTAAGCATAGCCTTGGCCCAAGCAAGCAATACTAAGAGAGATCAATTGTGTCATCTCTAGTAACCACAAAGGATATACACTAGCATTACAGATTCTTGATATTGCCACAACTAGTACTAATATGCCAGTTATCAATTGATTTTTGACTTTATAGGGTGTTGGTAAAAAAATTGTGAGATTTCAATATCAACATGTAATGAAATGTATGTGGTAATTTGGCTAAGGAACAGATTGTTTTATAACTTCCAATCATTTTGATTTATTTGCAAGTGGAATTAAATTTATGATGTTAAATTACAGTGTCCTTATGTTTTTGTGCCAGTATAGTTTTGTCAAAATATTATGTAAGTTTAATATCTTTCTTAAAATTATAATATGCTAGATTTTTCAATTCATTATTGATGTTCTAACTATAAAATTTTCTGATTTAAACTTTCATCAGTATTAATTTGTTCATGCTGTAAATCAAATTTTTTTTTTTCTTTTGGTTGAAAAGTACAATTCTCTATAGATGTATACAACTCAGAATTCTCTAAGGATCAAACAGTTATCAACAAATCATGGTATTACATCTAATACTAGTATAATTAAATTTTGGTCCCTAACTCCTCTGGGAAACCAAAAATGTGATTGAAATTCTTCCAGTTCGTGCACGTGCATGTGTGTCAAAGGGCTGGGCTGCATGCTGCTTTATTGTCAAATTGATTATTTTTAATGCTGATTGGGATGATAAACCTTGTCCACATCATTTGGAGCAGCTGACAACTCATTATGGAGTGGACAGCTAATTTTCCAGACCTCCATTCAATTTAACATATTTGGAACATGCTTCAGGCTGTTATTATGAGACATCTTATGCTACCACAAACCTTGTAGGAACTCTGTGATGTCCTAGTAGAGGAATGGGACTAACTTGTCCAGGTCAACATTCAAAGACTTATTGGGAGCATGAGACATCAGCACCAAGCTGTCATTCGTGCTAGGTGCTCTTACACAAATGCTGAATAAATTTTTGAACAGAAATTTGTCACTTTTGATTGAAATGGAAGATTTTGTACTAAGTTTCTATAACTGAAAATCTGATTTTGAAGGGTGCTTCTATTGACCCTTTTTAGTATCATTAATTAATGTTATCTTTGACATTTTTCAACATTAATTTTCTTAAATTATAGTTATACATATTCTAACTTTACTCTCTTTTTTTGTTGTTACCTAACAACATCATGACATCAACTTTATTGAATTCCCTGATCCTTAGGATTTGTATAGATTTAACATTGAAGAATCATCCTAATATTTTCATTCTTTTTCGTTTTAATGACAGTAGATGTTTAAAATGTTTTAAATTTATTTCATGATAATTCTAATTAATTTTCAATATTAAGTCAATTATTTGTTTAAAATTTATCTGAGTAATTCCTTTTTTTTAATGGCCAACAATTTTAGAATTACCATCATAATTATAAATAGTCTTTAAAGATTGATAATCCAGACTTATCTCCCTTACATTAAATGTTTCATTTCTACTTTAAATATATTTGTTTTCTTTATTGCTGAGCTAAAGTATGTAAGTAAAAACAGCCATTGTTTGAGCATATTATACTCTATAATCATATTAGCTCAGCTATTAATAAGCAGTCTTACTGTTATGTAATGATTTCAATATTTTTGCCATTTAGAACTAAACTTGATAAAGAAAATATTTGTTTATTTCTTGTTTTATTTTGAGACACATATTGAAGTTTTTATGGAGTGTTGTGTTGCTGAAGACTGCATCAATCGCCTATCTATATAAATTAAAATGCTATTTAATTCCTCTATGTTGCAAGTTTGTTATAGACTTGAGCCTATTGTCATCTTACATCTTACTGGATTCCTATAAGGCTTAGTCTTGAGCAAATTCTATTGATACTGTATACTTTCTGTTAAAGTAATGGAATGTTCTCTTGAAAAATATTTGTATAACTGAATAAAAAACTTTTGTTTCGCTAAATATAAAAATGTTGGTTTTTTTGTGATCTTTAGTGATGCTGTTGTGGTTAAATTAGGCTTTGTGTCTGAAAGTTAAAATAATCTAGCCTGAACAACATTGTGAGGATGTAGTAGGCAATTACTCGGGTTTATCTGCATTACTGTATGGAGTTGGCATTATTATCAAAATACTTAATTACCTGTATTGCTGAAAACAAGATTTTTAATGTATAAACTTATTTCTAATAGAAAATAATTTGTTACACCTGTATAATAGATTTTATAATATGATGCTGTCTAATTTGGATTTCTGGCTATAGCAGCAGTTAAAAATGATAGATTAAGTTACTCTGTGAAATGTACATTTTTGTCATCTTGTGTTTTGTGGTGAATTTTCTTTTAATCTTTGCAAAAGTACTGCTTATAACTATTGTTTTCTTGATTTTTGTTTGTTATGATTTCTCTAAATGGATTGTATTAGTAATTTGGTAAATGCACTTGTCTGATAGCTAATTTGACCATTGAAGGATAACTTCTAAATGCATTTTTATTATGTGATGTAACACGTTTTACATTATATTTCATTACTGATTAATTAACTGCAGAATATTTTTGGATTAGTCATATGGATTAAGGCATTTTTTTGCTTTATTAATATTTTCTAATGAGTGGGGAAAACAAAGATTCAGAAATTTAAAATAAAAACCAGATACTTCTGTTTGTTTACTTCAAATTTTAAAATTAATGTCAGGCATTATTGTTTTTGATTGTGAAAATTAGTACAAAAAAACAACATAGTTTGTAGGGCATTTTCTATTAGAAGTGGCTCTTAAAGCCTGCTTCATTACATGGTTGGTCTGTTTAGATAAAAGCCTCAATGTAAAAAATGTCAGTGGGTCCCCCACTTGTAAATTCCACAGTTGACAATAAAACACTCCTTATAACATGTTTTAGCAATCAGTGTGGATAATGTATATGGTTGAAAAAGAGCATTTTCTCCTCTGTGCTGAATGTTGCTACCTTATCTGTGCATGAAAATAAGAATTCCTGACTCATTTTACAGTTACCTTGGACAAGAGGATTTTAAGCTTAAGCTAAACTGAAAGAATTACTGGCTTGTAAAGTATAGCCACTGACCCACTAAGGTAAACAAAATTTGTCATGCATGCAGTGGTGGCAATGACAGCTTGGTCTAAACTTGTGGTTGGTTAGATAGAGAAGCGCTGTGAATAATGCTTGTCAATCAATGACTGGATTTTGATAAACACCGGAAACTTTCCTGTGTCCTGTAAAAGAAAAAAAAAAGTTGTGGACGTGTGTATGAAGGACAGAAACCTTTTTTAGGATTTGCAATTTTTGTTTGGTTTTCCCATTATTAGTTTCTTTGTATGGGAGAACTTCTGGGAGTTAATGGATTTTACCTGCATTAGTCAAAACTTAAAACAACCTGCTGCTCAAATATTTGTACATATCACAGGATCATGGCTGATGTCATCTTATTTGTTCCTACCCACCTTCCGGTAGAGTTGTTTGTAGTCTGATAGGGGATAGTGAAGAAAAATACATTGATCAATGAGCAAGCAAGATATGGAAGAGACAGCAGGACCTCTTCAAAGACATGCCGCCATAAGGCGAAAAGGCTTTGTAAAATGGAGAGTTCAGGTAAGATCTTAGACAAATTATTTATTTTCAAGAAGTCTGCCAACTGTTTCTTACTGTTTTCCATTACTTTTCTTTGTTGTTATTACCTGAGTGCAAAAAATATAAACATTAGTGGGTTTATATCAACTCTATTTAAAATGTCCTTTTTAAAGTTATTTTACTTTAAGTGCAAATTGTTAGAAAAAAGAAATTAACAAATGCATATAGAAAAGTTTTTTGAGTTTAGTTTGTGTTTTAATTATACTGTAATTTATTTTGTTGTTGATTGGATAGTTTGCCTCCGGATTTCACTGTGTATATAAACATCAAAAAGTGGGTTCTAGTGCATTGAAGGTGAAGGATGCTGTCAGCAACTAATAATGTAAAAAAAAAATTCTTTTTTTTTTTACTTTTATTTACCTTTATTGTTTACTTTGAGTTTCTTTGCCTATTGTGGTTTATTCGTATTTTTTCTGTTGAAAATCACTCATATGCAGAACCTTATCCAAAGTGCCTAGTTGAATGAAGAGCAGCTCTAGTATTTTATACCAAATTTGGGGATATAAGCAGCATATGATTTACAGGCAAGATCAGTGTTGTTTTAGTAAGTTTAACATTGAAGTCAAACCTTTTTTCTTTTTAAGCTTTTAAATTACATTGAATGGTTGGTGCGAATGGACACTAATTATCATAACACAATTATCAGTAGTGTAGCTTAGCATCTGAAAAAGGAAGTTCTGAAGCTTACAGTATTTTGAAGCAGACTAATATTTTATGCATGTGGTTGACTTCTTTTTTTCTTTTTTGCTACAGTGTATTTTCTGAGATTCAAGGAATTAGCTCAAGTTTTGAAATTCTATGTAGATTACTTTCTCAAGAACTGCTTCTGTACCTATGTTTCTTGTATAATCATGCAAATCTTGTGACAAATACGAGATTAGCTAGATAATTCTTTTCATTCTCACCTTAATATGTTTTTAAAATATTGTTAGAATTCAGATAAGAATCTCTTGGACCCTGACATGTGGTAAGAGCAGCTTCAGTTGTACATTTAAAATCTCAAATCTACGTTAGAATAGTATGCTTCTTTTGGTTGGTTGGTTGTTTGTTTGTGAAGTTTTATATGGGACCCAAATAGGGTGTTAGAAAGTAGTAGTCTTGGTTTGTTTGTTTGAAGAGTTATGATTAAAATTAACAAAAAATGAAAGTAAATAAAGTTAGCTTTTGTCTGTTTGTTTGTTAAATTGGTGAACAGAAATCTATCAGTTGTGCTTTTATACTTTTTTTTTACTTCAAGTACAGTAGATTTTGGGAAAGCTTTGTTAACAACAACATGTGGATTTCTTTCTTGCTTTTATATTATGCAATTTTTATTAGGTAAATAGCAGAGTGAATTAGTTCTGACATACTTTCCTCTAATAACATTGTGTAACAGAGTGTATACCAGAAATCATCTTTCTTTGCTGTTAAGTTTTAACGTGGTGAAACAAACAGTACGTTCATTCCTCGAGAATTTTGTTTGTGTAGGTGAGGAGTGGTCTAAAATGGCTGGTAATGAAAAGTTTTTTAATGAAGAGTGTAGGTTAAACAGCTTAGAAGAAAATTAAGTTCACTGGTGTTGTGTACTTTTTCTAGTTGAATGTAAGTAAGCACATGGTTTTTGTTTGTGTGGCAGGTGTCTTCTAATGTGACAGCTGATAATCATAATCATTTCTTTTAATACTAGCTAGGTCCCCCCCCTTTTTTTTTTTACACACGATAAAGATAAGCTGAAAATTTTGAATCATCTTTCTTGTCTGTCCATAAAATGTATTGGAAAAAAAAAGGATATGAAATTTTCTAGCATCATTTAAATGAAAGAAATACTGTAGCATGTTAGTAATTTGTTTGTTCCATGCCTTAAAAAAAAATATTTTTTAATTAGTGATGATTAATTTGAAGGGAATTTCTGTAAATTTGAATTCTAGTAGTTTTCAAACACACACATGCTACATGACAACTATGTATTAGGTTGTTAAAAAATTTTGTCAGTGTTTTTACTGCAACAATGACACTTCATATCCTTGCTGAACATGAAGTTTATTAATCAAAGTAAGTTCCATTACAATCAATACACATCTGCCAATGAGTTACAAGTGCATTTATACCATTTTGAAAAAATTTCTGGAATCAATAAACTGTTGGAAGGCAGTTTCAACTGCTGCTTGGTTGGAGAAGGATTTCTTATGGAGGAAGCTGTCGAGGTGTTTGAAAAGGTGATAGTATGTGGGAGAAAGGTGTGCCGAATAAGCTGGGTGAGGGAGAACTTTGTACCCCAATGTGTTCAGTTTCTGAAGAGTCAATTTTGCAACATGAGGACGAGCATTGTCATGGAGCAGGATTGGACCTCTTCGATTCACCAATGCCGGCTGTCTTTTGGAGAGTTTTTTGATGAACAACATTTAATTCACAACAGTACCTTTCAGCTGTGATGGTTTTTCCAGATTGCAAGAACTTATAGTAAATGATACCAGTTGCAGTCTACCAGACAATTTGTTGTTATTCAACTTGTGAGGCATCCACTGGTCAAGCTTTTTCACCTTGCTGATTGCATTAAGATGCTGGGAAACAGTTGCAGTGCATACGTCAAACTTTCCAGCAATTTCTCACACTGTTTTTCTTGGATCGGCTTCAACTGAGGCTTTCAGATGGTTGTCATCACAGCTGGAAGGAAGTCGCTACGTTCCTTATCTTCAAGGCTCACATCTCCTGATCGAAACTTTGCAAACCATCGTTGTACTGTGCGCTCATTAGCTGTGTCCTTGCCCCGTGCTAGCTTAATGTTATGAGTTGCCTCACTCTCTTTGTGGCCTAGTTTGAACTTGTGAAGCAAAAGAGGATGAAAAACCTTTCTATCCATACTTCACTCAGAACCCTGAAACAAATATCCATTTTAAGATTTTTAAAAGGGTAGGCTTTGCGTGATGAATGCCAAAGCACACACTACAAAACGATATATAACCTATCTACATACACCTTCACATGCATGCAAAAAATGAACCCCAAATTAACATAATATAAAAATAGACAAAACTTTTGTAATAGCCTAATACAATGTATGACATTCATATGGGTTTTATGACTACTTTAATATTTAGAAAATAAGCCATAATGGCTTGAAGATGCTGTGATAAATAAAATATAAATAGCTAGTTGTCAAGTAGTTTTGGTAAAAATTTTAATTTAGTTTAGAAGAATTAATGTCTTTTTGATAGCCAGATGAGAAATGTGACTACTACTATACAGAAATAAATGTCAAAAAACCTATCCAGAGCAGAGTAGGCTGCAATCCTTTGTTGGTATGTCCTCCCTGTTTTTGCTGAGTACACACATTAGTTGGCTTTTGTTTGTGTGAAAGCTTTTAATCAGTCTGATGGATTAATGCTACAAAAAAATGCTTCTCATTGTTATACATTTCAGAAAAAAAAATTTTAATCAAAATTATTGAATAAAGTAAATGAAAAGATAGGTATCTTAAAAATTATATAAATTCATGTTTTATTGAATAGCACTGTTGGACTTTCTTAGGAATATTGTGAATGAAAGATGTGATACTTCAGCACCTGATTTACATGAATCTCTTTCAGTTTAAAGAGAGAGAAAGAGAGAGAGATTAATTTACATTAATGGCTGTCTGTAACATTTGCTCATCAAAAAACATTTCTTAAGCATTCAAGTAGGAAACAAAGTAGTGTCTTCCAGTGTTTGCTGTCTTACCTTGCCTGAGTTTACCTGTAGATGGTCGCTGACTGACCTGATTGTCCAATGTGTGATTTTATGCTGCTGATGACTCACTCTCACATTCCCTTGGGTCACATGAATTAGACACCTGTTGTAAGAAAGAAGTGAACAAGCACACATTTTAGCTGCTGAGCTGACTGTTAGACTTTGATTTTGGTCAGACCAGTGAACTTAGTTGATTGGTTTTCTATCTTATTGCCCACTTTGAACAGGGCATAGGAACAAAATCAGAGCAGCTGTTAAAATTTCTTCATATGATACCTGGTGCTTAATACAAAGAGGGGAGTTTTTTATTGTTGTTTTTTCTGCCTGCTCCCAAGTTTCTGTATGTATTCTTTTTTCTTTTTTTTTTCAATTTTTCTATATCTTTATAATTTGCTTTGCAAGATTGAAAATTGATCATTTTGTATATGTATACAAATGAATGCTTTGAGTATAAGATTATTTATGTGGAATGTTTTCTGTTGTTGTTCTAGACTTGCTTCTCTAGCGAATAAATTTAAAAGAAAGGTAATTCATTATTACTGCTATTGTTTTAATACCATTTCAGAAGTATGTAAATATATAAAGGTTACCTAACACAAATGTTCTTTATGGTTGAGGTATTCTGACCTTACTGCTAGCGTGGAGACTGATTTAGTTAACAAGAAGCATTAACCCAGCAGAAGGGCTACAACACTGTCTAGAAGAGTTCTGTTTTCTCTCCTATTTCTTACTGAACCTAACCTGGTCAGTTTGCTGCCCACTATAAGAAAGGTTCTCTCTCTCTCTCTCTCTCTCTCTCTCTTATGCTGGAGAATGTTTATGACTAAAAATTGTTGAATAGGGAAAAAGAAATATAGTATTTATTTTCTCATGAATAAACTCAAAGCCAAAATAGGTACGCCATTTTGTTGTTGTTTTGGTTTGTTTTAGATGCTTTAAATAAGATTTTAGAAAATTTTTTCTCAACTACATATAAGGCTGACTGATGAAGCCAGCCATCCTAGCATAATTGTTTTCACTGTATCATAACTTTAGCTAGAGACATAAAGATAGCTCTCCTATTTTTGCAGTTTCTTATTTGCTAATGTAAGTTTTTTAGAAAGAGGAAAACTTTTTTTTCCTAAGTGCATATTTAAAAAATTTTTTTATATAAATGACAGATGAAGTTTAGGTTTTTATATGATGCTGTGGTAATGATTGAGAGATGTGACTCCATAAGCATGCACTTCAAAAAAGTGCACCTTTGGAAGAGCTCACTAGGAATTCTTTATACTATTATTACATGAATCATTCTGTGTATTTCAAAAAGATTAGAAAGAACATTTAACTGCACAAATGCTTAAAGCAAGCAAACAAATTATTTGAAAAAAAATAGTTATTACAAGTGAACATAATATCATCTCTTGTAATCAAACTGGATCAAATAGAGATCAGATGAAATGGATCAGGTGGCAGAGCAGTCAAGGCAAAGAACATAATAGATACAGTCAGTCACAACAACAATTTTGTTGGTTAAAAAATAATATAGGACAGACCGTACAAATAAACAAGATATTTATTTTCCTGTTGTATTCATTTGACTTTATGATGTGCTTGTTAACATCAGTTTATTTTTTGTTCACCGGCTGGTTGGGCAAGAATGTCGACTAGAGTTAGGTTTAATTTTTTTGTTTTTGTGTTGTTTGCCTTTGCATTGATGTCATTTTCATTCTTTTGTCTTGCATCCAGTAATTGTAAAAGTATTTGATGAAAGGATAAATTTTATGTTGGATATCTAGTGGACAATCATAGACAATGTTATCCAGTGTTGCAGTTACTTGATTTGGCACAAAGATGACAAAACCAGGATCATTCAAATAACTGAAAATTTGCTTCAGTGACATAATTGGACCCCAAACAGGTTATTTTAAACTTTCAGTAGCAAGCTTTTCATAGTGTAAGTAATAACAGCCTTGAATAGTGGCTGTCAGAAATTCATTGCATACGAACATGATTGTTCTCATTTGGAAGTTCATTAGAAACACTTCAAAATTTAAAACGCAACCAATGTTATTGGCAATATCAAACAGTTTTGAGAAAATTGCATAAATGAGTTTTGGTCTGTTCTCTCTCAGCATGTAGGTACATGAGATGCAAACTTTTTTTTTTCCCCAACAAGAAATATTCAAGTGTACATTTAATTATTTTCAAATTTATAAGATTGTATTCCTTATAATCTATTATTTATTTCTTTATTAATGAAAAGATTTTCTGAAGAAAATGTTCACTACTTTTGTTTGAACCAAACTTGAATATGCATCAACAATATGGTAACATTACTATCTAAAGGATGTCAATTTAATAGTTTAGTTAACACTAATTTACTCGCTGCACTCTCACCATCAAAATAACTGAGCAATATGAAATCTTTTTTGTACTTAGGTTTGGCATAAAATAAAAATAGAAAAGGAACTAATTAACATTTTCCAACTAAATGTTTATCAATGACCCACACCATTTTTATGCAATGGCCACATTTGATTGTCAGACAAACAAAAATAAGTTTCTACTTGTGTGCATTAACCTTGCCCAACATCTCCCTGGAGAATGCTTCACCAGCAATAGACTATCGGGGTGGGTGACATTATAAGTTTGCAGTTTTTGAGAAGTGGGCTCATTAAATAGCCATGATCTTGTGCTTGAATCTTCCAAAAGTGGATGCACTTTGGCTGCTGCTTATTATTTCAAATTGGTTTGAATTTCATTTTTTAAAATCATTTCTGGATTAGAAGTGTAGGTACCATTATTATCAGTGACATTGTTGACTTCATAATTCAAGGTGCTTTGCACTTGTTCTTAGCATTTCTGCAGCACCAGCTGATTGAAGGCTTGTTTTCAGTCAGTGCAGTAAGCATGGCCCCTTTAGAATTGTTCTCTGTTCCATGTTGTTTGCAGTAGATGATGGATGTTTTCTTACAGGAATACCTTGAGCTTACTCTACATCTCCTATTAGGAGTATGTATGTGTGTGAGCAGCACACAACAGAAAATGCTCATTGCTCAGAATGAAGTGATGCTGAACAAATTTATATCAAACAGCTTACTGTTGCATTTTATGGCAAGATACCTTCCTGGATATTTTAAACAGTTTTAGCTACTTTGGACATCTGCAGCACTGAATAAGGAGTTAAATTAATTAAACCAGTGTTGTTGTTTTTTCATTTTACCTGGCTCACCGTAGTAATAACATACATCTTTGGCTGATATAGAAAATAATGAAGTCTCTAGAGAGTTGGATCATGTGATCAGCTGTGCTCTACTGACTGGTAAATAGAAGCATAATATGTTGTATGGATATTTACATTTATTATATCTATATATAGTATTAAAATTAAATGTTTCTATATTTGGTAATCAAATGAATAGTGGAGCTGTGATGCAACATTCAATAAGTTCTGATAATTGATTGCATAATATTTTCTGTAGATAAATTTGTTAGGATGTTATACAAATAAGCATAGGATGTTTTTTTAAAAATGTATGAAATCGCAACAAACTTGTTCATTTCTTGCAATGTCTTTGTTGAGATTTTGCTATTTCACATGTACAACAAGCTGTGAGCTAGGTAATGGCGTTTTGTTTCAGAAAGCTCTTTAGACATTGCTTCTTTCTGCTGACAAACAATTTATAAATGCCAATTTCTTTTTCATTTACTAGATGCATGCATTGTGTAACAAAAAATGTGCTTCATTAAAATGTATTATTAGATTATTGTTGGTGATGAAGTTTTAATAGATTTTAGTTAGCGATATACAGGTAGGTACTCCTCGAATTATGTAAAGAGTTACGTTCCTGGAGGCATTATGTAAGTCGATTTTTATGAAAGTGACTAACTTACTCAGTAACCTGAAGTGAGTAGTCTACCCTACTGAATATAATCTGCATAATACCCAGCATAAATCAATGCAATTTTTAAAACGTAAATAACTATCATTTTGTATGTATTGAATTTAAATGAAATGCAGTATAGAAATAAGCATTAAATATACAATTAATTGAATATTCAGTAGTGCATTATCTTAATTCCTATTGTTGGCTTGCTCTCTTGAGGTGGTGGAGGGTGGTGGTGGTGGTGGTGTGTTATTTACATTGTGGGAGGAGTAGGTGAGGTGCCAGATGAGGACGAGGAAAGGACAGCAAACTTCTCCATAGGGTCATCGTCATCTTCAGGGCTTTGAGGCACAGACGTTGCAGGAACAGGAGTTGGGAAACCAGATGTTGAAGGCACAAGTTCATGAGACGCTGAAGGTTGCTCAAGCCTTTTCATGAAGTGGTTAAAGGTTGACTGAACAGTTGCTTCCTCCCCTTCTCATAAATAAGTTTGTAGCAGGAGAGGTTATTCTGAATTGCCCTGAAGTTTTTGAATTGTTCTTCATTGGAGTCAATATTTTCAAGTGCTAACACCCAGCATCAAAATGAGAGAATGCCTCTGCTAAGTCCTTCATGGTGATCCACTTTGAAGGTTGAACAATGTGTGGATCTTCTTCCTGCCTCTCTGCCTCGGCAGCCTGTGACTCCAACTGCATGAAGTCATCATTCGAAAACTCTTCCAAATGACTATCCAGGAGCTGTTCTACATAATCAACCTTTACCTCAAGGTTAAGCTGACAAGCCAAGTTAATGACTTTCTGAACCACTTCCTTGATGGGCTCTGTGAATCCCCTGAAGCTGTGGACAAACTGAGGGCAGAGTTTCTTCCACACACCATTCATATTGGTGGACATGATCTCTTGCCAGGCTGCTGCAATATTCTTGGTGGCATCGTGGATGTTGTAGTCCTTTCAAAACTGCTTCAGTGTCATTTTGTTCTCCTCAGTAGTCTTTATAGCCTGGGTAAATGTGCGATAAAAGTAATACGCCTTGAATGTTGCAATAACCCCTTGATTCATCAGCTGCAACATTAAGGTGGTATTTGGTGGCAAGTACATCACCTTGGTGTCAGGATGGTAATCATCAAGGTATATTGGATGGCCAGGGGCATTATCAAGAACAATGAGAATCTTGAATGGAATTCCTTTATCCTGGCAATAATCCTTCAGCTGGGGAACCAGGTGATACCAAAACCAATCCTCAAATATCTCCAGGTTAACCAAGGCCTTCGAGTTTGACTTCCAGATGACAAAGCCTGGGGATTCTTGGAGTGATACACCATGAAGAGTTTCATCTTCAAGTCCCCAGCTGCATTACAACCAAGCAACAACATAGGACGGTCCTTAGCCTCCTTAAACCCCGTCATTGCCTACTCCTTTGCTCTGTGTATATACAGTATGGCATTTTCTTCCAGTACAATCCAGTTTCATCTCAATGAAGCATCTGTTCTGGCAAATAACCTTCCCCCTCACTTATTTGTGCCAACACTTTAGGAAATTCACCTTTTGCTTGCACATCAGCGCTAGCAGCATCACCACTCTCTCTCACATTATGGAGATTAGCACAAGCCTTAAACCATTGAAATCACCCATAACTAGCCACAAATGACCCCTCTGCTTCACCACTCTTAGCCTTTAAGTCTTCATAAAGACTTCTCACCACCACCTGAATCTACCCCAGGCTAAGAGGAATATGATGCTGGGTTTGATCTTTGATATACACAGTCAACAATTTTTCCATCTCATAGATCAAACCAGTTCTCTTCTTAGCTATTACAGTGGATTTCATGGGTACAGATTCTTTCACATGTTTTTTAAAAAGATCTTTATCCTTTACAATTGCATTCATGCACAATACAGCCATTCTGAGAGTACGTGCAATCACTGTTGGTTTTTTCCACCTTCGTATCACTTTACTGTATCTAGCTTTTCTTCAAGTGTAATTGTCTTGCGCTTCTTAGATCCATTATCTTTCACATCACTTATGCTTTCCAGTCATGATTGCAACAGCAACAGTTTGGGTGACAATTAAGGAAAACTGTGTAAGTCTTGCAGAACAGCAGAACATTATACAAGGTAGGGCAGCTATGCAAAACTGGGGAAGTGCATGAGATCAGGAGCAAGTTGCGTAACAGTTTTCCTCCATGAACAGAGTAATACTTTACATATCTCTAAAAATATTTTGCATATTGAGTTTTTTTTTTACTAAGTGTCAAATTTACGTATGTCTAGTGATATGTAAGTCGTGGAGTGACTGTACTGATCATTTTAATTAAGGCATTCATGTAAAATATATGCTTTTTGAATCGTTAGGTTATTTCCTTTCTGTAAGGTAGAGCAGTTTGTGTACATGCATATTTTAATTCTGCATTAGGTATGTCATTAATGACCATTTTCCTATTTGACCAAAGCAAACTCAGTCTCTTTCTACTGTTTAATTTTAGGCTTATCTTGCCATACTTTTTTAAAAAAGATTTTTGTGGTGATCATTAAAAAAAGTTATGTCATTCCACTTTAAGCTATTCATATTTCTGCTTAGTTAACCTTTCAAGTTGTGTCCTGCCCATAATAATTAGAAAATATTTTTGGAAGTGGATCTAAAGTACTGATATCAGATTTTTGCCAGTCATAATTTTTTAATTCTCTTTGCTAAGAAAAGATATTACCTTTTTCCCCATCAAATCTGGCAGATTTATTATAAACACTAGTCATACCAGTGTTATTAATAATAGTGGAGAAGTTTCTACTGCCATTGTTTAACTATACGTGGTTTTGATAATTCAGGGCTGCAAATGGTAATAGCTAAAGCAGTCAAAGCAATGTCATTAGCTTTAGTAATACCAAGAAGTTTTATAAGACTAATGTTCTAGCTATATGTACAGTGCTTTGCTATAATAATTTGGTCACTCATTATTACAATGTTACTTAGCTACAGAAAATGGCAAATAAAACATGCAGTAAACTGAAATTCTTTGTTTGGTTGAACTTTTTTTTCTAGTAAGAAATGCTTGCATCCTGTTTGGCATTGAATCAAGATTTAATGTGTGCTTTGGTCAACCAAGAGAAAGAGCTTGCTTTATCAGTTTGATGGAATGTGGACAAATTGCTCAAAGTTGACAGTCCAGATGCTCTTAGGTACTTGATCGAGTTTAGCATATTAAGTGAAGAAGTTGAATACTATGATTTCTTTTCCAGTTTATGATCACATGAAAGATATGACATGTAGCAACATTCTCTTGAGGAATATGGGTATAGAATCTTAGAATGCCTTGTTGGTACAATGGTATAATTATGATGTCTTTCAACCACACATTCTCTTTTTGCCATGCTAGACTCTAGTTCATACCATGACACTGGCATCTCCATATTTGACCATGTGCTAAAAACATTGGGGTTGAAGGTCCTTGTTAGGTTTTGTCCAAATTCAGGTGTAATCTCCTGATGTAAATTGCTTAAATCTTGACACACTAATGTACATGCCAAAACTTGAGGGTCTTGCCAGGCATCCTCTAACCAGACCTTCAAAGCGTTTAGGGGTAGTTGGGTCATTCATTGGCACATTTACATTACAAGGGTGGATGTGGACATGGTGAATAATGGCAAATCTTGTTTTGGTATCGCTGTTAAAAGCCTTGCGGCTACAACAATGATATTTACCTCATGAATATCATTGATTCTGACCACACTTTGAATGACCTATAACACAGTCTTGGGGAAATGAAGAATTATCACAGGACTGCCTATGTAGATATCCAATATATACATAATTGCACCTGAAATATGTAAACTTTGGTCAAATGCATTTATTAATGGGAGTAACTAAATTAATATGGCAGAGGACCATAGTACAAATAAATTAAGGTTGAAGAAGGGTAATAAATGAAGCAAAGTGATTATAGAACATTTTTATGAAAAATGAGTGAAGTGCCAAGTTATTAGTTCCTTGTAATTGCATTAAATATGCATGAAGTATTATTAAAATATCACTTGACAGTGTGCAGTTGTCTTATGTTAATTCTGTTACTAAATATCTCAGTGGAGTGGAGCCTAGCCAGAGTGTTTCATTAGCTTGGTAGAAATGGAGTTATACTGACTGAAATGTGAATGTCATAATAAAAGAGCAAAAAATAGACTAAAAAATGTTTTCTAAAATGATCATAACTAACTTTAAAAGTTTGTTCTTCTGGTAAAATAACAAAGTGCAGCTATATCAACAGCATTGCATCAATTTTTAACTAATTAAATCTTTGAATATCACACACTTTTAAAAATGTATAATTACTAAATGGCTATTAGTATTTAAACAATAAAACTATCTAATCTAGAGTAAAGACATAAAAATTTGTGTGAATGGTCACAGGTTAAGTCATCCCTATGGCTTACACATATTGTACATGGAAGTTGTCAAAAATGTAAATGTGAACCTGGAATTTTATAGGCTAATGGTAAAATAGCTGATTGTGAATTGGTATTAGTAAACTAAAAAATGTTTGTTTGTTTTTTTCTTATAGCTACCATAGAAAAAAAATTAATGTAATTAGCTTTACCTTCATTGGTGTAGGGTGTGTAATTGTTAGATGGACATCCTCTGCTGTAGATTAAAAATGAATTAATATACAGACAATAAATATATTATAATTTGTATGTTAGGCTAAACTAAACCAATAATTGAGTTATTATTGCTTGATATTCATGGCTATCTAAGAAATACTGTATTTGATTTTGTTCAATCATATTAAAATGGTCATTTGTTTTGTTGTATATCAAAGAAAAATTAAGTCTATTGATTATGAACCACACATTTGATTAACTTCATTGAAGAAGTTACTAACATGTATAAGTATAAATGTCTTTCTAATGGAAATGTTCTATTGAGCAAAAGACTTATTTTGTCTGTTTGGTTTATTAAAAAATCACTATACTGTATTCGTTGCTAGGAGATTTTTATTTAAATCAATCACCTTTTCCTCTTTTGAAAGTATTGGTAAGCATTTTGACAAATTATCACAAACAGCTGTGCACATGTCATTGTATGTAAGATTTGGCAGATCTCATTGGCCTATTGCAAGAGCAAGATGGAATTAAAAATTATGCATTGAAGGTGTTGATTTTCACATTCTTCTCATTCATTACAAACAGGCATTTTAATTTGTTCTTTGTTGGCATTTCTTAAAAATTAAACTAAGAATGAAGATTTGGCTGCTGAAAAATTTTAAAATCACTCCTATATAGAAAGTATGAAACATTCCTATCAACCAAAAATTTTCACATTCTATTGTGAATAAGTCTTACCAGCTGATTATTTTGATTCATTAATTGTTGTTGACATGCACTTTCTCAGTTTTGGGATTTATGGATCTCTATCTTGGTTACAATTTGTGGAATTGGTTGGTAACATACTGAGTGGGTTGCAGAACTAGGAGGCCACAAGTGAGAGACCCCTGGATGATGAAGAAAAGCAAGAAGTAACCATGCCAGTACACCGAAAAACCAAGCCAGTTCTGATTGGGATGCAACGTCTGGTTTATTGATAAATTTACATATTTTTTTTTTTTTTTTTTTATTTTTTTTATTTCTTCTTTCTCTCTCTCTCTCTCTCTCTCTCTGAACATTGCTTGTTTTTAGCTGCTATTGTTTAAATAGATTTTTTTAAAAAATACTAATAAGCACAGACTACTAATGTTTTGTTCAGTCAGCTATACCTGCAGGAAGTCTAATTTAACACATTAGTGTATCAAGTGGTTAATGTCTTTTCTGTAGTAGTAGTAGTAGTATAGGCTTTAAATGATAAAGATTCCCTCAAGGATTTTTTTTTACATATTTTACAGACTGAGTTATTAATGTTCAAATTTTTGTATTCTAAAGATCTGTGGCTCTGCTCAACCTCTTGTTTGTCTTAATATCTGTACACTATGTACAGATATATGTATGCTTTCTTTCCTTCCTTCATCAAAATGACTTGCATGCTACTGCACTAATAAGGACTGTCCTGAAAGGGGGAAAGACTGCAGAATGCTTATGGCATGACACAGAGTGCTTAGGAACCTCTTGACCAGGGTCAAGTTACTTCAGGGAATATTTGGCTTCCTAGCTGGACCCAAAAGAAGCTAAGGTGAATTAAATGAATGGGGAAGGTGAACAGTACTCATTAATATGATAAAGACTGTTAGTATACATGGGGGGAACCTAGGTTTCAAGAGATGTAATTATTCAGTCACCTTGAGTTTATTTATTCAGGTGTATAAACTGGCTGTTGACAGGAAGCATTCATTCATATGCTGTTTTTGAGAGTAACAAAGATTCACATGAACATTTGGGGGTCTGACTATATTTATTGTCTATTTAACTTTTTAAAAAAATTTATGTAAAAGCAAAAAAAATAATTCAAACAAATCTAAAGTGTCTTTTTAATATTTTCATGATTATCAAAGGATATAGAGACTAATCTTTTCATTTTTAAAAAAAAAATAATTTCTGTAAAATAGAATATTGTAATATTTGGCATGAGTAGATATAAAGACAAGGAGAAATTGGAAATTATCTTTAATGGCAGTGATAGGTATTACAGTACATTTTAAGAAATGTTTGATGTCACTTGAAACAAAACTGTAGCCATGATTGCTGTTCGCTCAGATAAACCGATTTATACTAAAGTAGGTGTGTCAGTGAGAGATTAGGAGAGGGGAAAGACTTGATTTAGCCAATACATAAAAACGTTGAAAGTTGGGTTTTGCTTTCTATTGTAGACATTGTCCAGGTTCATTGAGAAATCGGCTGCAGAACAGATTGAGTCCAATGACTGTCAGCTAACAGAGAGAGACAATGAAAAAGTCAAAGGAGGTAATTCAAGCTTTTGAACTTTAATGCTCCACTTCAAGGCTGTAAAGTAGCAACAGCCTATACTTTTTTACTACCAGGGTGGAGGAGTGCCCTATTTATTACTATTATCATTATTTTAGAGATTTCTGAATGCTCTTTAATCAAATTTTCAGTAGGTTACCTGCCATTGGGATTTTTTTTTAAAGGAATGGGATAGTGCTGTTTCCTTATAATGTTTATCCTGGAGGAAGATTCCAACATGCCATAATGACCTCTATTGTGCTGTTTTGCATAGTGCTCAATTTACTAAAAATGCACCTGAGCACTATAAGAGAGAGTCTGTGTATAATAAATAAAAGGCATTTTTAAGAGTGGCAGAAACAAAATACACATCTAGAGAAAATTTTTGATTACATCTGTCCATTTTCAACCAAAAGTAACTCAAACCAAATATGCAAAAAACAACAACAAAAAACCCACATTTCCAGAGCATTGGAGACCTCATGTAAATATATTGATTTCAAAAAGTTAAGCAACAAACATAAACAAAAAATTCCAATGGTTAAAGTTTTATTCTTTTATATCTGGCTTTAATTCTGTTTAGTATTTATCAGTGTTTGTTTTTGTTAAAATCTTCACAAATTGAGTGAAGTATATAACAACGTTCAAAATGAATAAAAAAAAGCTTTTGTGTATGTTTAAAAAATTTTGTGTAGTCTTTGTGTATCTAAGATTATGTGGAGATCTGATTTTGGCAGTTAAATTTGAGAAGATAAGAAACAAGTAGATGAGTCTTGGTTTTTAGTTTACTTTTTACTCTCAGGTTACAAGGGAGTGGTGACTTAAATCTTTATCAAGATTTTCGTGATCTTAAATCTTCCTTATTAATAGAACAGTGACTACATATACCATTGTTACATTGAAATGCACCAGGCATGGTCAGTATTCTTAATAATGCTTTGGATAAATGATTTAAATGGATGAGACTTCCTGCTCTTGTGTAAATTACTGTGTTCAGATCATAATGCCTGAAAACAAGATTCCCTGTAAGATTTGAAGGTGATAGTTGTGTTGTGCATGTAGATATTTATATTGCTTGCTTGTTTTGCACTGAATTTATAAGGCAGTGGAATTTCATGATGACCCTTACAAAAGTAGCCAAAATGATGTTGAGCATAGTCCTAGATTAAAGAATGCTGTTTTTATTGTAAGAATTGCTTGTTTTTTCAAAATGTCATATTTGCATAACTTTATAGAACAGATGCATCCATTCTCCACAAGAATAATCATGACTCAGAACTTGGTTGAGTGAGTGTAGTAATATAACTGAACAGAGCAGTACATTAATTAAAAAAAATCCAGTACTACAACTGTCAGTTGATTTTCATGTGCCTATCAGTTTGATTTATTAAGAAAAGAAAGAAAGAAGATATGTTGTCTCAGACTTACAAGGAAGGTATCTTTGGGATATGCTAAAGAGAAATGCCAACATTTCATTTTGATTGATAAGATTTTACTGTAATTTCAGAAATGTTCAGTGCAGCTAATGTTTTGTTTTTTTGTTTGTTTTTTTTAAGTACGAATGATTTAGGATGCAGGTGGAAACCTTATGTGAAAATGCCAAATTTTTGCACAATCTAACACATCTAAAAATCACAGCTCTAAGTCTTTACCACATGAGACCAGCTCTATTGGCATGATAGCCAACCAGTACTAAAATCTATTAATACTACAATATGATCCCCAGTGGAAATTTAGAAAGTGCAGACCCCCTTTTCTTAGATTATTTGTGCTTTCAAATCACTATCTAATGAGAAGTTATCAAAACACGTACAGATGAGAGGGCAGTAAAGTTTTACTTGCACGTTCACTTATATTGCTACAGGTAATGGGTAGGATTTTATTATAGCTGCAAAAAAAATTTTTATTAATATTGCAGATAATTAAGGACTACACTTAATGTTTTACCAAAAGGTAGTTAGTGCATTAACTTTTCAACTAATTTCTGGCAATGTGATTAAAAAGACAAAAATTGGTTCTATATAATTTCTTAATAAAGAAAATTTGTCACTGATTTTTAAGTTTACCTTTTGTTTTTGATATTTAAACAATTAGTTTATTGATAAGAAATCTGAAATAAACCATGTTTTAATACTGTGATCATCATCAGTGAATGAAGCTTGTGCAAATGAGCATGGATGTAATTTTTTTAGACTTTTAGTATAGTGTTTATCATTAACTGTAATATAGAATATTTTTTTTGCTTTTCTTTCTTCATAGAAATTAGAGGGTAATTTGGATTTTTTTCACTCCCTGTCACCATACTAACATGACATATCTCGTTTTTGGTGATGACATACTGCAGATTAGTGACCAGTTTGTGATACAGATAAACTCAACAACATCCATATTTGCAACCAAGAACAGTCCTTCACCAACTAACCCTGTTGATGGATGACAGCAGCATTGGTTTAGTAGCTCTGTTAATGATAATATCATAGGAAAAATGCTAAATATACCTTATTTGTATAAAATAACACATCACCCATTTTTTTTATAAACAGATTTTAACATTTGTGTTTATTTGTTTATTTTAGAGATTTAAATTGTTACTACTTTTTAAATCAGTCTTACTATCACATTCATTGTGGGTACTAAAAGCTTAATTATAGAAATGCTTGTCTTTTAAAGATAAAATGTGCCTAATGGTGTTGAAAATCCATTATAGCTAATGTAGTATTTCTGACTGGAATATCTAAAAGTTTCATGTGAACAGTAAAAATCTTTATGCTAAACTTTTTAATTTGCTAAGTGGATAGATAATTGCAAACTGGTATATCAGAGAGGATTTGTACTGTGAGCATCTGTCTGCAACATCCATAATGAATGGGAGGGAGGGAATATTTGGGGGTGGTTGGTTATCATACAGATATGAAAAAAGTTACGGCTTAGCAAGTTTTAAAAATATTTGCCATTTTGGTGTTTTCATAAATTTTGTCTCTGAGATAGACTTTAAAATTTAGTATTGAATTTCAAATTCACTGTTTGTTTGCTATTATAACTAGATGTGAGGTTGACTGGCCAGTTTTGAATTTGTCTCATTCCAAATTTTATACTACGCATTTTGAATTCTTTTCCTTAATGAAATGTGGTATATATTTTTTCTCTCTAAGATCCTGCAGAGCGACTGATTTTATGGATCGATTATATTTTAATAGATTTTTTTGTGACTGAAAAAAATCTATTTTTGGGCACATTTCTTTGTAAAGTTGATATGGTGAAATTTTTTATTTTTTCTTAGGAATGTGTCACATCATGAGATAGCAAACATGACCCTT
Organism: Nautilus pompilius; assembly: GCA_018389105.1. Lineage (NCBI taxonomy): Eukaryota > Metazoa > Mollusca > Cephalopoda > Nautilida > Nautilidae > Nautilus > Nautilus pompilius. Next base: position 1,758,805 of record JACATO010002123.1, read on the forward strand.
AACACTTTATACCATTACTCCTACTACCATCTTGCACACTAAATACAGATGGGCCTATCTCAGTGACATTCCATAGTTTATATCTGTTTATTTGGAAAACCTGTCTGTATTACATAATTTACACAACAGTCATCTCTTAAGTCATTCATCTTTGTTGGCAGATAACATACAAATGGGGGGAGGGGTTGGTTTTTCTTTTTTCTTTTTTTTTTATTTCTCTACCTAAGCAAAAAAAGGTCAGTATTCATCTTAGAGAAAGCAAGAATGGCTTTTTATCTCTGTAGGCTGATTAATTTTTTACAGAAAATCATATGATTTTGATAAGAATCTCATAGACAAGAAGACATCCTGGGCATATGAATTTGTGGACTTTAAAGAGAAATTCTCAAAACAACTTAAAATTTGTAATTTATAAGTGTATACAATGGCCAGAGGAAGTCATGTTAACCTGCCTTTGGCTTTTTAGCTCAGTTGCATTCAGATTAATTTGATGGTCACTTGTGAAAACTGGAGGTTTACTTCAATTTGAAAGTTATTGATGTTTCAAGTTTATGCTCCACTCAGCCTTGAATAAATCCTGATGACAGTTAAAAACCCAAGAGAGAAACAAACTCTGAAAGCAATTTCTAGCATTTTTATATGTTGATTGTTTTTTTCACATTGCTGGCAGGCACTGAAAATTCTTGTAAAGCATTTTTATCATGCAGTAGATTACAGATGGTAAATATGTAAGAAAATATCAGGAAACTAGTTCTAATATTCACTAATTCTCTAGAGAGTATATACAACATTTTTGCTCTGCATGAGTTAACCCTTTGTCATTCAAGAAATTCAATATTTAATATGCACAAGATGGCCACAAAAAATTCTCCTACCTAATTAAAATTACTAAAAAAAACATTAAAAAGTCATGGAATGACTTAACAATAATAATTTAGTGTATAGTTCAGTAATTCAGTGAAAAGGAAATGTCAAAAAATGAAAGGAAAAATTAAATTTATAGTGCAGAAAGTAAAAAAAATGTAGAGTAAAATCACTCTACTTATCACAGAGTTGCCAATACAGGTCAATTTCTTGAATTTCCTCCCTGTCATTACTTTTGGTGTTGTCTGTTGTTTTCACTCCGATAGTCTTCAATGCATGGCAAAGGATTATAGTTATGTTTATTGCTAATGGCACTTTTTTTGTTTCTGGTGGTATCAATCCAGTCCAGGTGTTGTCAGCTCATCCTGCCTCTGTCTATGTGGAGCTAGTAGTGGTTAGATTCCTCAGCTACATGGTAAAGGAAATTTTTTGATATCAGCCCATAGAATAAATCCACTGGCTTCCCCTTATCAGGGACATCTATATTTGGACTGGTGTGATTGGCCTCAGATAGCTGAAAGATCTGAGGTATGAACACTTGAGACCTCCATATCACCAGAAAGCAGAAAGAGCAGATTCACTGTTGGATTCCATCATATATCAAGTAAATTAGCAAACTAGGTAATGCACATGGTTCATACTAGTACCTTCATTAGTAAAATCATTTTTGTTGAGAAAATGAAGTGATATAAATAGCCAGAGGAAGTAATGATATAGACCAAGCATGTTTTTGTTTTTTTATATAATGTCTATAGTATAGTCAGAAATGGTCATTAAATGACTCATCAGTGCCTGACCATTTTCAGCCACTTGAAACAGGTGAAGATTAATGGTTTGAAGTCTTGTGATTTATTTCCCACACATTTATACAAAATACCTATTTGCTTCATTCTCTTATTACCTGAACTATTTTAATGTGCAAATCATTCTACCTTTTCATGTTGCAGATACTAGATATTTGTTTTCTGTACATCTTACTACTTAAGCCCTTTCTCATTCATATTAGACTTATAAGTTAAGCATTTAATGAAATTTCAAAACTCTGTGTTAAATAATTGAGTACTCAAATTTTCAAATATCAGTACATTTCTGAGAGGTAAATTTTTGTTAGTTTATTTATTCATTCATTCATAAGCTTAATACATCCAAAATTAAATTTAACTTGATGTTTGAGTCAATAACATTTAACAAATTTTCAGTTTAAAAAGATTTATTTTCAATAATTGACAATGCAAGGCTGCAATTTTTATTTTATATTTTATTAATATCTAATAAAATTTGATAATATTTGTGTATAGTACAACATTTTGTAAATTATATATTACTACCACATACCCCATCATGAATTGTATGGGTAAGAAATATTTGAATTATAGTCATACAGAGGAGATTTGTGACAGATTGGTTTTACTGTTTGAAGAACTTCCTGTACGGTTCTTATGATTTAGTAATAATCAACAAAGAGAGTTTTTTTTATCACCTCTACAGAATGCAGTCAGCCTAATAGTAAAGTGGTAGCTGTTGCTTCTGCAGCTGTTTAATTGGTTCTCTTTAATGAAACTATGATTTTGGTTGACACCACCTTGTTATAATTTATTTAGTACAGTTATTTTGATGTAACCTTTCAGCAATTCTTTCCTTTAAGACACCAACATTGTCAACATTTTTGTAATGATGATAAAAAAAACTGACTACAATTTTGAATTTTTTTCTGCTCACTTCAAAATAGGATCTTGACGTTCATAGTTTACATGCACACAAAACTCCTTCCTAACACAAAATGCCTAAATGGAAACCAAACCCTTAGAATAAAAAAAAACTTTGAGATGCTTTTTGTTGTTTCAGATTTCTGCTGGAATGACAGAATCAAGTATGAATGTTATTTGAGGAAATAGAGGTGTTGACCTCAAAGACCTCATACTAAGACTTAGAGGGGCAACTTGATACTTACCAGTAAACGTCAGAGAACCTGGAGACCTTTCAATAATTCTTAAAATTGTTTGCATATTTTAATGATAGCTGAATTTTCTGTTTGATATGATTTTTTCTTTCTTTCTTAAATTAAATTTAAACATTGGCATTTCATTTCCAAAAAAGTTTCCATAGTTCGAAGTTTTTTCTAAATTTATCAAACACTAAAAATTCTACTTTTATAAATTAAAACCTTAATTTTAAAATGCAGGGATACTATTGCTGCTGCTGCTACAAGCATCATATACACTGTATATGTCTGATGGGGTTACATATTGCCATGAGGATCTGTTACTCTTCAGCAGAAAGCTATGAAACCTTTCTTGAATGTTGCAGATGGGCAGTTGACCAGACTAAGTCGGTTGCCAATTGGAATCAAAATTATCCTGTAGTGACACACTGCCATATATTTGCCAACAACATGTAAATATTTCTTTGTGCAGATCTCTAGTGTTTGTCTTCACAAAGATTTGAATTTGTTAAGCAGTTATAATAATCTAATCTTAGATTATTTATATAAATAGGTAAATCAGGAAGGATTTTCACAAGTTAGAATTGAAAAACATTAAAAGAACTCTGCTTTCTGATTTCTAAAACCAATGGGTTAAGTTCTATCTTTAAAGGAAATTAAAGTTTAAAAAAAGTTAGGGTTAAGTCTGATAATATTTTCCATTAAATTATCAAGCCACCTACAATTTTAACTTCATAAATTACAATACGGTTTTTCTTTGCATTTTATGATGTTGTTTGAGAGTTTAGTGGTGTTTTGTTATTGTCTGGGGGTAGATTGCTTCTTTTCTAAGAATCATTTTTGTCAATGTTTAGGGTGGAGTCAGATTAATAATATATGCCTTCTATTAAAGTACTGCCCTTTCTAAATCATAGATTATTGCTAGAGTATTCAAGTTTTATTTCCCCACAATGTTGTTTACATATCTCTCCCAGGGACTGGCAACATTTATCCCTGTAATTGATTAGCATCAGAGAGAAGATTTGTTCTAGTCTTTCTTTTTCTTTTCCTCTCTCTTTTCGTAACTACATAAGCATAAATCTTATTTAGAAAATTAATTGTTGAATTTTTGTTTGAACATTTTTTACACACTGGCAAAAGTTTGAAGTTTATAGAGGTTATTAAAATGTATGTAAGCTTTAAATGCTGACTGGGTTCATTATTTTGAAAGTTTTCTGGACATGCAAAGATCAGAACTAATGTAGGAGGCTGTGCCATTCTTAACTTAATTTTACCTTGGAGTTGACATGGTTTATTGCCTACCTGTCTGGATTTCTATTATGTTGGCTCAAGTCATCAAAACACCTACCAGACTCATTTTGTTACTAACCTACACTTCTTGGTATATATCCATTTATATCTGTGGCCAAAATATTTTTGTGCATAAAGTTATTTGCATACTTTCACTTGGGCTTTGAGAACAGTCACATGAAATAGGAACATTCTAATATGGTCTTTTAAATCAGTATTCTTAGCACAATTCTGTCAATTAGTTAATTTCTTAACATTTTTAGTTATTTCCTCTTGTTTCAGTTGAGTCTGTAACTGGAATTGTTTTCCTTATTTGGACCACTTTGATATGGTTTATTTTTAGCAGATTATTTAAAAAAAAATTTTTTTCTAGAATTCTTGTTTATTAACCATTAAACAGCAGCTCTTGTCAAATGACATTTTAGCTTTTCCTGTCTCTATTTAAATTCCAAACAAATTTGTGGTAACAACAAAGGCCAATGGAGGTCACTACCATAGCCTGCCAGGTGCAGGAAAATTTCCCAGTTCTCAGTACCTCACTAATCATTATGGATGATGCACGCCCCTTGAACTCTCAGGATGATGCCTCACCTAGTGTAAAGCATATGCTGACACCCATGGAAAATTTTGAGAATGTTGGATCAAATGAGAGGTGATCTGACTGACTTTGAGTGACCACTGGAATGGTGGTGACCAGTGTTGGATGTTACTATCAGCTGCATCCCCTGCAATTTCACATTCAGCCTTTGCATGGTTGTATGGTGATGGTTTCATGCCAACTGTGCCTTTTTTGATAGAGGTTAATAAACAAACAAACCAGATCTCCAGGCCCACCCATTTTATTGTGAGGTGAGGAAAGATCACTTTGGATTTGTTGATGCCACCATTTACCACATCTTACTCTGCACTTCATCAGGCCAAAACAAGGTTAGTTATATGCTGATTTTGTATATTTATCTTAATTTTGCATGCAAATGTCATTTCATAAGAAAAAATATTTTTTGATTTTTTTCTTTTTTTGCTTGCATGGTAATGAGATTTTTTTACCCTTTACTGCCAGCTGAGGGTTAAAAGATCATTAAGATCAACAGGGTTCTTACATATATCACCACTGTCCATGATTCAATGTCATTTTTAAAATTACTAATTACAAATGATCGAATGCAAATATGAAATTAAAACAATTTTTGTTGATGTTTTGGCATTTGCCTGTCATTTTGTGTTAGTCTTTTTTAATTGAGAGTGGAAAAAGTATCCATAGAAATGTCATGCAGCATAACATCTTGTACAATTGAATGCCATTAACTCATGAAATTGTGATCTTCTCAAGATCTGTATCATAACCCATACATTTTTGTAAAGCATTTAAAGTATACATTTACTGGAGTTTTATGAAAAAATGGTATAATAAAGATTTTACCATAAAAATTATTTTTAGTTATGGATTGAATTAAATGCACGATCAGTGTTCCAATAAACATCTATAGCTTTTGAGGAGTTAAACATATTCAATTCAAAAGCAAATTTCAACAATTTCTAATACAATCCCTTTTTCATTTGCTTTGGTTCTTCCATTAGGTTGGCTAGAACTAATTTTTCACACAACAGCCATACCAACCTAAGTAAGCATACAATCTAAATTTATACAAAAAAGAAAGTTATTTCTAAAATTACCAGATATGTACTTATTGAATACATATATATTTTTTTTTTGAGAGCTTGTGAGTATACTTTGTCCATTAATGTGGTAAAGTTTTGAATTATCTTTTTTTTTTTTTTTGATAGAGTAAGATTTATGGATAATGGTGATAATAGGTGGTTATCAGCTGTATGAGCAATTAGGCAGGTTCTCTGACAACACTTTCCACTTGACAGAAAAGTTTGTGGCGTTTAAAGAGCTTTCTTTGTACCTTATTTCTCCTGGGCTGTCTGGGTGCTTAAATATGTGACTTTTGAGTCTACAGTTAGCTCATTTGTGAATGGTCATGCTGATAACTGCAAATAGTAGAGAGCCAGGGGACAGGCATGTCAGTCATGTGTGGAATGACTGAATCTGATAGAATCAAACCTGCCAGGGGTCAGTCGAGTTTAAGGAGAAGGAGTTCTTTCAAACCACTGACCCTTCTCTGTGCTGGAAAAAAAAAAAATAGCCTTTAACTTCTCTCTGCCATTTACTGTTATTGAGTCATAGGTTATTGAAATCTAGTACTAACAGACTTTTGATGATTTTTAATGGTTCTTTAGAATATTTAATTTGTATAAAGCCTGTATTATGATGGTTAGAAGTGATTATTGTTAATGTTAACACTAAAAGTGCAACTATAATGCTTTTATTATTTCTTTATGCTTGCAGTACATGTATAGATAGTTTTTTCTTATGTACAAGGAAATGTCTAAGAGCTTCGAGTGTGTTCATTGGTGGTTGATTTTTTTGCTTCTGCTCTGAGAAATCCTTTGAATTTTGCATTTCTTTTCTTTTTTACTTTTCTCACCCACAGAAAAATCAAAATAAAACAAACAATTGGCACCCCTGATTATACATTGTTAATTCCAAAAATTTTAAAAATTAAGTAGTAATAGTGTATTTTCTTTGTTTATAATAAAAATTCTAAGTCAGTTGAATAAAGGAAAGTTGCTGATTGGTTAGTACAGAAAGTCAGGGGGGATTGAATATAAATTGTCTTTACAAAAAAATGAAAATGAGCTTACTTTTGAAAATAAGTGTATTTATAAGGTTGGTTTGTCTCCTTTGGAAAATAGCTAAATTGGCGAAACATTTAAGGCAGGTAATAACTATCCTATTACTAAAATGTTTGTGTTTCTGTGAATAAGATAAAACATACTGTACCAGTGACATCTTAAATAGCATACTTTTGTCAGGAAAGATTTTTTTTTTAAAGGATTGCAATTATGTCTCCTCAAAAGTGTTGATAGGCCAAAAATGACAAATGAAACCTTTTGTGGTCCATGCATATTAAGCCATCTTTGAATGTTTTTGCAATATTGATGTTCTTTGTCTATTCCTGTACTGCATACTCTAAAAAATGGGTCTAAAGGATGTTTAGAAAAGATTTTTTTTTTTTTTTGTGGATTTTAGTGGTAGATGCTCAAATGAGGAAGTCCAAATTACGTAAGCTGATTTTCATGCTTCTACATTGATTATGCCATTTCTTGAATGGATGAAACTGTTAAAGCAAATTGCAAGCAAATTAGTGTATACTAAATTAATTTTGAGTTTAGTTTAACTATAATTTTAAATTTTTTTTAATCCTGAAAAAAATAAACACTTTTCTCTTTTTTGTTTTTTTGAAACATTCGTTAATATTTAACAAGCTTGAACCTAGGGAGAAAATGTTAAGCACAGAGAATCTCTTGGTTTTAATTGTACAATCACATGGTGGCTATATTTTTTAGCATCTCCAAATCTAAGTGATTTGCTCTTGAAAACAAATTCTGTTTACCACTTGTTAGACTTGTGTACTAAACAAATTTGATTATGATTTTATCTTTATTAACTAGTAAAACTTTAACTGTGATGTACAAATTAGAATGTGGGTGCTTATGTAATGAAGTTAGCCAACCACTAGAGAGGTGAAATTTATCCAATTACTTACCAATTACTCCCTCTTTGAGGTAAAAGGAAAAGAAAACAGCATTTGGGAGTGTCTCATGAGAGAACCTTGTATGGTTCTCTTATAGTAGGGTCTGCATGGTAGAGCACAGATGTTCTTTAAATCAAATCTGAGTTTACCTTCTCAACCTGAAACAAAACTAAAAAGGACAAAAAGATTAATGTCTATTCTGACCTAACTCTACATTATGATTAGCTTGAGAACTTGTAATATTCACTTTTAAATGTGTAAAATAAATTTATTACTTGGTTTGGTATGGCCTAATACATTGCTAACTAATCAGTCATCTAAAAAAAATTACCCCATTTGATAGCACTGGAGCTTTGAAGTGCAGTTTTTTGATATTTCCTGAGTAAAAATTATACTGGAAGGAACTTGCCATCTTTTGAAGCCTTGTAACTCTTCCAGATTACTTGTTGTACTAAAAAATATTAGGTAGTTTAAGAGTTGGTCTTGGTTATTTTGTACTAAGAACCTGAAGAAGCAAGATTAAGTCTTCTCAGGTGGCTTTTCATGTACTGCACCAAATTCTGGACTCTGTTCCATGCTTGTCACTGTGGACAGAGAAAGAATGCATGGGTGGCAGTGTTGTCCAGTGTCCTACAATGTAGACATTTTTGAGAGAGTATCAATTTCCATTTGAAAGAAATATGGTTGTCATTGTGACAAATTACACCAGGGTAGGATACTCAAGTTAAAATACTCTTTCCACACTCATTCATAAAAGATTTCATTTTTATGCTTAATTTAAGAACTGATAAATATTTCACTGCAAGACTTGAGTGCTTCCATATTTTCTTTAAATTTAAGTGATTTCCCAATTATGGTTAGCTTGCTCTTTCTCCATGCTTCTATGCTATCTTTATTACATTTATTAAGATTATTATAAACTTTTTGGTGTGCAGCTGATTTATTTCTTAGGATTGCCATTCCATTATCCATATTAAAGGCTTTTTAAAAATCTGTTCTAGATATAAGATCTGCTATTTTTTTTCTATTTACTTCTGTGTTAATAGTGCCTAACTCTGTTTTGTTTAGCTAAGCACATATTTTATTCTGTTAATGATGTTTAATCTTTATAGGTCCTGAGAAAGATTGACTCTTTTTTATTTACAAGGTGTTTTTATTACCTAGTATTTTAATCTGATGCTATAGTATAGGATAAGTAGCTTGTTTATTACTGTATTCTTACTTATCAACCTAATTTTATGGGCTTACTAGCCATTTAGCTTTTGTTTTAATGTCAAGTGGCTTCTGTCAGTTGACCATATTTATATTTGTTTTTAGCTCGGGAAAAATATATACACAATTTTCAACTTTTTCCTATTCTTTTTAATTCCATGATTGTCAGAGGGTGGTGGTGGTTGGTTCATGCTACACTTAATTCTTGGATGTGTTTATTCATCCACCAGATGTAGCCCTGTAAACTGAGCAGGAAAAAACTATCAGTACTGTCTGAGTTGCAGACTGATGTGTTGCCTCTATGCTGTATTTTGATTAATGTTTTTTTGGATGCCATTAAGCAAAGCTTTAAATGCCCTAAACAGATAACTTCTAAAGGTGTTCAACAGGGTAAATTAGGGAAAGCTGTAGGAAAAGTTATTCATGCCCACTTTATTATGCATAAATTTTCGGATTAGTTGGATTGAGTCTTTTGTGGACCATCCTTGAACTAAGCATGAGGTTCATTTTTGTTATCTTATCCATTACTTTTGCAAGTCTATTCACTAAGGCTTTAGTTATTATTTCATAATCATAGTTTAGTAAACTAATGGACCTCTAGTTAGCTAGACATTCTTTATCATCCTGTTTATAAAGAAGTTGTAGTGTTGTGCTGGATAATAGAGAGAGTACATGTTTTGAATATGTAGTTAGCTACTTACCCTTCTATTAACAAGTATCAAAAATGTTTATATAATTCTGGTATAGGACTATCACTTCCTGGAGTCTTATTGTCATTTAGTTCCCTAATGGAACACTTTATCACTTGGATGTTTAAGTGGCATTTGCAGAGCTTAGCTTCTAGTGGGTTTAGTTTACTCTCTAAATTCCCAGTATAAATTCTTGAGCAACTAGACATGTCTGCTTGTTAGTGAATAACTTTTTATAATACTAAGCTGATACTCTAAGTATATTTTCTGTCTAAGTGACCATTCCATCATTTTTATTTTTTAAACTATACATCATTTTGGAACTAGATCTACTTTTTACCAACCTTTCATTAGTTATGGCCTTTACACTGGTCTTAACTCTAACACATTCTGTTTTTCTATCGTTTGTTTTACCCAATTCTGTTTTAATGACATTATCATTTTTTTTTTACTTGGCAGCACTAACAATAGATTTTGGAAATGTATTTTGCATCTGACAATATTCTGTGCTGATTTCCTTTTAGCTTTTTATCAATTTCCCATCATAACATTGATTGGTAAATGTAAGTTTTTGCATTGTCCAATAATGGCAGTTTTCTGTTTTAACATATACTAACTCCATTATTTAATTCTTGACTGCTTTGTTCTTATGGTACCTATTTTTAATCTAAGGGTTAATTAATTTGGGAGTGATTGGTCCAGGAGATAACTCCATGGGTTACATCCTGAAAGAGCAGGGTCATTTTATTGCTGATGTAGACTTTGTTCAATCATTGACTACGATGAATTTACCAGAAAAGTGAGTGTATGATCTTGCTCTGAGGTTATTTAGATCTAAAAGCATCTATAAGACTGAATGCTAAACAGTTTTTATAGCTACATCACTCTATGTGAATGCCCCCCTATTATTAGCAATCAGGCCCCTGCTTATCTATCTCCTAATTGGGGATGCAATTAAAATGAGTTATTATGATACTGTCTGCAGGATGCATTCTATTTCTTCCTCTAGGATTATTGTGAGGTTTTCAAAGGCCTCTATATGTTCTCTTGTGATTTTGGAGACTTAAATCCTACAAGCATTTGTTTTATCATCTTAAGTTAGCTAGGATTATTCTTCCTTCCTTATCACTATCAGTATGTGTTATTTGGGCTGGACATTTAGAGTGAACTAATATGCCTGTACAACATTTGCAGCCAGTGGTGTGTAGACTAAAAAGCTTTTGACTTTTCCACTGACTAAATTTGGTCACACATTCATTTTATTTTTTGAGGTGGAGCTCCTACAAATCAAGGTTGGATCTACAATGGAATCCCCCTAAATTAAGCAAAGAAACAATTAATGTTGATGTCAAATCTAGAACAGAACATTGGTTTTATGGATGTTATTTATGGGAAGGGGAGTACTTAAGCTAGGTATTCATTTCAAGTATGTTGAATAACTGTCATTTCAGGTAAGGAATCTATCTCAGATGTTATTAGGACTTCACTCACCAGAGCACAGAACCTTACTTGAGTGACTTTTGTCTCTGTTTAAGCACTGCCTTCAGCTTTGACCTAGCCCCATGGCCACCGTCTTCCTGGCTCCACCTTTTTCTCTTTGTTGCTTCCTTCCAACAACCTGCCAGGTATAGTTAGAAGAGTCAGAATCAGACTCCATCTTCTGTTCCTGCTTGCTTTGTTTTAGGATCTCTTTTTAAGGATCTGAATTATGGTCTTGGTTTTCTTCCTTTCCTCCACTATTTAAAGGAGTTTAAGGTATGCCTGCAAATCTCGCACTCTCTGCCGAATGTGATATTTCTCAGGTTACTTATGATTTCTACTATGTTCTGAATGTATTTCAGAATTGACTTAGTAACTATCATCTTGGAATGCTGATCTGATTCAAAGGTCATCATTTCATATGAATGTACCAGCTTTATGAGTTATGTGTGTTGACCATAACCAACATATTGATGAAAAATCAATATAAAAATCTCATACAATATCTAAATTGTAATGAATTGTTTTACATTGACTCTAACTTAGGTAGCATGTATTATTGTGTAACTTTTAGAATTTATTCACTGTAAATGATTTAACAAAACAAGAGAGCCAGTGAGTTAGATTTTCTTGTTTTATGTTACACTTTTAATAGATTTAGCAAGATGGTATTTAGCTGAAAAGCAGCATTGTTAGTGATTGATAGATGATTATAAGAAGCACTTAAGTACACAGAGTGGAAAGTGTGGTTGAACAAACTCATCTCCAAAAGTATACAGGGTATTATGAGAGAGGTTGGACATGGGGAACTTTATTTAGTTTTGAAGAGCAAACTCAAGATGAATCAGCTTCCTCCCTTTGTTCCTATTTAGCACCATTTTATTTTATCTTGACTGGGCCATTCATACATGGTTGTGGTTTATAAACAAATAGCACACATTCTTTTAAGAGAGTATATCATACAGAAATTATTTTGTCAATGTACAAAAGTATTTGTTCAGCAGCAAAGATTCTTTATGGTTTAAACTCTAGTTGTTTGCTTGCTTATTTGAAGGGAACCTCATGGAGACTTATCTATGCAAACTTCAGCTGTGCTGAAAACTTTTTATTAAGGCAGCAAAACCTATTGGATGTCTTTTGATCTTAACAAAGCTTGTTAACTCTTGTTTTCCTGTACAAACGAGGAGCTGACAAGCTTCAAATAAACCAGAGTTGCTCTCTAGATCATTGTTATACCAGTGTTTAGTTCTGGTGGAGACACCTTTTGTTTTTAAAAGCTCTTATTTTTAGTTTGTTTTTTTTTTTTTCGAGAAGGAGTAAATCAAATTTGATACAGATGTGATCCCAAAGTAGCCACATTAACATTTAGCTTGGGTATACAATCACTTTTTGAAGTTTTGGGGCAGTTGTAAAACTCTGTCATGATCTCCTGGGCTCCCTTTTTATTGCTGCCTAGAAAAAGAACTGTTATACATGGCATGAATGTTTTGGTAAACAGCTTACCAGGACACAAATCAAACAGTAAATCCCCTTGGAGATTTGCATAACTTTGAGTAACATTAATTCTGTTGAACACCAGAACTAAAAAGAGGAAAAGCCAAAAAAATTCCAACTTTGTAAATTATAATTGATTACTTAATGGATTTAGAGATTTTTAGGATAGGAAATTTACACAGAAATGATGAATCAGTTCACTCAAATTTCTAAAACCCAAACTCTGTAAATTTAATCTTTCTAGTAATTTAGTATATTTTAGATCTTTATAATCTAGAAACAGTTGTGTGAATTTAAGCTGATCAAATAATTTCACATTTTTTTTTTAAAATATTGACTACTATAGTTGAAAACTTTTAATGAGAAATCAATTTTTAAATAACTTCTATTTTTTATGGGTCATTAAATCCCTTCCTCTTTTTTTTTTTTCCTGTCTTTACTGAGGTGGGGAGGCTGCTGAAGATATTTAGGTAAAATTAAGAGTAGACACTTTTGAAATGTTTGATATGAAGGCATTGCACCAATATTCTACATTTAAATTCACTCCTGTTGCAGCTATAAAATATTTGTATCATTATGAAGTATTTGTTTGTTGTTGTTTTTTTAATTTCCTACAATTTGCAAAATGGTAAATTTAGAATAAATTAAACTTTTGTTGCTCTCTCAATTTTTTTTTTTTTTAAATATTCTTTTTTTAGTTCTCAGTCAGTGGATGCTTGCATAGTGAGAACTTTTTTGTTTTTTTTTTTTTTTTTTTTGGTTTTTGTAAACATGCATTTAAATAGAAGCAACATTATAATCTTTATATTAATAATTTCAAAAGACACTAAAGAAAGTTGTCATTTCAAGATCTGTAATTAGATAAAAATGTTTTATCTTGATTTCATGGTATACATGTCATTGCTTGTTATACTATAAGTATATTACTCTGTGTATATAAAACTGTTGAAAACTTAATTTTTTTCTTTACACGGTTTATTCTCTGATTATTTACATCTTAAATGAAACTTTAAAAAATCAAGTAACATTTCACTTGAACATGCTTTCATACATTTAAATATTGTTGAGATCTGTTAAATTTTCATTAGATAAAATATATATACTAGCATTAAAATGCATTTTACAATGAAGTGATAAAAATAAAAGATAATCAGACATCTAGCATTGCTGGCTGGCTTTGTTTTTAATCAGTTACATATTCATAACTCAGTGGCCGCAAAGTAGATAACGCTGGCTGGTCACCTTAGTGAACCTAATTATTGGCAGTGTTACATTCCAAGCATTCGTTACTCAATTAACCAGCTGTCACTCCCTGTGGAGTTTTAAAATAAACCAAAAAGAAAAAAGAAACACCATCTCAGTCCTATGGACCTAATTGACCTTGATGTCACATGATTAATTATAGGTAAACAAAGTAAAGATGGTATAGACAAAATGATTGTCAGAAACATCAACATTAATATAAAGTAAATATAGTAATGAATGAGATGCAAACTCGAAATCATTGTTGATGACCAGAAAAGCATACAAGTTCTTTATTGAGGGATATATATATATATATATATACAGTTCTTTTGGTTTAAAAAAATAGGGGGAGGGAGGGTAGGGCTTTTTAAAAATTATTGATGAGATGACTCATAATTCTATATTAACTGTAGTATACTGTGCAGTATGGCTAGCCTTAGTTTAAAGTAGCCATGATATCAATCTCAGTATAAACAAAACTACAATTACATATTTTTCATTCATTGTATACTAGAATGTTTAAATGTATAATTTGTCTGGTTGTTTTTTTTTTAAACTAGCACAAGAATATTTTTAAAAATGCTAAATTTTACATTTATACCTTATTACATTTACAATACATTACGTTTCTTGAATGAAAATTAAATGAAATTGTAGAATTTTGTATTCTCAGTTTCTAGAAGTTAATTCATTATTTCTGGATTTATAACTAGTTATGACAATATAGGCATTAATAATAAACGTGCCATGCCTTTCTTAGGTCTGGTTATATTAACATGAATATATTGCAATAAAAAAAGTATTTGGTTGTAACCTGGTAATGCGGAGTAATGGTGGTTGATCAGATTATTATTTAAGAGTGCACGTTATGTATGTGTTTGTGTCTCATTAATTCTATATTATTACTATGGGAATTCTGATATCTGAAAAACTACTCTCTGATAGTACATTTGTTTAGATTTCCTTTCTAACAATTTATCGGATAATCTGTTAAATATTTCTTTTTTTTTCTTTTATTATAATTAGTTTTTTAAATTAAGGACTTGTCAAAAAATAAACAAAAACTAGGGAATTAGTCAATTGTGCAACACTGGTAATCATATGTACAGTATTGAAAATAATAATGGAAATAGAGGAAAAACTGGGTATGGAATGCTTCATAGTACAGTCAGTCATGTGCTTATATAATGCACTAGATACATGACAATTCATCACAATCATAAAGTGCCACACTTGCAAAGGGACTATGAAAGTATAGGCAGTAGTAACATTGTAGTGTGGTGAATACTATGGCTTTTGGGAAGGAAATATTATATGACAAGCATATAAAAATCAGTCTTAGCTAGTGATAGCTACTCTGTGGCAGATTGCAGCCTGACTTTTTCAGGAGGAGCTGTATACAAGACTGAGGAGGATACATGAATCTCCTGCTGATGACAATAGATGCAGTTGAGGAAGAAAGCTCAAAACCAAAGGCGCTGCTAAATACCTCAGGGTATGTTCTCTGTGATAGACAACAAGGTAGAAGAGATGTTGTGAATGACCAAGCTGCAAGTATGGATGTTAACACTTTTTCACAAACAATAAGATATAAACTAGCATGAAGTAGTCTTAATTGATTTGAAGCTGCTCAAAAGCTATTGCTGAGAAAAGGCAACCAAACAGCAAGGTTTAAATAATCAGCAGAAATGAAACTCGAATTACCAAATCAGGAAGATGCATCTTACAGATAAATCCAAGTTTAAACTGTTTTGCAATAATCAATAAGTCTGTTTGAAAAGAGACTGACAGTTGTATGGCTTGTTGGTGTACAACATCTGCAGTGAAGCATGGGGTGGATCAATACAACAATACAAGTATAGGGCTACATTTCAGTCATGGTTGTTGGAGATTTGCATAAAATTGAAGGTATGCTGACTGCCAACATATACAGACAGGTTTTCTCTTACTGGGTAGGGATTCAGCATGCAGCCAATGTGGAAAAAAAAAAAAAATCTGAAATGAAAAGAGGCTGATGGAAAACACACAACTTGGCCTGTATAAAGTTCTGATATTGTCATCATTGAGTTTAATGGGGTTAAGGGGGAAAAAAAATGCTAGAAGATATCTTGAACGAGCATGAAAACGAGGTGTCATACTTTTGTAAAGCAAAGGGCTCATATACCAAATACTAATGCATGTGTATGTATTATATACATCTCTCAGTTGCAATTATAGAATTTGTACAAAAAAATGAGTATTTATTTTCATAATAAATTCAATACTAAAGTCTTTGTATTGGGGTTGTTTCTTTCTAAGTTTACAATAAAGGTTTTTGATAGTCTTGTGTAGTGATGCAGAATAGGTCAAAATATTCTCTCACACACACACACGCACGCGCGCACACACAACTTTGATTACCAAGGTTTTTGATCATGTTATTCAGGTGAGAGTTTATAGATTTTTAATTGCTGGATTAAATTGTAGAGAATAAATAGCATTGTGACACCATAAGAATTCAACAGTTGGCAAACTTGAACTGTACACCATTGAGATGAAAGACTGGTGATCAGGACAAGTTCCATCCTTGTGCTGCTTGGATATGATTAATTATTAAGTCTTTAGTCCTCCTTTTTACCTGGATGGCTTCAAAAACTCTAAAAGTGAGGAGGAGCCATTACATGTGAAAGTACAAGTAGCATGGTTCTATTTTAGCACCCATCTTAGTGAAGTTTTAGGAGAGTAAAAAAAAAATTCTGGTAAGTCTATTAGTAATGAATTATTCATGCAAGTATTAAGCATAGTAATTTGAACCAGTATTATTTTACTCTGCACACTTTCACTTTCTAAAGGTATTCTTTAAATAATATATGTTGATATATGCCAAAAATATCTTTTCAATGTTAAAGACATCCTGATTTTTGTGACCATTCTATAAAATATTTTGCTCATGGTTATTGGAAATATAAGTATATCAGTGTATGTGAGCATTGTTTAACGTATCTTCATCTCTCTCCTTATGGAATGCAGAGGGTAAGAGCAAAGTAAAGGATTCCATTTCATAAGACATCAGTCATCCACAATAGCATGTAACCAAAGGATGCAGACTGCAGAGAAGGGATTTTTATATTGTTCTGCATCAACCAGCTGCCATGAAACAGTGCCCTGTTACTCACAGCTGTTAGCATATGTAACCTAAAGCCAGCCTATCCAACATAGAACCTGCCACAAACATGAGTTGAATGTAGCCTATTAAACATGCCTGTGTCTGGCAATCATAAGGAACCATTAGTACAGTTTATGTACCAGTCTGTCTGCAAAACAAGCCTTATCAGTAAATTGTCAAGATGGCATCTTTGGAGAGGATGTAGAATCTGATTCAGGAAACATTCAAAATTATAAATAAGTAAAATTAACAATCATCAAAATTTATTATATCTATATTATCATTACCTGGTTACAAATAAGTTGTTCTTTTCTCTGTTTTTCATAAATAAATTGACAAGAAACTATTTCTCAATTAAAACATTTGTCACAACACTATAAGACAAAACAAACTGTCCTGTTGACAAATAATTTTAGTGTACAGTGATGTTGCAGAATTTTGTAAACTGTTATATAGTCTTTATGTATGGTAAATTTGTTGTCAGAGAAACCTTTGTCTGAGGCATGAATGAAATATATCAACAAAGTTTTCTTTATTCTAAGATAGTAATTTAGCTGTGTGGTTACAAGGAGGATTGATGCCATTGTGGCTTATGCAAAGCCTCCATGGAGTAAAAATATTCATCAGTAAAATTTTTTAAATTGATTTTTACTATTTAATACATTTCCTGGATATTTATTCAATTTATTAGTATTAATTGCTTGTAATATATTTATTATTAAAATCCAATGTTTTCTAATAATGGCTATTAGCCCCAACTTGTAATTATATTAGTCTCTGGTATAAGCAACTGTAGACAGCTGAACAATTGTTACTATCTTTACCACATCTCTACTTACAAGTAGTGAAAAGCTTTACAATTTTCTTTGGTTTTAACTAGGTTATCAGAAATTTCTTATTTTAAGAATAAATAAATTCTGCACTTTTATATTTTAAATTTATTTATCCTGAGCAATTTTGAAAGTTCAGAATAATGGAAATAGTACAACTTTAATTTTGTAATAATTTAAATAGTGAACTACTTTTTTTTCCAATTGGACCCCCATATCTATAAGACTATAAATCTTACTTATTTTAAATATTCATTGTTCATAAGTTAATTTTTTATTTATTGTTCTTTCCATGTTAATATTTTTTACTAAATTCTATATTTTAATTGTTAGTTTCCTCTCATAAAAAAAATGATCAAACAAAAACGTTTTTCTGGTATAAAATTAGTTTTATTGCCCATGTGACTCATTTGTGAATATGGTCTTAAGTCATACTATTACCTACACTTTACTGATACTTCTACATGTTAAAGTTCTCAGGTATGTATGGTGTTTTCAAAATTAGTCATATACTTCTTAACAGAAAAATAATGAATATGTGAGAAAATTGATAATGGGATCTTCATCTAGTGGCAAGCAAAGAAATATGTATGAAGATAACAATTGAAGGGTGGTATTGATATGTTATCTACAAAAGTAAAAGGTAGGTTTGGCATACCTTAGCAGTAATGACAGATCTTATTTTTTTAAAAAATATTTCCCTATTGCTATCATCGGGGTTTAGTCTTGAGGAAGATGATCTGCAGCAGGCATTTCTAATTTTTGTAATTGTACAAATTTTGGAATCCATGATCTGTTAAGTTTTGGTGTAATTTTTTTTTTTTTAACTAAGTTCTATATATCAGTACTGTCTTCTCTTGCTTTTGATGTTTATACAGGTCTACATAGAATTAAGTACCTACCTATTCCACTTCACCCCACCCCAAGGGTAGGAAGATGGAATAGGAAAAAAAACAACACCTAAACATGCAGTATATAGCAAAACTAGGATCAACTTTTTAAATAATTGTTATGCTACAGCAGCACATGTTTCAAATAAAATTACAAATGCATTCTACCTATCATCATCTGAGTGCCATCTTAAATGATGTTCTAACCTGAATGAGCCGGGATGATTTGTAAAACAGAAGAGACATTATATCCCTGATTTCTGGGTCATAACCTTGGTAGCTTAATATATATCTTTTAAATTAGCTGATGCTTTTGAAAATAAAGCAGAAAGGACAGAAGACTGGTAACCTGCCAGGTTGTGCTTTGGAATTTATATTGAGAACAAATGAAGAGGGGAGAAGTTGGGATGGGATGAATTCAGCAAAGACTGGCAGTTTTTAAGCTGATTATTTGGGTTGCATCATGACTAGAGTGAATGGTTTGCAGCTGACATCTGTGTAGGTAGCCTCTCTGCTAGTCCCTATATCAGCTTCAGCACACAAAGGTACTTCCTCCAAATGACACATACTTTAAAGTCTTAATATCTGTGTGCAGTTAAAGTTCAGTGTTGTGTCTAAATTACATTTGAGAAAATGATTTACTTTAAACTAGTTTTTGTGAGGTGGAAGAAAGATTTCTTTAAACCAAAATTTTCTTACAATATGGAGCCTCACATACTAGTCAAAACAAAATATAGTCCTGTTAACTTTTCACTTACAGTAGCTAAGGAGGCTGTTCTATGTGTATGTCTGAAAATATGTGCACAAACAAATCTTTCTTTTTATGCTCAGATAAACTTCTTCATGATGAAGAAAACTAGAAAAATTCAAATTTTTCTATTTATGTGCTATTGACTTATTGCCAAGGAAATTCTTGCTCACCAAATTTTTCTCTCATTTTTTTGCTATGCGAACAAACAATAAGAATTTTATCAGTGTCCACTTTGCACAGAACATTTTCCAATTGAGGATTTCTGCATTGACTATTTTAATAGATTAATAGAAGACAAAAATTACTTTTTTATTAGCAGTTAAAAAGAGAGGAGAGTTTTACATTGCTGCAGAAACATTGCTACATTTGGGTAAAATATATAAATAATATTTTTTTAAAAATGGCTTCATACAACAAAGTCAGCAACAACACATTTTGCTACTTGTTTTTGCTTAAAAATTCAAAGAATTGGTTTATCATACTAATTTTCATTGTTATAATATATCTTTTTTTTATGACTGTCGTAAGTGCTTCACATGAGAGATATGCAGACCAAATTTTCAGCCTCCTGGACATGTTCTGTAGTTGCTTTTTGTCATCTAATGGTATGGCAGTTCATTTTTGATAATCTTTAAGAATCCATGAGGAAAGTTGAATATCAAACATTTATGATCCTAAAAATTCTCAGTATTTTTGCTGAATCTCTTCTGTCATATTTAATAAAACATTGAAATATTTTATTGTACTTGGTGTCAAGAATCAGGTGATAGCATATATTCGAATACATCTACCAGCTTGCTGAAACATCTGCTGAAGTAATTTTTGGAAATAGCTGCAACTGAGCTTAGCCTGCTTTACCTGATGAATTATTTTTCTTTAGCCAAAAATGTTTTACTCATTAGTTCTGATTCATTGTGATACAGATAGTACTGCATTATGTATAGAAAATTATTGGTTATATCTTCATATATGGAAATTCTGTTTACCTTACACCATTGTTATAGGTTGTCAACTTCAGACAAATGAAGAAATAAACCAGGGTGGTTTTGCTAAGAGGGATGTGTGTTTCGAATCTAGTTTTCTGCCAATAATTAAGGAAACCTTCCCATAATGCAATGCTATAAAAGTAAATGATATCCTCCAAAAACAAACAAACAAGAAATGAATGAATATTTCATTATTACAGTTCTATATTACTACAATTGTAGTGTACAGGAGGATTCTTGTCATTAACTCTCACTGGGTGAACTTTTAGCCAGGACTTAGTGGAGCCAACCAATAACATATTTCTTTAGTGTTGCATTGTGGTAATGTTTTCTTAAATACCAATGGATAACAGCTTGTTTCATATTCCATATGCCACTGTTTTCACATACAATACAACTTGCTATAACATAGAAATAGATATAGTTAAAGGAAAATCTGTACCTGCTGATTGATGTCAGTCATATTTTGATGATTGGCTAAATAAATTAATCATTCATAGTTGCTAGTTACATAAATGACCAAGAATGTTTTAATGTTTTTGAAACAAGTTTCCAAGTAGGTATATATATATAAATATATATTTGACAAATATCAGGACAAAATTTAGCACAGCATGGATAAGCATCAGTGGTAGGTGTCACTTTGTCTAAGCAGTGTTCAGTACATCTGACAGTGTTTGAGCTTCATTACAAACAATTAAACAGTCCATGAAGCAACAAAATAGCACTTTGCTGTGTCTTGTTTCTGGTACTGGCAGGACAAATTTTATGAATTGCTGGTTATGCTGGAGGAGTATTGCAGATATTTTAAAGCTAATGAGAGACATTTATAAATTTTTTTTCATTGTTTTTATTTATCATTATACAGACGCTCCCCTACTTACGAACGAGATACGTTCCGAACGATCGTTCGTAAGGTGAATTCGTTCGTAAGTTGCTTCAGTGCTATATTTTGTATGGAATGTATGTTTAAGGCTTATATAAGTATGTTTAAGGTTTATATAAGTATGTTTAAGGCTTGTATAAGTAACCTGTATTGGTTTGTACTGAAAAATAAACATTTAATAAAATAATATGCTCTATAAAGATATGTACATGTACAACTGGAGAGAATACTACATATGTTAGAGAGAGAGAGAGAAGAGAGAGAGAGACACACACAGTATGTACATGTACGTAATAAGATAAATAAAATGAAGTTTAACTTACTTTTGGAAGATGTACTCGAAGGCTTAAGGAGATGATGGAGGAGGAGGAGGATGCACGAGATATTTAACAATAAAAATGTCAAAGTTCTTAGCGCGCTGGAGATACGTTTACACACTCAGGCACTGTGACGAACTGGGCAGAGGAAGCCGGATTCGGGGTGGATGCTGGGCGAGCTCTCACAGCGCCTCACGTCGGTATTAGCGGCAGAAAGAAGCACTACTCGGAAAAAGGCGCGCAATACAAAATCTAACTTACAGCATCTCTGTCCGAACATTTTTCGACATACCCGCAAAAATGTTCGTATGTACCGTTGTTCGTAACTCGAATGTTCGTAAGTAGGGGAGCGTCTGTACTTCAGCTTTTTATATTACTGGGTCATCTGTAGAGTTAGTAAGAAAGGAGACATTGGTTACCTTATCTGTTGTATGGTATGGGGATTTATAGATCTAATGAAAACAGACTTAGTTTTTTTTAAACAGGTAAAATAAAAATATTTGCTATCATAGTGGATCCTGAAACACCTGGAAAAAATTAAACTAGACCTGCCAACACTTTGCTTTAAATTAATCAAAAAGTTGCTTAGTGCTAGATTTTTATGCTCAAGTAGTGGGTTTGCATTTGTGAGGTAACAGTTCCTCTCTAACTTGTTTTTGAAATAACAATCTTTCCCTGTTGGTATCATTAGTGTTAATCCTTAGCTGTGTCTGTTATGTATTTTCACAAAATTGTGTAGTTGGTCACAACTAGAAAGGGTGCCTTTAAAACTATAAAAAACATAGCTAATAACATGATAAAAGAAAAAGACAATTTCTATCTTTTTTAAATTTAAAATGCTATGAACTACTTAGCACCGGGGTTTTCAACCTGTGGGACGCAGGGCCATTTTTGGTGGGACGCGAGCTAGTCCTGAGTCCGAAACTTATTGTTGGATGATTTTACTTCCTGTCGTTTTCCATTTGCAATTGTAAGCCCCAAATGGGTGAAGACCAGTGTCCAAGCTATATCTTGACTTAGCCTCGGTCCACCTACCACACAATTTGCACTGACGCAGTTATTATATGCACCGTAACTTCGGCCTGCACTCTCGGCTGACATTGCAGTCTTGTTGATTTAGCGATATCTTGCTGCATAAGACTGAGTTCTGGCTTCTGATTGACTTATGATTTTTGAGGAATTGACATGCCCTCAAAAATATTCCAATTTCATCAAAACAAAAGCTGGACGCTTCTCCAAAATGCAGTACGCTTGTACGTAAGGACCAAATTTGCATAACTAGCCTCTAAAATCAATCCGTCCTTTTCTTTGTACAAAGTTTGTGCTGTTTGGTGCTCGACAGATTTCAAGTCATATTTCAAACACGCGTGATAGCAGGCCATTTGCTGATTGGTCAGCCAAATTCTGCAGCGGATTGGCATTGTGCAATGAGTGAGCTGGATCGATTCTTCTGCTTCAAGCCTTGTTATCATCCGTATGAGACACAGGCTTGATTCTTGGACTGATTTTAGTGAGAGAAGGATCCTAGCCTATCTTTAACGTTGTTGTCATAAGTGTCAGAATACTTCCGAGTTGAAATTCGCGTAAATTTTGATCAAAATTTGACCAATTATGGGTCCTCACAAGACACGAGTGTACAGTAACGAATTTCTAAATATAGGATTTACTTCATTGGTGGACAAGAGAATTCATAAACCTCAGTGTGTTGTGTGTGGTGAAGTCTGGGTTGCCTCAAGCATGAAAAAGAATCACCTACGACGATGACATTTGGTAACAAAACATCCGCAATTCGAGGATTAGGATGGCATTCTTTGAGAAGAAATTGCAAGCATTGAATTCCTGTAAGTTGGATTCCACAGGTGGCATTGCGCTACAAACTGTCGCATTTGTTGAGACATCGTTTTGGATCGCATATAGAGTTGCCAAGGCGAAAAAGCCACATACAATTGCAGAGAACCTGATCATGCCATGTATGAAGGACATAACAAGATTGTTATTTGGCAAAGAACAGGTGAGAAAGCTATTGTCAGTGTCAGCATCTGACAACATTATACAACGCCGAATAAGCTCAATTTTAGATGCAATTGAATCCAAAGTTGTTGAGAACATACAAAATTCACCATATTTTGCCATAGCCACAGATGAATCCACAGATGTCGCCTCACTGAGCCAGTTGATGGTCTGGGTGAGTTATATTTCGGAGGACACCTTCAAAGAAGAAGCCTTGTTTTGTTTGCCACTGACCCTCACAATGAACGGAGAGAACGTATTTCATAAAATTGAACATTACTTTGAACAAAAAGGCCTTCAATGGGACAAACTTGTGGGAAGCTGCACCAATGGAGTTCCCGCTATGTTCGGGTGTAATTCTGGATTTCAAGCCATGATAAAATGAGTTGTGCCCCTGGCAATCACAATTCATTGCCTGATTCACCGACAGGCCCTATCAGTGAAAACCTTATCTGTTCCCATGAAGCAAGTGCTAAATCAGGCGGTGAAAATAGTCAACTATATCAAAGCCAGTCCGTTGAACACCCGCTTATTCAGGCAACTGCGCAAAGACATGGATGCCAAACACCAGAACCTGTTATACCACACCGAGGTCAGGTGGTTAAGTCGTGGAAATGTGCTGTTGCAGCTATATGAACTCCATGTAGAGGTGGCGGAATTTCTCCGTGGACAGAAGAAGGTAGAAATGGCTGACTTCCTGACAGATAAATCATGGCTAGGAATTTTGTGTTATTTGATCGGTGTATTCAAGAAATTCAACAAACTGAACGAGTCGCTCTCTACAAGGCAGATATTCCAACATCATGGATTTCCATGACAGAATTCATGGATTCACTCGTACTCTGGATTTACTAGTGCTGAAGGCCCAGGCAAAATGATACACCCTCTTTCCTCGCCTAAACAAATTTCTAGAAGACAATAGCATGTTGATATCCCAGATATTGTGATGCACCTGAACTTGACAAAGAGTGAATGTGAAAAGTACTACCCCGACTTAGACCCCCATCTGAGATCCATTCACCGCGGATGTCGGGAGCCTAGAAGACAATTTTGAAAATTAAGAGCTGGAAGGCTTCAGTATGATTCAGCGGCACATGCACTCTTTGAAAGGAAGAAACTGCGAATTTTGGTGTGGAATGCAGGTTGAATACCCAGTGTTATCTTCAATTGCGATTAAGAAACTTATGCCCTTTCCATCAACATATCTTTGTGAATCAGCATTTTTAGTCATGGCAGGGATAAAGACTAAAGTAGAAACATTTGGACATTGAAGCAGATATGCGTGTGGCCCTAATTTCTATTGAACCTGATTTGAATTGCCTTGCTAATGATATGCAGGTCCAGCCATCTCACTGAGAACTTTCAATATGTATCTTTTACCCACCTTTGGTGGAAGATTAAAATGTTTTTTGTCTGAAAATGTCAGATTTGCATGTTGAATTTGTGTGCTAGGCTAAAAAAGTCTGAGACAACCCAACGAATTTGTATCTAGTAGTTTTTGTTGGATTGGGTGGGACGCAAGAGTCTGTTCGTAGTTAGATTTGGGATGCCTTGGAAAAAAGGTTGAAAAACCCTGACTTAGCACTTGTCAGGAGGCTGGATGTATAAAGTAATGTCTTAATGTGGTCATTTAGGGATTTGCTCACAAATTTCTCATTGATGTCAGTGCTCTTGTTGTTGTTGTTGTTGAGCGAGTTGGACTTCCGAACAAGGCTCTTTCAATGGCATTGCATCCCATAAAGACAAGTGGCCTGTTCTCTGTCGAGTCCTCGTGATTGAGAGATGTCCATCAAGCCGATAAGCGACCCAGGTCCACCCGACACCAGGAGGTCGCACTCACATTTGGCTGATGTCAGTGCTGTTTTGAAAGGTCCTTATTTGGGGTATTTAAGGCTGCTAGAAAATGTAAGTCACAGCAGATGACTAAAGACCATGAGGCTGTGTGCTGAGCAATTGTTTTCTGTTGTGGAAGGTGAAAAGAAGTTTCCAGCAGTCAGGAGATTGACAAAAGAGGATACAGAAATTGTTCACTGTTGAGAAGAGTTTGGCATAAACAAGAGGCAATGTGCTGTTTGTTGACATTTCGCATATTGTATAAATTTTGTATGTGTGAATAGTTCCTAATTATTGCTCAGGATTTCTCCAGAATTAATCCATACAAAATTATCAGAAAGTGTTTATGAATATATTGACTTAACTGTTCATGAATCAACCAATATTAGTTTTGTTTGTGAATGTTAAAGTCAAGTGATTATGTTCATAAAATAAAAATTGATAAATAATCTTTCCTAATAAACAAGATAATCAAAAGAAAATGGTAACAGTATTTATTTTTCTTCAGTGATGTGTACTACTATTATTTATTTTTTTTTTTAGTTGCTGTGGTATATAATTCTTAAGTATTGTTCCAGATATAACGTAAACTTTCTAATGCAAATAATTTTTTCAATGTTGTTGTTATGAGCCTCTAATCACACTAGTCATCTTGTGTCACAAAAAAGACTCCCATGGCTATTAAAAGTTCAAATTTTTGAAAAAATATTTTTCAGCAGTCAGTATACAGTGGGCTAAAAAAAAGGGGGTTCTTGACTGAGATGGTTGTATATGTCAATTTGGTTTCAAGGAACCTGTGTGGAATATTACATCTGAAATCATTATTTCTTATCATATCAATACAAACCAAAATGACAGCAATGGAAGGAAATTCAATATTAGTAAAAAATTAAATGCCTGCTGCCTGCTTGAGATATATTACATAAAAGGACTTGGTTTGTTTTTATACTTGCGCTCTTGTGATTAACTACATCTATTAATTTAGTTTATATGCAATTTATCAAGTTCTCTCTATGCAAGATTCAGTGTACCAGTATCTTTTGAAGCTAAATAAAAATGTACATTTATAAATTTTCTTGTATGTCACTGTACAGGGGAAGTAAGCAGTTAAATTTTATTTGTAATAATTTTTTTGTTGTTGAACTACTAGCAATTTGAATTTGACATATGTAACAAAAAATCATCAAAAGGAATTTAGATAACTGAATAATTGTAATTTGAACAATATAGAGGCATCGTTAGTTTTTGCCACCTTTAAAATATTAACGAAATATGCTACCTCAAAGTCTTATATTTAAAAGGTTAATTTAAAAATCTGAATCTTATCAATGGGATTTTTAAATGTTTTCAACCTTTTTAATTAAAAAATCTGAACAAATAAGATTTGTTAAGTGAAGGCTTCTGGCAAATCTTAACATTTACAGTTTGTAAAAATTTTATATTAACATTATTATTATTTGTCATATAATGAAAAATCATGTCTGCTGACTAAATATTTCTTTTTAATAATGAATATAAATATTCAAATAAAAATTACTAATTTTCCTGGTTTATTACTCTATTCAATCTAGACTTTCTTATTGTGATAGCTGTTCTGTTAGTTTCCATGCTGAGAATGTAAAAATGTTTGCAATGACAGTAATGTTTACTTTGTCTACCTGTATACAAGCTCAGGACTGGTATAACTGTCCCTCCCTCCTACCACTTTGTTTAGGAGTTTTTGGGGATTTTTTTTTTTATGATGGCCATAATTTTACTGGCAGATGAGCAATACCCACCAACCTATCTAGGTTCTGCAGCTTAAGCTCATACCTTTTGGTGACCTTGACCTGCTGCAGGAAAGGTCAAGAGGAGTGGTGTATGTGGGCACATAAGATACATTTCATTCAGTGAATAATTAAATGACAGGCAGCTACCAAGAACAGGAGATAGCCATCCAATTAGCTTCCTCCTTTGAAGCCAAGTTGAGTTTTGTGAAGAGAGAGAGATTGTGTGTGTCCAAAAAAAAGTAGACAGATAATAGGAAGTCTTGTTATCATATAATATACTTTTTAGCTATATTTGCAGACTGTGACAGAACGGATCTGAACTCTTTAAAAAAGATAAGTTGTTATGGATTCAAACTCTTATTTTCAGCCCATACGATCTGGAGCAAACCTGTAATTTGATTTTAATGCTTGGTAAAATTTGTATGCATGAGTTATGCTGACCTTTAATTTCTCTAAAATTTTGTAGAGTTTGATTTTTAAAATGGTGATTGATTTATTAATCAAAAATAACTTTGGCCAAATGAATAGCAGTTGCAAAATCCAATGAAGAAAGATTATTTTTAAGGATTTATTTATTAGGTCATTACAAAAGTTTTGTCAGTTATTATATTATGTTAATTTGGGGTTCATTTTTTTGCCTGCTTGTGAAGGTGTATGTAGATAAGTTATATATCATTTTGTAGCATGTGTTTTGGCATACATTATGCAAAACCTACCTTTTAAAAATCATAAAATGAATATTTGTTTCAGGGTTCTGAGTTAAGCATGGACAAAAGTTTTTTGTGCCATTTTGCTTCATGAGTTCAAACTAGGCCACAAAGTGAGCAAGGCAACTCGTAACATTAAGCAAGCATGGGTCGAGGATACAGCAAACGAGCGCACAGTACAACAATAGTTTACAAAGTTTCGATCAGGAGATGTGAGCCTCGAAGATAAGGAAAATAACAAACATCCTTCCAGCTTTTATGACAACCATCTGAAAGCCTCAGTTGAAGCCGATCCAAGAAAAACAATGCGAGAAATTGCTGGAGAGCTGGACGTAAGCACTGAAACTGCTTCCCGGCACCTTGACACAATCGGCCAGGTGAAAATGCTTGACAAAGTGGGTGCCTCACAAGTTGAATGAACAATAACAAAATCATCAATTGGAGATCTGCTCTTTGCTTGTCATATAAGAAAAAAAAATCTGGTGAAATTGTCACAGCTAAAAGATACTGTTATGAATTAAAAGTTGTTCATCAGAAACTCTCCCAACGACAGCCGGCATTGGTGAATCGAAGAGGCCCAATCCTGCTCCACAACAATGCCTGTCCTCATGTTGCAGAAGTGACTCTTCAGAAACTGAACACATTGAGGTACCAAGTTCTCCCTCACCCACCCTATTCCCCAGACTATTCTCCAACAGACTACCACATTTTCAAACACCTCGACAGCTTTCTCCATTTGAAATCCTTCTCCAACCAAGCAGCAATTGAAACTGCCTTCCAACGATTTATTGACTCCAGAAATCCAGAATTTTTTTCAAAATGGTATAAATGCGCTTGTAATTCATTGGCAGAAGTGTATTGATTGTAATGAAACATATTTTGATTAATAAACTTCACATTCAGCAACAATATGAAGTCTCATTGTTGCAGTAAAAAAACTGACAAAACTTGTAACCACCTAATAGTATCTATTATTATTAAGCTAAAATAGAATTTAATCACCTACACTGCATAAGTTTAGTTTGTAGACTATCTTGTCAATGTTTTTCTTCTGGGTATCTCTCCTTCGTGAGGCATTTCTAAACCTTGTGGGAGGAAAAACTAGAGCCTCACACTTTTATTACTCTCATTTATGAAAACAGTCACTAACTCACAGATGATGATTTGGGTAAAAAGATGTCTGATTATTACCTATGTCTGGGAATGTTCATAACAATTGGGTAGAGTTTAGCTGACTCATGATTACACTCATTTGATCAGGTGTGAACAATTCTTAAGCATCCATGTCTTACCTGGTGACTTGCTTAGCAGCTAGCAACACAGTTTGCTGAATACAAGCTGTTAGTAGATGGAAGAATTACTTTAATATTGTTAAACTGTGTGACAGAAGAAGTACAATTTGATCATATGGAAGTAACATCACAGTTTATGTTGATGAAAATTCAAAATTAAAGCAGAATTTAAAAAAAAAAAATAAGAAATTTGTTGATGACAATTTTCCTAAATAATTCTTCCCATTCAGTGCTTTTCGACACCCTCAAACTCTCAAAATGTATATTTAAGGAGTAGCAGTATAATGTATTTATTTCACTGATTCTGTGTAGTAGCTATAATCCTTGTTTTTTGTTTGTTTTGGTGAGATGTAACCTTATTTTCTGATGTGATTCTTTTAGAGCCTTGTTGGAAAGAGAACATTCACTAATACTAGAGGTCATAATTACTCTAGTGTAGTTAATGAATATAATAAATTAACATTGCTCCTGCCAAAACTAATGTAAGTCACTTGAGGCAGGTGGAATTCTCAGGGTGGCAGACATTCAGAAGTTCAGTTTGGAAGGGAAAAAATGTAAATACAGATTATATACACAGCAGCTGTTGTTATAATATATTTAAATTCCTGGCTAAAGTTAAGGTTTTGTTTATCTTGCTTCATTTAGGTTACTGTGACTTTAAGTAATGGGTTCTTATTGGTCTTATTCTAGAATAATAAACAGTACAGTGCTTTTGGGTGGGAGGACTAAATAAATGCTTTTGATGTGTTAAAGTGAGAAGAATTTGATTATAGTGTTGGTGTTCGTTTTCATTGCTCAAGTACTGTAGTGCTGGGGTCTGTGAAGAATAGACAGGACTTCTTTGTAAAGGAAGCTATCTATGTAAATAGGTTTTGATCAGTATATTCTCACCAAATGATTATGGATCCTGTTATAAGTGCTTGATTTCATCCATATAAATTTAGGTGTTGCCATGATTTGTCTTATACCTATTATTACCCAAGACAAGTCCAGGTTATTTTTTAATTGCTAGGATCAAATTTACAGCTCATAATTATATCTACTACTACTAAACATAAAAACACAAAAAATCCTGTTCAGTGATCAGGAGGAGGTACCAAAATTTTGGGGAGGACTTGGCATTTTGGCTAAAATAGGAAATAGACTGGCTTTTATAGAAGCAAGAATCTGAGCACCCCCATTTTTGTGAAATGGTTTGGTCTTGCCTTCTTTCTTTAGTTTATTTTGGATAGCAGATAGGTGGTGAGGGATTCCAGACTTGCAGGGCAGAGAAGCTGCCCAGGCTGGGGCAAGGGGGATGGTTGGAGAGGGGGAGATACACTAAGCTGACCTTGGTCACACTGGTGTCTAAAGCTTTCCTGATCTAGCTGACAGACTAGACTGCTGGCTGGCTCAAGGGGAATTTCACCAGGGGCTTCCTGCACAATATTTCTTAAACTTTTTCACAGAGCCCTGGAAGGTCAGTGTTTGGTTTTTAACCTATTCACTTGACTCTACCCATATGAGAAAAAAATGAAAATTTCCTGTTGAGGGTACCAATTTAGTTTGAAGAGCAATGCCAGACTGTGAAAATGAACCTTCTAGCTAGCTAGTTCCTAAATGAAACACATCTTTTCACAGAGCATCCAGTTCCTTCTACTTCGAGTGTGACTCTCACTGCCAAGCTGTTCTTAGCAATGCTCTGTGACAGGAAAAAGTTATGAACAACTTTGCAAGATAAAGTCTGTCAACAAGCATAGTTGTGTGGGTTGGGAAATTTTAATAGAGTTCTTACCGAACTCACAGCCATAATAAGTGCAACTATGGATCCTCCAAAAAACTTTGACTTGGAAGCTCTGGATTCATCTCAGCTACATTCGTTTTTTCGCACATCTATGCATTGGGAGGAGTATTTTGGTAAGTGATATCTTTTTTTAAAAGCAGCTGACTTTTTTTTTTTTTTACAGATGCTAACTAGAGCTTTTTTCTGTAGCTTTTATCAGTAGTGTACTTGTTAAAACCTAATTAATTACATTTGTCAAAATTGATGTCCAACTAAAATCATTTGAAAATTGTATGTCACTTGTACTTGGAAACCAAGTTTACCTTTTACAAGCTTGGGCAGAGGATAATATAGCCTCTTTTTTTTGTCTTTCTCATTGGCACTGCTACTCACTCACTCTACTTTTGTGTAGTTTGCTCTCTGCCAGAAACTACTAGAATATCTGTTACTGGCTTCAGTTAACTGAAATCATCTCTCTTATTTTTGTTTGTTATTTTTTTTTAAAATTTATTAAGCCACTGAAAAAAAAAGAAAAGAAAAAAAGGTGAATAACAACAAACAACTTTTAAGACAATGTCGGCACTTTTTTCTTTTCTTTTCTTTTAATTGTCAGTGTCAATTTTTGTTGTTGTTTTTTTTTCAAATAGTTTTTCTGATGATAGCTGAAAAATAAAGTTCTAATGGATTTTAAGAATCTTAATAAGGATTAACTTGACATTTTTTATTTTAAAATAATGTTATTTTTTTGTTTAAAAAAGAAAAAAAAAACAAAATCTAAGCTGTATCATCTTTGACTCACTTGAGGAAGTTAAGTTGACTTGGTCTGTTTTTGTCACCAGAACCTTATCAGGCGTATGTGCATGTGTGGAGTTGATCTTTCACTAGATTATCAGCAGCTACTGCTGCAGCATTTCACTACTACTAATTACTACCTTGTTTTCCACTATTTCTTTTACTTACTCTTTTGGCTAGTTTTCACAAAACAAATATACCACCACAACTGCAATATTTTATTTTCTCAGCACCAGGTTAGTGCCAATTATACCATATGAACCTAACAAAGGGCTAGTACCTTGATCTTGTGGAAGTTTCCATCTCTTGAAAAATGGGCAGCCTTAGTTATGGCATATAGTATCTTGTTGAAAGTGTTTTTTCTTTTTTTTAATGCATGTCATGCTAATGTTTTTGACTGAAATAGAGTGACTGCGTTGGGTTATGCGGTATAGTTGACATTACAAGTAAAGGAGTTTGTTTTGTTGTCCACATTTAAATATCTCTTACAGGATTGGCATTCTTATTAAAAATAAATCAGCATTGATTTACAAAAATGTTTCTGTGTCTTAAGCATCTAAAAAATATTGAATGATGGAAAATATTAGATTTACCAATCTTCCATTTTAAAGACTTAATAGGTGATTTTAAAATAGTCAAAATCCTTAATTTATGTAGATATGGACAAAATTTTCAGATATGTTAAGTTGCTAATACTAGGAGTCGTACTTACAAATAAGTAAAGAATCTAGCATGTTTGGATAGTGTAAAATAATTCTTCAATAATAGAATTATTAATGGATGGAACACACTACAAGCAAGTGTAATTTACAGTGACAGCATTAATCAATTTAAGAATTGTGGCTATTTTTTTCCTGGATGATTCTTACATTAACCATGATGGCTCTGTATCTCCTTGTATTACCTTAACTAACTTAACATTAATCATAGCTAAGAATAAATATCCTGGTTTCAGTGTTTACCAACAGTACTTGGACACTTAGGGGCCAAAAGAGTCCTTGATTCTCAAAGTTTAAGCTTAACAAAAATATCACATTTTTTTGGATTAAAAGCCAATGTGGAATACGAGTTGAATTGGCTCATTTTTCTTTCCTTCATTCATAGATAAGTCAATTTGTAATATAAGACAAGGCTAGATCAACTACAGTAGTTAGCCGAACTTTCAACCAGTCAGAATAATGTCATATACTTCATAACACTGTTGCATCATATCACTGTCTATGTTACTTCTAAGCTTATGAATATTAATGACTGCTTTGTAGGAGAATCTTCTGGATAAATGGGGTATTGAAATATGTTGGAGAGATATTTGAAACAAACTGAAAACAACATTATTGGTTCTGGTATTGAAAGCCAAGTATCTTTTTAGTCACTGCATGACATCAGTGATTACCAGGTGATTCTGTCATTTGCACTATGTTGAACCACCCTCTACTTTATAAAGCCAAACATTTTAGTTTTATCTGTCTTTGACACTTCTATTTGATTTTTGAGATATTAGAGCACACACAAATTCAGATATTCAACTCTCAATTTCATTTTTAATAGCATAAGTTGATATTCAGCTCTGTTTCAAGTGGTCTGGCACTTGGCATTCACAACTAGGCCAACACAAGGGTCAGCATGTATAGCTGTTCTCTGATAGCTCATCAGTTGCATTTTGTTTACCTTTGGTCTCATCTGTACACTAATAAGTCCATGACATATGGCTCATCAGCTTGGCACATATTCCTTCAACTTATTCTCAGTGTTGATCCACATAGCTTTGCAGTGGTCATTTGTCTTTCTCTCGGATTTCTTCATAGACTTTTTTTTTTTTTTTTAAGTGACCTTACACAGCAGATTTTAAGCTGGAAATTATGGATGAAGTAGAGGATTTGTTGAGGCTGTTTATTATACATATAATTAGGATTGAAAAGGTTAAGTAGAATGTAATTAGTGACAGTCTGCTTAAAATGAACAATTTTACAGTTTATTTCAGAGAATTAACACTTTGTCACTTATTTGTTTCATTAAGTCAGTTTTAATGACTATCTATAGATAAGTCAATTTGGAGTTGGGAGGTATTGACCTTGAAAAAATAAGGTAAATTGAGATAAAGCTTGGCAGATCATGAATGCAATTAAAAAAACCAAGTTGCAAAGAAATTAACATGTAGAAAAGTGTGGCTATTTTTTACTCTTCCAGATTGTGGACACAATTAGATAACCAATCTTTAAAGATATAAAATTATCAACTCTCAGTGTATTAGATTTTAGTAAAAATTATGCTGTTGATTCCAATTGTAAACAAATCCTTTTTATTTATTATTTTAAATATGGATGTCCTTTATCAATGTATGTAAAGTAGTGATATTTTGACTACAGTTTTGTGCAAAAAAAAAACTGGCTAAGCTACATTCCTAACTTTTCTTGTTAGTTTTTTTTTTTTTTTTCCTGGCTGCACTAAAATATGGTTCTACAATTTTTGTGGAATCTTATTTGCAAAAAAAGGAAGATCAAAATGTATTGAACTAATTCTCAAATAAAGATAAAATATTGTAGGGAAAGCATTACTAGTTCTGCTAAAAAATTTAAGCAAAGATTTGAGGTAAATTGTGCAAAATACACACCTTCCTAACTTTTTCACGTCTTTAAAATACTTGAAAATATTAAAACATTTTTACTAGTTGGTATTTCTAAAAAAAGTGCACTTTTTTCTTTTTAATGCAACGCAGGGAAGCTGGCAGGTCAGTGGTTTATGATTTATAGTTGAGATCTGTTTAGTTTGAACATGCCTCTAAGGCAGGGCTTATTCTCGGTCATTTTCACTTGTTAGCCATGTTGGTTTCCTTTTTTATATCTAAAAATGAAAAGTTCTAGTAGGGATTTTCTGCCTAAGTGCTGGCTGGGCCCTTGTGTGTGCAGGATAGGATAGGCAATGCTTTTTAGCAGATAATCTACTACTGCACTTTTTTTGTTCTCATTATTGTTCAACTTTAATAATGTGTTTAGTAGTAGTGATTGTTTTTTGTTGTTGTTGTACAGGATACAGCATTTTTGCCTTTCAAATTTAATTAGATTTAATGCTTCATTAATCATAATTTCTGTTAATTTCTAGACATTGTGTTCAGAATATTACAATAAATGGAATCAAATGAGATGTTAGGTTCAGAATGGTGGGGTGATATCTTTTTGCTCATGGTTTATTTTAAACAAGCTGAATCAGATCTTAAACCTGATAAGAATGGCTGCTAGCTGGATGGTCTTCTATAGAAGGAAGTGTGTTTAAATGTAGGTGCTTGAGAAATCTTGTTGTAAAGAGGTAAGTGAGGAAATGTATGTGTGGGTCATAGTAGACTGATGAAATGCATACCTTAAACCCAGTCTTAAAGATAGTCTTGGGAATCACCACATATAAAGCTTGTCTGGGATGTTTTATCTTTTCCTTTAATATATTTACTGTCTTCATCTAGTGGTGATTTGTGGATGGCATTGCCATGTGAATTTTTATCTAATCTCATTATCACTGACAAATGCGGCTGGCTTTGCACTCTCTAAAAATTGATAATTGCTTATTTTCTACAGAAACCTTTTTTTCTGTTTATAGAAAATTTACAAATAATATAGCGCTGGGTTTTTTTTTTTTGTTGTTTGTTTTATGCAGAGTGTCAGGTGCTTTCTTTAAAGTACCAAAAGCCAGAACTAACTAATACACAACCATATGTATGTATGCATGTAAATATTTTTTAAAACCAGTGAGTATCATTTAGTCAGTTAACAAAATTGCCCTTTTCTATACTTGGTCATTACAATGCATGCTTGAATATCTTTTCTCTTACAGCAACGTTTATTTATAAGCTTATGGGGTGTCTCTGGTGAGTCACAACTGGGAGGTGACATCTTATCCAATTAAACTTGAGTGGCTGAGCATAGTTTGGTCAACAAGAAAGGAGTAAACTTGCTACATTCTAAGTGTAACTTAAGT
Organism: Nautilus pompilius; assembly: GCA_018389105.1. Taxonomy (NCBI): domain Eukaryota; kingdom Metazoa; phylum Mollusca; class Cephalopoda; order Nautilida; family Nautilidae; genus Nautilus; species Nautilus pompilius. The sequence goes on from JACATO010002123.1 coordinate 1,794,558, forward strand.
TTTTCTGGTTTGGCTACACATGAAGATTACTTAACTCTGGTTATTTGAAATTCAGCAGATAATCATCAGATTTCAAATTAACTTCTTGCATAGCCAGTTTTGTGAGATCTGGGAAGTAGAACCCAACTCTCTCTGAAATTTCTTTGCTGTGCTCTAACTTAAAGTAAATAATAAATTCTAAAAATTTTATTAAATATGTAAAGTCTTTATTGGTTTAAATAGAATATTGTGCATTTCTAGAGTTGAGATGAATCTCATTAGTTTTGCCTATATTAGAATGTGTATTATTAAAAACTAATTAGAGATTCATTAGTCACTTTTGTGCTATATTTTCTCATTGATCCTTTAATAGTTCTGATTAGGTATTTTTAATTATAATCATGTGTTAGCAAAAAAGATCTTAGATTATTGGAGAAAGTTTGGCATACATTGACTAGAATATTTCCGGGTTTTAAAGATTTGAAAATACTGAATGACAATAAATTTAGTAAGTATTACCTAATTTGAAGATATGTTTAACGAGAGAACTTATGGAAATTATTAAAATAATTTTCGGTTACTAATACTAGAAGTCATCAACTACACTAGAGTATTTATAATGAATGTAATAAATTAACATCAAATGCAGAAGTCATTCCAAATATTTTATTGTTGGTATTGATTCACCTAATCTTTTGGGTGACATTCATTTAAGGTCAAACTGTTGGCTAGATTTTGTCAGAAATAAGACGCATTTTTTTTTTTTGTCTCAAAATTATTGGTAGGTGTATTGTTTATACTAAGCATAGCTTTTCCTTATTTTGCTTGCTTGCCTTTTACTGTTAATAATAAATTGCAAAAACAGTAGATTCTACCCACACTCTAAATAAACTGTGCATCCAGGTATTTACAAGGGGTGGTCATTTGTATATAGTTACGGGAAAATGTCTTCACGTAAATGCATTGCGAATGACACAAATATTTGATTCTTTAATAGAAATAGTTTTAAAGTTAATAAACAAAAAAGTAAAAAACCATTAAAATAAAAAGTGAGACAATCTCACAATGCCCAAGACTTTTAGGTCATACTTGTGCAACAGATTTACTCAAAACTTTTACCAGTAAAATTGAAGAAAATCCCGTCTGCCAGTCCCTGAGCCAGAATGTTGTAGGTGCTGACTGGTTCATCAATTGTTGTGCAGTACAAACCACACAATTTGTTTGATTACACAAGTTAACATATAAAAATTAACAATCACTATCACTTAAAAAGTGAAAATAACTGTTTACATGATCATATTACTATGTGAATTGCATGTTTTCTTGACAAATTTTTGTCTGCTGCTTTGCATTATATCGTCTGTGTGTTTGTCTTTTTTTGGGGGGGTGTTATTGTTAGACATCCAGTATTTTTACATAAGTTTTTCACTTGTAAAGAAATTTAGAATACATTTCTCTCTCGTTTAGACTAACAATTTTCCTGAAAATAGAGATTTGTTTGTGTAGTTCCACTGTAATATTTAAGAGTTATTCTGATATCCCTTTTAGAATTTTGTGAACTGTTTAAATTTTCCTTACATACCTATGATATGCTGCAGTTTCCAAATAAGGTGAAGCTTCTGTTTAAAAAATTTAGCTGCAAATGTCTATTTTTATTTTACCTGTGATGTTACTTCAGGTATCTGCATTTTTGTGTGTTTTGTATGCGCATTAATTTTCATGGGTTCTTTGCAAATTATATTCATCATAGCCAGTCTTAATGTGCCTTTCCAGCTTATGGTTTTTAAGATATTACAGTATTTTGTGGGAATCTGAAATTCTGTTGCTCATAAATGCAGAAAACATTACATAGTTATGGTAAGAGTGCTCTTGTGGTTCATTAAATAAATCATATTAGCAACCTTAAGCCATATCAAAATGTGTCATTAAAGTCTGAAGAAAACCACTGTATATTGACAAGTTAATTTTAAATGTCATCCTTAAGTCACACCTGTATTTTTGCTTTGATGGAGCAGATCTGCCTATAGAAACGGTTTTACATCATCAGTTTAATTATGTCATCAAAGTTATTACTTGCCAGGCACTATGCTACTCTTACTTTAAGTCCTGAATAATCTGTTAGTTTTCTCTTCCTTCTCCAATGCTTTGATGAAAGCATGTATTTAGTTGTGATGCCATTTTAATTAGAGATACTGACATTTCTTCTCATCATCAAATGCTGAAGATAGATAAGAGGTTGTCAAGAAATTAGAAAAATGGTTGTGAATTTTTCTTTTTAGAATTATATTTAGTATTTTATATTTATTTTTAAATTTATTTTCTGAAGTTATGTGTGAAGGCAATATCAAAAACAAGTTTTATTAATGTATTGTTTTTAAAGAACTGTTTACCTTGCACAATTAATAGAAAGCGAGACCTTAATATGGCTATTACCCAAAATCTCTGCATTTTTACTATCATTTTATGTGAAAACTATTAGTTTCTTTTTTGTTATTCATTTTTTATTATATGGTTTTATTTTAATCAAATGCTGCTTTATATTAGACTGTTTCATTTATCATAAAAACAGTTTCTGCCTCCTTATTGTTGTGCTACCACCATAGTTAGATTTGACCTGGTCAAAAAGTCAGGATTTACTAGTTCTTGGCAATCAGCAGCAGCCTTAATCATTTCTCAGTCTGCCAACTCTGTAGAAAGTTGCCAAAATAGTTATCAGATTATTTTTTTTCCAAAAAAAAAAAAAACAGCTGAGGATAAATGTAATGTCAGCTTCATACTAACTGTTTATGCTAGTTAAGCTTGTCCTTTAAAGCTTACTTACCCTTGAAACAAATCTGAGGTATCACCTGACAAGTCTTTTGCAGCCCTGTTTATATAATGGTTCATTCCTTCACTTCTGACCTAATTCAGTTCATGAGGTAATGAAGCACCTGAATAGTCAGTCAGCTATCTGAACTCTTATCCTCTAGGAATGTGTTCTGTCTGCTTCTTCTGTCCTCTTCCCATTGCCTATTTTTCTTTCACTCTTATTAAGGTGAATTAAAGTATAGCATGTCACGATAATATCTTAAACAGAAATAAATAGTTTGAGTAAAAGATGGTTTGTACATTTTCTATCATTTGTCATCTCTAGTGTGGAGACCTTCAAAAGCTTTTGTCTATTTCAATAACAATAATGAAAGATGCTACATTTAAGAGTATATTTTATCAAATTCTGGTAGCAATATGCAGAGCTCATTAGATTCTATGAAAGTTTAAATTTGATTTTTGGCATTTTAACTTTATTTAATCCCAAAACGAGCATGTTTAATTCAAATTTTTCAGGGTGGTCAGCAACGGATCATTTTGAACAGTTTTCATTAAAAATAAAAAAAATAAGTTTACAACAGAAAAAACCTGCTTGTTACTGCTTATTTTTAAACTAATAATATCAGATCAGTTCTGTTTTTAAAGTTTTCAAAGGTTTTTTTTTTTTTCTTTTCATTTATTTATGAAGTTTCTTCTTTTTTGTAAAGGAATGAGGTCGAGGCTAGAATGATGATAAAATGAAGTAAAGGAAATGACCACTTTCACAAAGTAGACTTCATTGCAGCATATCTTTACACAATTATGATGTAATCTGTTAGAATCAAAAAAAAGTTCACAGTGCACCATATTAAACAGAAAATCAAAATGATGAGACATTGGTGAAGAAAATGAATAACACTGGCCAACATTTTTTCACTTTTTTTCTGCTGACTAAGATTTGACACTTGTTTTTGCCTATCATGTCAAGTTTTTGTTCCACAGCATTTTGCATTTGTTCAAGTTCTTGTTCTACGGGATCTTAAAATGGTTAACTTTTTACTTGGTCAACAAGGAGGATGCACGAAATATCCATGTTTCTTGTGCCTGTGGGATAGTAGAGCTAAGGACAAGCATTGGACTCAGAAGAACTGGCCGGTGAGAACATGCTTAAATATCGGAGAATCAAATATCAAAAACCAACTACTAGTAGATCGGGTAAAAATCATCTTTCCTCCTCTCCACATCAAACACTGGGTCTAATGAAGCAGTATGTTAAAGCTCAGAGCATAGAAGGTGACTGTTTTAAGTACATATGCACAACATTTCCTAGCCTGTCATGAAAAAATAAAAGCTGGTGTGTTTGAGGGGCCACAAATCAGAAAACTGATGAGAGATCAACATTTCACGAGCTCCATGAATGATATGGAGAAAAAGAGCATGGAATTCTTTCATGGCTGTTGTGAAAATTTTCCTGGGAAACAAAAAAGTTGAAAATTAGAAAGATCTTATTCAAACATTGCTTAAGAATTTTCATTGTCTTGGTTGCAACACGAGCATAAAGGTTCATTTCCTCAATAGTCATCTGATAAATTTCCTGAAAATCTAGGTGATGTAAATGATGAGCAAGTTGAAAGGTTCCATCAAGATATACAAGCTATGGAGAAGCGATATCAAGAAAGGTGGGATACTCACATTATGGCCGACTACTGTTAGATTATTAAAAGAGACTGTCTGGAAATAAAGCACTCCAGAAAAGCCTACAAATGAAAATTTAACCCATGAAGGAAGAATGTGTCATTTACTGATATCAGTTAATGTAAATAAACCCATGTCTGTCTGTCATTGTTTTGTTTGTACAGTATTCTAAATGAAATAATACGACTAAAATTATTCAACTCTAGCATCGATTTATATTTTTCTATTTCAATATTTTGACCTGATATGTCATAGTTAACCAATATATTTGTTAATCTCAAAATTGATCCATGGTATTGTTTGCTGGAATGGTATTCTAAATAAATTGATAAGAATAGAATTGAGGTGATTGTGTAAGTCATTGTAATCGGGTACCTTTTTACAGTGATCGATTGAAAATGGGGGTATGCTGTAGAGCAAAAACATTTTGTGATAGGCAAAAACCAATGTGATATTTGAGTTCAGTGCCCCCAAATTAGTCAGAAACAAGTCTCAGATATAAGTCAGCAAAAATTGTGTTGACCAGTGTAATTTTACTAGGGCAAATAAGTGAAAAGAGAAAACAAATTAGAATGTCTCTTTCTTTTAGTTAGTTCTCATGGGTTGTAGAAATCATTGTAAACATTAGTAAAATATGAACTGCAAATATGTTAGCTTGGTGGGGTTTCTTCCTAGCCTAATTTTGAAAAAAATTTATTTTTTAAAATTTAAACTTTATATTTTTGGACATGTTATTTTGTACAATTTACTCAACTTTGCAGATGAGGATAAGCAAAATGAAACAAAAAACTGGCTTTATTCAAAGTCAGACATTTCAGTTGTCTCTTCCATCTATCACCTATGTAAAATAGTGAAACATTTGTGTAACCAAATTCTCTCTATCATCATTTGTGTAAACTCAACTGAACTGGTCTGTTTTGAAAAAGGTGCTGGATGTTTTGAGTCTGTTAAACATGGGGGGGGGCATCCTACTCTTCTGTAC